>CM059215.1:28175990-28550990 GCA_030347435.1 Clarias fuscus | reverse complement strand
CTTAGTAATGGCATGCATAGCTTGACCGAGAGAGACAGGGAGAGGGAGAGGGAGAGGGAGAGGGGGAGGGAGAGAAGAAAGAAAAGAGAAAGAAATTCGGTACAGTAAGATAAGGTCAGAATCACATAGTTTACGTAAATGTGCACATATATTTAATGCAGAGTGCAAGCATGGATGTCGGCAGGACTATAAAAGCATAAACAGTAAAGCTCAGTAAAACTCTTTTGCCACAAAAAATGTTATTTTATACTACTTAAAACATGTTTAGGTGGCATGGTGGATGAGTGGTTAACACTGTCACCTTCCACCTACAGGTCCCGGGCTCGATTCCCACATCGGGTCTGTGTGCATGGAGTTTGCATGATTCCCCATGCTTGGTAAGTTTCCTTTGGGTTTTCCGTTTTCCTCCTACAGTCCAAAGACATGCAAATTAGGCTCACTGGCATTCCCAAATTGCCTGTAGTACGTAAATGCGCGTGTGAATGTTGACTACAGGTCCTAGCATGGTCATACAAATGGGAATAAATTGGTCACCAGTGGTTACCATTGGCCTCTGCAGTTCCTAGGTGAACTACAGAGGTTCGTAGATGGTTGGATGGAAAACATGCTTATTAGATGTTGAGACACTCCAAGGGTGTCTATAATAAACTGACATAAAGTCCCAGTGAAAAGTTTGAACACAAGTTGGTATTTATTTTCTACAGTCTAAACTATTACTGGATTTATTTATGTTTTTTTTTTTTTTCAAAACTATGAAACATTGCATATGCCATTAGGTATTTAAGTAATGATGATAAGTTATTATTTTAGGATGATGAAACTGGCACTCATGAAGACCAAGTCAAGCAAGACCAAAAACCTCTGCTGCATAGGAGAAGTTCATTTAGAGTTACCAACCTCACAAATCACCAATTTACAGCACTTTAAAACTATTATGAAGGATTTACAGAGCATAAGTATCAGAAACAACTCAATATCAACCATTTAAAGGAAATTATTGCATATTCTGGATGCCTTCAGCATTGTTTTACAATGTAGAAAGAAACAAAAATCAGGAAAGACCATGGAGTTAGAGGGTGTGCCCAAACTTTGAGCTACAGTATGAATGAAACGTTGAAAGCCTTTAAACGAAAATTAATTAGTTAATATGTTATTTAATACATTTCCACAATGCACATATTTGCATTATATACTCCTTTGTTTGGATTGTTGAATTTATTCATTTTTTGTTAAGTCCTGTCAAGTTATGGTTTTCAAATATTTTCCCCATTATTAACCTGTTTTCATGTCTTCTCTCATTCCATTTTGCCAATGTTTTTTTTTTTTTAATCAATAAAACTCTTATTGGCTATTTATATCCTTTGAGTGTTACATTGAATAAGAGAGAACCTGACCCGTGAGAGAATGATGCCTGTTGAAGCTGAAAGCAGACCTATGACAGTGTCACCCTGTCAGTGTTGATCATAGGTTTTAAGATGATTTTCCCTGTGTTGAATCTTGTAGTGCTCTAGAGAAGCACCATTTTGATATAACAATGCCTTACCATTGCTCTCTCATGTAAAGCCTGCTTCCAGTGTCATCATACAGGACCACTCTTCCACCTACCATGGTGACATAAGAATATCTGTATTTCCAGCTGCCTCTGCCTCTGCCTACTTTGATCGATCCATTTATAGCAACAACCTGCCAAGGGTACTTGACCAACTCAACATGTTTGTTTGTATTATTATTAAATGTGTTTCATATTATGCTATAGGTAGTTAGTCTGACTTCATTATTGGCTTTTTTGTTGTTGTTGTTCTTGCTTTTTATTAACTATTTATTTGCATAACCAAATTTGATGGCTAAAATTATAAACCTTGGGAAAACCAGAGAACCCAGAGGAAACCCATTTGGACATGAGGACAACATGCAAAAATCCACATACACAGTAACCTTAGAATAGAGTTTGTACAAGTAACATAACTAGTAAATGAAATAGTATAAGTAAAATATTGACCATCAGGGCTCAAAATGTATGACTTAGTTTATGGTTAACTTCACAGGTTGGAAATTGCTATACTGTACAGTTTTGATCATCCTAATGCGAGAGGAAATACTTGCTGTTTTACTGTGTATTTGGATTGATAAATTCCTCTTTTTTTGGCTTTGATCATTATTAAATCTATAATGTTTATATTATAACTTTGTTTACTCTTTAACAGCAAGGAAAAGTTAGAGATGCATAGCAAATAAACACTTTAATAGAATGGGACTTATTACCCAAAGTGTAGCAATGTGACATAATCTGTGAAAGAAAGTGACAGTAAAGGTTTCACTGCTCTACATGCTATAAACTTGCCGTTAGTTATCCTGTTTGTCAAGTATTTTGGTCTGTGATATAATACAGTAGGTCAACCTGGAGTACAATACTTACAAGATGAATGGCGGCATATCGCCACCTATCGTAGTGGAGTCGGACATACATGAGTTAATAAATTGATTCCCCTGCCGTGCTTGTATAATGGGCAAGGACAGTAGTCCAATTAAATGACCTAGTCATGTTATAACCATACTTAACTGTGTGTGTGAACATACTAAGCTACACAAGCTTTATTGGATTGAACTGCTGCAGCACAAATACTCCCCTTAAAAGAGAAAACTATGATTTACCCAATATGATTCAGACAATTAAACAATTTAACTATATAGTTATTGTTTTATTTCAACTCCAATACAGAAATAAAAGGATATTATAATCCTGGTTACTGATTTCATTATGAGCTTTCTAGAAAGAGCCAGTGATGGTCATTTTATACTATTTCACAATGGAGTGTTTTTCGTTAAATGTCTCAGAGAGTTTAAGTTTGATTTAACTTTATAATTATGGATTACAGCAGGAACACCCGTAAGCATCATGCTGACCGAACAACTCAGCATCCAACGAATCACTTTTTGCTACAAACTGAGTTAACACATTGAAATCCCCAAATAAGTTCATCATAGCCAAGATTGCAGGGTATATTACCTCAATTAAAATAAATCTAAAAACCGCACAGGCACAAGTACTCATTACCCACCATGAGAGATTTAAATAAAAATGCAAAACTGCAAGTAGGTCCACAAATGTGATCAAAGTGATGAGAGCCATTTTACAATTCATCCTGTTTCAGTAAGGACATACATAGTGTTAAGCCATTTTACTTTCTCGTTTACTTTAGCTATACTGTAGCTGTGATTTAAAAGTTGAAATCCATTAAAAATATTAACACGTTAAAGTAATTGAACTGACATGATTTAATATGCACTTATTCCATGATAACATGAATTTTCTTTACTTTCATTTATTCTCTCACACCCACAATATCTATGCAGCAATAACTTTGCTGCCTCTTTGCCCCTTTACTTTCTCGATAATAAGAAAGTCAGCTCTTTTACTAAGAGCTAGGGTTTTTTTTTTTTTCTTTCCTTGCCTCACTGGGTCCTGAATGCAAAATGGTGTAATTAAGTAAAGGTTGCCTGCTGTTGCTGCTGCATGGGCTGGCAAAGCAAAAAAGGCAGGTGGCTCTCCTGCCAGGAGTTCATTAGAGTACAGGATACATTGTTCTCACTGCCAAACAAAAAGGCTCTGATTTCATCACAGTTTGATGCAGAGACGTTTGCTGTCATGCCGTGATTGGCAGAAAATGCTAGCGTGGCAAGGTGCATAAGAAAGATAAGGAAAGCAGAACAAGAGAGGGGAAGAAAATTACACCACATTGGACACCGTGCTTTAAGTGCTTATGCTTGTGTTTGAGTGTTTACATTGGTGGGGGGCAAAAGTCTACCAAATTAGTTTTCAACCTTCCTTTGTATGCGTTATTGATGAAATTCTCTAGAACTGGGGAGTTTGAAACGGAGAAAAAGACTAAAGTTAAGGTAGTGAGAATGCTTGCCAGGCTTTGCCCATGCGTATCGAGTCATACGCTAAGTGATTAGGAAATATAGATAATTGGTCAGGATGTTTTTTTTTTTCTTCCAAATTTGGCACTAATGTCCCATTATTATTCATTTTTTTTATTATTTCTAAGATTTCTAAATTTTAACATGCTTGTGGGCCAAAACAACATCTCGATCAAGCTGTCGCAAAACGCCCGTAAATGTAATACAAGCTTAATAAAGTTTCTAACCATTAAGATTGGCTATACATTGATAATTCTGCCATTTACCCAAACGACATGGCATACATCCGGGCTATTTCAAGGCTAGACATGTTTACAGAGAGTGATATGGGTTGTGGCACAAAAGAGTGATGCACAATCATAGACAAGGTCACTGGCTGCTTCTCCTTTGCTAAGGAGTCATCTGCAGAAGCAATTACAGGCCACAGCAGTCATTTAAATCTGCACTTATTGGATCTGATTTACCTCATCCTTAAACACTTCATCCAGTCAGAGACAGGTCATCAATCCAACTAAAGGCCTTTAGTGATAGCATGGTCCAGATTTGTCAAGGATATACAAACACTTGAGTGGAAGTCCTTCATTCCAAGCTCAATACATACATTGCCTGTTGAGAGCTGAAGGTCAAATTGAAGATCAACAATAAAAACATCATTAACAATTTGAATAAAATGCTTAAATTGCTTCATTACATTTAATTGGGTTGATGTATGCAATGAATTTTAAACAACATTTTAAAGCATGTGCAAATGTCCTTTTGTCCCCATTTTCTTTCTAACTTGGTCATTTGCCAAATCCCATCCACTAGCCAAGGTTTTCCCTATCATACATCAGCTTCTGTACCAACCAGGGAGGGTGGAGGCTAATACATGTTTTCTCCATGACATCTAGATGATGAGTGAGTGAGTGAGTGAGTGAGTGAGTGAGTAAATCTTACGTAGCTGAAATTTAGTGTACTGAATCTTAGATTTGTAATGATGACTGGTTTATTTTGAAAACATGGCCAGCTTTTGCCAATTAGTTTTCAGAAGGCATGTCACATAGAATTGTGCCATTGTTACAAAATTTGGCACATTTATTAGTCATTATTGGTCTACCATTGTTATAGTTATTCTGCTCTACTTAATTAGGAAATAACCCTTAATCAGGCAAAGAAACACAATTTAGAAGTTATATATGCTTTTTTGGAAAAATTGTTATGCGATGATCATGAGTATGATTCATGTAGGCTAAACATGTTATGAATCTGTATTTTATAAAAACATATTGTTTATTCATTCAACTTAAGATATTTATGGAATTATGGACATTTTAAAAAGAAATGCAATTACATGTTTTTTAACTGTTTATCAAACTCAAGAAAAAACCTTGAGCATTGGTCTGAACCTTAATTCTTCGCTAAGATTCTTATCTTTTGTCACAACTAGATTTCAAAAATGATTCAGCACAATAAAGCTTTCAAATCATTGAATCTTCATGATTTATCAATTAAACGGAAAAAACTCAAATACAAAAGCTCACAACCAGCAGTTGTGTATAGTAATAAATATAACAATCACAAAACCAATATTGCAAATTTTTCCATGGTCAGTAAACATTGTCATTCCTTACGAGCACCGTGGCTACTCTTATTTGGTGCACAATCTCTCTCATCTCTGGATGAAACGTTCCACACTGCAATATCCTCAGAGTTGCGGAATTTGGCTTTCCCTGGTGTCAGCCATTTCACTACTGAGATATGAATGTGTGACTTCTCAGGTCGTTCTTCTCATCTGTCTGTCAGGACACATCCTTCACTCCACTTTCTCATTGAAATTGCAACCAAGATGTCTCAGAGCTCCCCTTTTCGGGATGGCTCCTTGCTTTCCTTAAAGTTAAAAAAAGGACTCTAGATCATTTCCGAGAAACAAGAAGAGTATGCCACCTTACATTTCATGAATGATTCAGTACATATAACCTGAAATTGAGATAATCCATCTGTCCCTCTGTCCTAAGGGGCAAGAGTCTACGATCTGCCCTTAAGCTTGAATAAGGAAGCAGTAAGCCAAAGACATTGAATTATGAATTATATTTATTTCACAGCCCACAGATGAAAGAAGAGCCAATGGATTAGCATTCTGTGGAAGTCACATGAGTGAGGGACAAGGAGAAAAAGATGAGAGGCCTGGAGAAGAGAACTCCACAACACTTAGTGCACTTAGAGTTAAATCAGAATTATATTTAACGGCACCTTCTAAGATTAAGTATATTGTAGTAACACACACACACACACACATTTTTATTTGTTGAATTAGTTTTATTAGTTAAATTAGCTGAGATTGCAGCACACTGCAATAATATAACAATAATATAACTGATTGATCTATTATTGCAAACTACTCCAGTGGTTTCTGAAGGCTAATAGATATTAACATTACACATGATCAAAGAGAATGCTCCTACCAGAATAACATTTATTTTGATATATAGCCTGCTTCCAAAATGTATTTATGTAAAAATTGTCTTGTCTTGATAAAAAAAAAATAAAAAAAAAAAGTGCTTAACTATATGTTAAAAAACAAAAGTATTTAACTACTGTGAGTAAATTAAACTTTTTTAAATTACAGTGAGTGGTTAGCACTGCCACCTTGCACCTCCAGGGTCCGGGTTCAATTCCCGGCCATGTTCGATTCCCCTCTCTGTGTGCATGGAGTTTGCATGTTCTCCTAGTGTTTGATGGGTTTCCTCCGGGTACTCCGGTTTCCTCCCACAGTCCAAAAACATGTAAGTCTCCTGGGATAGGCTCCAGGCCCCTCGTGACTGAATTCAGGATTAAGTGGTGTAGATGATGAGTGAGTGAGTAAGTATATATATAAGCTTAAATAACTCATTCATGGCCCTGCACACAAAGATCTTCTATTTATTTTGGTGTTCTGAATATAAAACATTTCTTGGATTAAAACAAAGGCAAAAACACGCAAATTCACTATTGATGGGTATGTTCATATCCATATGCTTCGTTTCAAACCTAATTTCAACTGACATTTTTATCCTTTTACCTTCAGCAGCAGGTCCTCTCAAGGGAAAGAGGACCCATTTTTCATGGTCCACTGATTACATAAAATTTCTTTTGAGATATGTTTAAATTTGTCACAAAGCCATCATCAGTAATAGAAGGGTAAGGGCATGAGTGAGCATGGAGGTCTCTTCTACCTCACATTCTAAATATACCTCTATAACGCAATTATAAAGAGAAAGGTGTGTTCAGTGTAATAACTTGTACTCCAGTGAACTATAGTCATAAAGTTAACTAGTCTCAATGCCATTCATCTTGGGCTCATGAAAATGTCTGGGGCTGGTGCAATTTTACATAGAGATGCACCAAAGGTACTCCTACCAATATGCTGAGCTTGAAAAACTGCATTTGTCTAATAGAGTAATGATGGTAAGTATTTAGATTTTTTTTTTTGTTGACCTTTTGATTCCTAATCTCCATTCTCCAAACTCCATTCAATGTAAGAGCATAAGAACATCCCCAAGCCAGCAAGTCATGCAAGGCAGATAAAAGCAGTCACCTGGATGCACGATCCTATTTGGCAACTGTAGTTTTTGCTCAGGTGTCTGTTGCCACAATACATGATAGAAGACACAGTAACTAAACAATTATAGGCAATATAAGTTGCATAGTCTATAGTACTGTATATGACTACTATTTAGCACAGTAATTCACTAACCCTTAAACACACCTACTTAACAGATTAACAGATGGCAATTAACAGATTAGTTGACTTGTTTTTCAACATTGAACAGAAAAGAACACAGTCTGGAGCTCCATGAATGGATCTGAACAGTTCTGGACTAATTTGTTCACAATTCACTGTTGTGACAAGCTGTAGAGTAGCTGATGGAGAGGAAACACCACCAAAGCAGATGATAATAAAAGATGCCTGGTTGACTCCTTTTTTTCTTTTTTTCTTTTTTGTATTACCAGTTACTGGGTGAAAAGTAATAATTGTGCAACCACTAGGATCAATCTGTCTCTGTTAGGAACCTCTACTAGAGGTCACTGTTCATGTCTGTGTAGTTCTTGTGGGTTGACTCAGTTTCCCAGAAGGCACCTCAGTCAGGTGATGAGTGCTCACCTGAACTGAGGTGCCTCATTAAAGTTTCTATAAATAGCAGTTTGTTCTGGGAAACTGGGTCAAGCATTGTTTGTCTGATTGTTTGTCTGTTTGTTTGGTATGTTTTGTTTGTATTACCGTCATGTGGGCATTCCTTTTTGATTGTTTCTTTGAGTTGATATTTTAGTTATATTGTTTTGGTTCCTTTGTTTGTTTGTGTCTGTTTTGAGTTTTGTTAATAAAAGGACTCTTTCTGTTTGCACAACCCCTCTGCCTTCATGCCTACCCATATATGCCCACGGCAACAACATCAGCCGGGTCTAGCCAGCACCACCAGCTAGACCCATGACAGTCTCATTGTCATCTAAAACTTTGCTGTCAGAAATATAAGGTTGATTGAAACAAAAGTAAAATGTGATTGTATATCTTTTATTTACAAACACTGATAACTCAATATAGACACAATAACAAGGAAAAAACAGCACTTAGTTTATTGATTATTGAAAATGAAGAACATTAACGTGTTTTTTTTTTTTTAACCAATACATTTGGGTTGTGTTTGTTTGTTAGCTTTTTTGTTTGTCATTTGTGCATTTGTGATATAGAATATAATTCACATAAAATGTGCTATAATTACTGTAATGACAGACACATGACAAACAAGAATCAGTACAAACGAAACCATAAAACAGCACCGATCTTAAAGACACCAAATTAAGATGCAAGTACAGTGCAGTAGAGCTTAAAACAACATGGCTAAGATGCTATTTTACATAAATAAACAGGATAGTTAAGCAAGGCAGGGACCAGTGGGTAGAATCTAGGGTTTGAGTAAACTTCAGCCTTAAAAGTAAACACCAAAATAGGATTTGCTTAAGGCACAGAAATGAAGACAGGTTGAGGTGGAAGACAACACATCTGGCTAAATGAGGGTCAGTGGTGTGTGTGCAGTACTTGATTGCAGGGTAAATGATGAACAGATGTCAGCATGGACTGTTGGATATATGCGGTTGAGGAATATCATCAAATAAAGAAAGAAATGAGCTAAAATGTATTACTATTACACACTTTATATTTATTCGATCATAAGTAACGAGAGTAACAGTAGGCATTTCCAAAAAGTATAGGTAATAATGGATAGAAGGAGGTGGCAAGATAGCTTAGTGGTTAGTAGAGCTTAGAGGAGCTTGCACCTCCAGGGTCTGAGTTTGATTCATGGAGTTTGCATGATGGGTTTGGTGGGTTGGCTCCAGTTTCCTCCCACAGTTCACCCGTAGTGTGTGGATGAGCATGTGGGTGTATGTGTGTGTGCTCTGCAACCCTGGGTATACCCTGCCTTTTGCCCTAAGTCCTCTGGTCCCCGGAGACTCTCCATAGAGGAAAAATCGGTAAAGATGATGAGTGAGTCAGTAAGTGAATGAATAGAAGGATAGTGTTGAAGAACTTTGTAGCAGAAATATGGTCTGGACAAAATCATGAAGGAATATCCCTTAGACATCTGCCAAGTTGCATTGTAAAAAAAAAAAAAAAAAAAAAAAAGGAATGAATCAGTAAAGAATCTTTTTTATTTTTTCACATTAATCGGCCCCCACATTGAGTGGTGAAATCGAAGGCAGTCTAATGAAATCTTAGAACAAGAGCTAGTCATGAAAATACAACCAAATGCCAACTAAATTATTGATGGCAGGATAATTAAATAATAAACTATTTCTATACCTACTCTCCATTAAAAATAAATAAATAAATAAAAATTCTGCAACAAATCTTTTGATAACTGGCACACATTCCCAGCTGTCAAACTGTGCCGCTAATAAGCATATAGCACCAACAATCTGTAATTAGACATCCCAGAGAAAGCAATTAATTGTCATTTTACAATATGGCTTCCCTGGTTAATAGTTGCTAAAAGACAGCTCGCTTGATGCTTTGTTAAATACACATTAAGTTTTTATTGCCTTGGAAACATGAAAAGTCAATTACATGTGAATGAAGATGTCAGAATCAAAGCACGACAAGGGCTTGATTGAGGGCATTAAATTCTTCCAATCATTAAACGCATGCTGGCCGAGTAAACAAAGGGCTGCTAATTAAGAATCACTGAAAGGCTCTTGAAGTCTTCACAGCAGAGTGTCTAGCTGAAGTGGTGTGATTATAAAACACTTGATTCACTTTGTGCCATATGATTCAATTTTTCCCTAAAAATGACTCAGTGGTTCAATGATTATGACAAAACACATCTATGATGTGTGCGCAGAAAATCTTTAGAGTTGCTTTACGTCCTGAACTAAATTAATTCATGCAAATATGCAGCTGAAAGCCAATGGCTTCAATTTAATATAATTTTGTAAGTTGTCCCAAAACTAGTAAAAGAAGCAGTGATGTTTACTTCAACCAATTGCATAATATTATGGGAGATCAGGCTTTTTGCTCGGCGGGACCTAGACTGTGGAATGCTCTCCCTGAGTATCTGAGGATGCCACAGACTGTTGATGATTTTAAATCTGGTCTTAAAGCTTGCCTTTTTATTAGAGCTTTTGAGTAAAAATAATTTGTAGCACTTTGAGATTTGACTCAAATATAAAGTGCATTATAAATAAAATGTATTATTATTATTATTATTATTATTATTATTATTATTATTATTATTATTATTATATTATTATGGGAGTGTTTTTGGAACTCACAAATGCATTCGCAGTTTTTTGGGGGGAAAAAATATACATTTTAAATAATATGAATAGGTTGCTTTCAATATGTCTTGTTTTGTGATGGCTTTATGGCCAAAAAAGTTTTAACTGGTTTACCTACATTTTTCGTTTTTTTTTTTTTTTTTTTTTTTGTCAGTTGGATGTTTGGTGTGTACGTGGGAATACTTGAGTGCATACAAATAAATAAATAAATAAATAAATAAATACATACATACATACATACATACATACATACATACATACATACATACATACATACATAAAATCACTCATTCATCTCCTATACTGCTTTATCCTGTATACAGGGTTGCGCGGGACAAGGAACCTATCCCAGGAGACTTAAGGTAGAAGGTGGGGTACACCCTGGATGGGTGCCAATCCATCACATACTGTATACACACACATACAGTACACAAACTCATACACTCATTCACCCACAACAGGCAGATTGGGAAAGCCAATTAGTCTAATCTGCGTGTTTTGGGACTTGTGAGAGGAAGCCAGAGTACCCGGAGGAAACCCGGAGGAACATGCAAGGCGACCGTGATAATAAATAAATAAATAAATAAATAAATAAATAAATAAATGAGGTAGTCATCTTGGGTTCTGCTAGTTTAGTCTTTATGAGTGATGTGAACTATTAGAGCTTTGTTTTTCCATGTTCTTAAAACAAAGGAACAAATGTTTCATTTACTTTATCTCTTATTTGAGTAAAGTTTACTTACCTAAAATATCCTTAATTAAATATTTGACTTAACACAATTATGTGTAGAAACTGTTACCAAACTTTTCTTTCGTAAATTTCACTCTATTATACATTTATTGTCCACGTTCATTAATGCAGTTGCCTAATCATATGGCATAAAATTGTGCAAATACAAGTCAAGTGCTTCAGGTAACGTTCACCTAAAACATTAGAATGGGGATAATGAGAGGGATAAATAAGACCAGTCTGGTCTGATCTGACATGAAGTCTATAGTAACTCAAATAACTTCTCTTTAAAAGCATGGTAAACAGGAAACATCTCAGATCAAACCTTGATGAGAATGAGCTACAGCAGCAGAAGACCACATCTGGGTCCGTTCTTCTCAGCCAAGAGCAAGGCTATCATGAGCTCACTGAAACTGGACTTTTAAAGACTGTGTGGAAAGACTAGTTTTTTTTTTTTGTTGTTGTTGTTCCTAATCCTGAACTATCCAGTTTGGATGTGCATGTGCCCATGATATCCTCTTAGCTGACAGGAGTGCAACCTGATGTACAGTAGTCTTCTCTTGTTGTAGTCTATCCATTTGCAATGTTGATTTTTTTTTTTTCTGTCAAGAGTGATTATAAAAGTTACTATTATTGCAGTCAGAAGTTGAATGTTAAATATACTCATCATGAACATACATGTCATAGCAATATTGGGCTTTGGGGACGATGTTACACAGTTTTTTTAATCGTTCTTTGTTTGACCAGGATAATTGTACAACACACACCTTGTGATGAAGGAAAAATCTAGATTTAATAAAGTTGTAGTTTTGGGGGATTTCTGAAATCACTGCATGATCAAAATCCTACATACAGGTTAACAATGTACATAGAGCATGCTTAGTGTTTGTCTCAGAATTTCACCACATTGGGTGCAATTCTGGGTGAACATTTGATCTCTTTTCTTGGAAGAATTGTAAGTGTTAAATTTCCTGGCATGGACCTGACTTGCAGTCTACAAATATTTTTATAAAGTTGAGGCTCCCAAAAGCTCAATGTTAGCCCGCTTGGTCATTCTATAACCTGTTTTTATGTGAGTTTGTGGTTATTGTACTTTTGTAACACATTTTTTATAACTTTCAACATTATTAAGAATTCTGAAGTAGTCGTGCGGCTTCATTATTCCATCCACCTTGTGCAGTGCAGCACCAGTTCTACTGGCAGCAAAAACAGCCCCAAAGCATGATGCTAATACTATAATGCCAGTGTCTTTGTGAATACAGTGTTCTTGGGGCAAAATGCCTCATCCTTATCCTTCCAAATATGCCTGAAACAATCCTCCAGAAGGCTGTGTCTTTGTCCAAACTACTAACATTAGTCAAGCTTGAAGGTCTTGGTCAACAAACTTTACGTCTATGGTCATGTAAAACTCACTTAATTGTAGACAGTGGCATTGGTACCCTAGCAGGTTTGAGGTCATAGCAGACCTGTGGCTTGGAGGTTCCTGAGATGTCCCTGACTATCCATACCAATGTTTTTTTTTTTAACTGAGAGTAATAGTCTGGGTCTTTTTCCTAGACCTCGCCAAAATGGCTACACCTGCAGTTGTTTGAACTTGAACCTTGGAAACTGCAGTTGTTTAGAAATGGCTGCAAGTAATGCAACAGATGTATCATCCTCTTTCTCAGATCTGCACTGAGTTCCTTGCATTTACCATTGTACTGTTTGTTGATCATTCCGATGATCAATCCGAGATCAAACAGACCACATGGGGCACATTTTGAAAGCTCTCACTTGGCATTCTCCCTGACAATTTTAGGATTAAAAGCCCTATTTGAATAATGTCACCGTGATTTCTTAATTGTTTTCTATTAATTTGTTTAAGAAATGCAGTCAGAACAGGTTAAGTATAAAATATGATATGTTATTGAATCATTATAATTGTTACATAGAATGAAACCTGAATTAACTTCCAGTAAAAAAAAAAATAATAATAATAATAAAAAATTTAATCCGCCAGTTCAGTCACATGTGCTACCCTGGCACCCCACCATTTTGGAAATGGTGTCATGGGTAGACTGCTTCACAGATTGACACATGACTGCACCAGGATATTAATTAGATGTCACTTAGGGAGGTTCTGAAGCCATAATGTCAAGGATAAAGGTGAAAAGGAACTTTTCAGAACATTTAAAGGGTTTGTGACACCTGTGTCTCCATGGGTTCTCATTTTTGAGCACTGAAATAAAAATCTAATAGATGTGCGTTTTTTTTTTTGTTGTTGTTGTTGTTTGTTTGTTTTTTTAATCTGGAACTGTGTGCATAATTCTGTATGAGATTATTTCAAGAAAACCTGATGATTTTTATTAAAAGCTAACATGTGCAATAATGTGTTCTTTGTGTCTTGATTGTACAATCAAGATCTTCTAAAGACAGAACATCAGTCAGCACAATCAGAAAATAGTGTCGCAAACACAATTATTATTACAAAATTTACTATTGTTTTATTTTACCATGACCAATGCATTATTGTAGCTTTCTTGTGGGTTTTAGATGAGATGGCTTTTAGACAAGTGGTGCATGTTGCTATGAGTTTTTTTAACCTAAAATTTGACTAGGGTCTCAGATTTCTTTGCTTGTATTGGCACTAAAATTGGCTGCTCCTGAGCATATACCTTATATAGACCGAAATACAGATACACATATTACATGCATTTACAGACAGATACGCAAAAATATCAGTGCACAAGCAAAACAAAATAATAAATCATAACCCGCAGTGACAGCAGCCCTGAGTGGTTTACGGGGTGGGTCTGAATGAAGATGTGAATAAACCTGTGCATACAAAATTAAAAAGAAGAATGAAATCAAGGATAAAACCATACGAAATGTTTTAATACGGGAGGCACAATAACCTAAATAGGGAATAAATAGACAGGGTATGTGCATTTCAGTGATAGTTTTTTGTCATGTATTTCCCCTCAAAACAAACAATAAGCAACGCTCATCCTCTTTCCATCTGCATGTCAGCTCAAGCACACGTAATCCCCATGAACAACGAAATAGAGAGCACGATGCATAAGCAATGAAGGAAAGAAACAGTCAGCAAGAGACGGCAGAAAAGAGGAAGACAGGTGACACATTTCAAAAGCTTTGTAGCTCAGTCTTCTGTCTTTCTTGCGGCCCTTCCGAACAAAGCTCTTTATCCTGTTTTGTCGTGTTTTTGTTTTCTTTTTTAGGCATGTTAAATGCGACAAGTGATGGACTTGATGTTTGATCTGGAGTGGCCGCTTGGCTTTTTTGTGACAGCACTTGAAAAGGTTAGCAGTCAGGTACATCTCTTCTCTTGTTCACCTCTGTCACTGAGGCAAGGCTAAAAGTTGCTCAAGGCTGGACAGATGTCATGGCCACTGCTGCAACAAGCCACCTGTCATAGGCACTTGTGGATGTAGGGCTTTCTGGAGCTTCGGTGTAAGGGGGGCATGACCATGACATTCCAGAAAGTAAACATTGCTGTCATGGTCTGATCACTTCACAATGTCTGTTGGCTTTTATCAGTGTGCTGACAGTTGATGTATCACCTGTACCTCCAGGCTGTTGCATGTTCTAGTAGTAGCAAGAATTCTTCTTCTTCTTCTTCTTCTTTTTTTATGTATTACACAAGCAGTTTAACTGGTCAACCTGTCAGGATCCAATTAGGTGTGAATTCTCTACTGAATAAAATGACTAATAGTGCTGTTTAATGCTTAATTATAAGAAAGTGTTGATTATGTTTCTATAGCTGCATGTCTATGTCTGACAGCAGTGCTTGCATTAGTAATAGTAGTGCATAATCTAAAGCTAATTATAATAATCCATAATCTATAGTATGACTAAACAGACATTTTTAAACATGGTGCTCTTTGACAAAGAATAAAACATTTTATTGATATTGGTAAGTTTCTATAATAAGGCATCTATTTAACGCTTTGGAGCTTCGGAACAGCCAAAATTCTTTTCACCACAGTTAACTCTTCAGGACAGATTTGTCAGTAAGGTCAAGCTGTATTGCTCTGTCTAACTAACTTAAACACCTCAGGAAGTTATAATGCTATATAGCTGTTATTGTGTTAATCACCATTATGGATTATTTTAATATCACGGCAGGTTATGTGAAACATGTTTCATTCCTCAATACATTCAATGCATATTATCCATAACACATATATCCAGCATATTAATGTTTTGTTTATGAGTATCAGCTTCAGCCTCTACTGCTTTACTGACCTTATTATGGCTTACTGTTTGTTCCTCATGTACAAAACGATGCATACAGATTCCAGATGAAAAGTCTGCATTTATAATTAATCACGTTAGCTCTGTAATACATGTACTAATAATGCAACAACACAGCAGCTGACCTTGTTTGCATGTCACATTCACACGGGCCTGGAATACAAATGAGCTCTATTTGGATGAAAGAATATACAGTATACTGTATAGTTTTCTTTTATTCTTACTGTAAGAAGCATGTACATAATTACAGTATATTAAATGAAAACTATATTAATGCGTTGGAAATTGATGCCTTGATAATCTCTGGGTTTACATAACAGCATCCGGCCCTTGAATAAGAACTAAAATACGTAGAACTCAGTTTCTCAGTCTTATCGATTATTTCTGAACATTTGCTTTCTGGTTGGTTGCGGGGGGGAGGGAGGGAAGCTCAGGTGTTCTAGCCAACTTTTAGCAGAACTTCTGTCTTGGCTGGTTTCCATCCACCTCCACTGTGTTTAATGACACAAAATACATGCTGCTGAACAAATACAATAAAAAGTTATGCTTTATTTCTGATACATTTTGCTTCTGCAGCAATTTCATAATGAGCTGTTATAATATTATACTGTAATTGTCTGGGGGTGACTGATTTCTCTGGAATGGTGTAGACTCGATCTGTGCATCCATGGATGTGTAGGGACTCCTAGTGGCCAGGACACTAATTCCAAGTACAAAAAAAGCTTCAATCCTTGACCTACTTATTTCACAGCCTTGTTTCTCCCTTAATATTTGGGAGCGTGCGCTGATGTGAATCGAGCAGATCTTTCAAAAACAAAGCCATGTTGCATGGAGAGAAGGTACATTTAATTCTACTTCTTGTTTATATAATATATGTATTCATGAGTCACTACCAGCCACAAAAAAGGGGTAAATTTATCATTTCTTTAAGTAACTGGACAGGTAATAAAAATTGTTTCATCACGCTAGATTTAAAGCAGACAGTACTCATAGTTATGTTTAATTCTGCTTATATCACAGCAATTTAGCAATGATTAGAAATGGCCATTAAATAATACAAAAATACATAAATTATGCATGTGATCCATTTATAGCTGCATTTAACTTTTTAGTATAACTGTGAGACAATATTGCACTTGTCTTTCTGTCATGACAGAGCGCTGACTAGCCTCCTGGTTTCAAGTCAAGCAAATAATGCAGTTTCTCACATTAGGGAGAAAGCCTTGACACAAACCATTCTTACTGATACCCAACACTGCTTCTTGGAATGCTAAACAATTTTTCCTTTTGTCAAATAACAACATATTTTTAAACCTGTTTATTGAAAGAATTGTCTGCCATACAAGTCCCAGTGAAAAAGTTGTTACTATATAAATTACAGCCTATTAGTACAAGCATATTAATATAAATCAGCGATTTGCCTTACAGATGGCAGGATTCACAAAGCTGCTGTAATACATAATTAACCGAGGCCTTCTGTCCAATCAGAACAGACGTATCAGATTTTGCCTCTTTTGCCTGCTTTTCTAAATCATAGCCCTTTTTAGAGAAATGATATGCCTTTAGCTTTAATTACAGTAGGCATTTACTGTGGCATTGTTTTGACAAACTTATGCGACAGCATAACGTGTGTTTCCATTCCTGAGATAACCTTGTCATTCATTCCATTTAGGTAGTCAGTCTTCATTTTCTTGCTACATAACATGACTTAGCCTAGACCTGACCAATTGAAGAATCCCTAGATCATAACCCTGCCTACCGGAGGATTTTACAGAGGCAACTAATGCATGATGAATTGCTTCATGCACTCCCCTTCTTAGCCTGATATGCTCATTACTCAGGGTAACAGGGTAAATCTGGCCTCATCAGATCAAATGACCTTTGTCCATTGCTTCAAAGACCAATCCTTATGCCCATTAACAAACAAAAGCGTTTTTTTTTTGTTTGTTTTGTTTCAATTAGCCTCATTAACAAATGACTACACGGTTGTTTCATTACAGTATAAGATAGGAGCTGCACTTAAGGAGGAAGTCCAGGATAATAATTGTCATTTGGCACATGTGCATCTCACAGCAAAGGAAGCCTGTTGTAGATTTTTTTTGCTCCACGGTTCTCGTGCTGTATTTTTGATGCATTCAACATCACCATGGATTGCTTACAGTACATGAAGACCCTGTTAAATGAAAACGACAGCCTAACCTTCCAGTTAGGACTGAAAGTCAGGCGTGGGCTCACTGTCATCAACGTTTTCATCTACCACGTTTTCCATTTACGGTCAGGTCCTGACGAAGGATGAGTAGCAATGGCAAAATCTGAAAAAAGTTAGAGTTGAGTGGCATTGCTGTCAGTTTCCTGCACAAAGAAGGCAGAGATTTGATTTATGCTTACGTCCTAGACTGGGGACAGTCTGATATTTCACTGGACTCTTCTTTATCTGTCAAGTAGTGCTGAGTCTTTATTTCTTACAGAAAGGGTTCCTGTTTTTCTTTTCTTTTCTTTATACTCGTGGCTAGTTGTGACAGCGGTTAACGATGGTGTATAACAAGACATTTGTACTAATTGTTTTCTTGTGCAGACAAGATATTCTATTGAGAAGCGCCTAAATGAAGCCCACTTTTCTGTTTTGGCAGACTATGATCGGTTTCAGTGAAAAAAAATAAACAAGTTTTTGCAAAACATAAAAAAAAGTATTACAAAATGATATTTTGTTCATGTTTTCTTTGAGTCACAATGGTGATGTGAGCTTCAGGGTACAAATATCAAAATGTTATATCAGTGTCATTTAATTTTATTGAGGTGAAATGGGAGCCTCCTTGCCCATGAAGAGGAACATACTGTATGCTGAAATGGGGAGTAATTGTATCACTAATGCTGCTGCACTCTATATGTTACATCCTACTGTATAAGGTTTTGGAAAGTACAGCACAATACAGCAGATCCGATCTTTCATTAGGCTTCGTACCAAGGAGATGCATCCTCCCCATAGCTTACTATCTCTCTTTTCAGGGAATTGCTCGACAGCTCCAAAGCACTTACGTGTGTCTTTGGACAGTGGGAGGAAACCGGAGTACCCAGAGGGAACCCACCATGCACGGGGAAAACATGCACACTCCATATCACAACAATCAGACTTCAAAATCACCTGTGGAAAGAAGGTGTGCCCTTCAACTAGTGAATTTCTATGTGAATCTTTAGTTCTCATAGTTCTCTTTAGTTTTCACTGATAAACTTGCCATGTTTTTCATCACTAAAAGAGCTTATTCATTGTAGCCACAGTACAAGACCGAATAAAAAGCGCACACACTTATGCATATTGTATACTACTAATTAGGATTGATCCAATTGGCCCGATAAAAAAGCATCATCTCACTCGTCCAGGAAAATAAACAGCCGAAACACTGGAAACAGATCAAACGACTTCCGAAAACTCAAAAAAGGGGAGGGGCGGCGTTGATCACCGACATAGGCCACAGCGAATCAGCTGCCGTCCACCTGTCGGCCACTGTCTATAAAAAGATCCCAGGGGGCGCATGCCGGTGTGTAGGATGGTTAATGTACTGTATGTCGCTCATTTTCTTTTCCTTTGCCTGCAGATTCAGACACCTTTGGAAGCTCTCTCTCTCTCACCCCCGCCGAGATGAAGCTCGTGCTCCAGTACGTCCGCGTCCCCCATCTGCACTCCCTCCACTCCGGCTCGCCCTGCCCGAGGCACCACTTCACCTGAGCTCGGACCGCAACACAGTGGATGTATTTTCTGCACACCTCCTGCACTCACTAAATACTAAGAGAAAAGGTTATAAGCTGAGGAACTCGAAGAACGTTTATGTTGTTTCTCCTATTTTCTTTTGTTGGGACTAATTATTGACTGTAAAATAAAAGCACTGTGAGTTCATTGCACTCTAAGCTCCGTGTCCGTGATTTGTTTCTGCTCACTTCGGAGCTTTACAATGCTACTTTACTGTACGTAAAAAAGCAGCTTACTATATGTTACTTTACAGCCACATTACCAAAATGCAAAGTTAAGCTACTAGCTAAGTTACTTGCCCTCTCCAGTGCAGATTATTCAATGTGAGCATTATTCACATACTGTAATTCTCACATTCTATGCATATCCCAAGCCTCAGATACAGTCTCTCTTATTTGAACACACACACACACACACACACACACACACACACACACACACACACACACACACACACACACACACACACACACAGAGTCCTATTTTTATAATCATAAATCAAATCTAAAAACGCATAATATTGTGCTGTTATCACATCCAGGTATAATAAACGTGATATATTCTCAGTGTGGCTCTGGGTGCAGGCAGTAACCTTCCAGAGTTGTGACTCTGTGCTGTTGACTGAAATCAGCTCCTCTCATTCCTTTTAAAAATTCACTGCTCAGCCAAATGACTTTTTTGTAATGGCATTTGATTAGATTTCATTTAGATTTCATGTTGATATGTTGTTTTCTGTGAAAGAAATAACCAGGTGGCTGATGGAACTTGTTTTCTGTTTTCGCATGGCCATAGTTTTATATTAGGTAATTATTTATCTCTATGACAGTAATATTATTGGCAAGTCTGGTATTTACTCTGTGTTGTTATATTGACTTTTTTTAACATAGGATATTTTGGTCTCCTTCATTCAGCAAACACATCAACTGTCCAACTGATATCTATTGGCCGTAACTGAGTTGCTTGTTCTGGATAAAACAAGGAGCACTTTATTTAAAGGCATTGCTCATAAAATATTCTCAACAATCCCTCAGTTAATTACTTAATCATCTGATTTGTCTGATATCTAACGTTATTGTCACATACACAACCTTAAAAGAGCAATAAGTCTTTTCTGACAAATGGCATGAACAAAAATTTAGGCTTATTATATCAGGTATGATTTGACAAAAAATTCAGTTGACCAAGTCAGTTCAGTTGAGTCAGTTGACCTAGTTTTCTGTTGGCATATGATTGTGTTAAGATGGTTTCTGGGATAACCTATAAAATATCAAATAAGATATCAATGAGTTGCTACCTCAGTGCAAGGGCTTATAAGAATTCCATTCACCATCCATCCATCTTCAACCACTTAGCCAAAATTGGGTTGTGGGGGAAACTCCAAACTTCCCTTTCCCGAGCCACCTCAGCCAACTCTGACTAGGGGATCTCGAGGCGTTCTCAAGCAAATGCGGGGATAATCTTTCCACTCCATCTTTTTGTCCTCAGTCTACCCCATGGTGTCCTGCCAGCTGGACATGACAAGAACACCTCACTAGGAAGGCGTCCTGGTGACATCTTTACCAGATGCCTGAACAACTTAAACTGACTTCTTTCCACACAAAGTAGCAGCGGTTCTACTCTGAGTTTCTCAGATGTCACATTCTATCTCTAAGAGAAAAGCTCTTTTCCTGCTCCTGTAGCTGACACACACTCCTTGCTCCTTTTTTCCCAGTCTGCCACTCCTTAGGCACTGTCCTCAACCTTCATACAATGGTAAAAAAAAAAAAAAAAAACATGTCAACCAAGATATTCCATTTACCCCCAGAGCCTTCAGCATTTTGGGGCGGATCTCGTCAATTCCTAGGGCTTCACCATCGCGGAGTTGTTTGACAAACTCAGTGATCTTTCCCAGGGAGATCGATGTATCAGGGGGATCCTCATACTCTGTTTCTGCAGTAGAGGATGAATTTGTTGGATTCAATAGTTAGTCCTAATAATAGTCCTATCCATGCTGTACACAGCTTGGGTGGTTCAACTGAGGCGCCGGATAGGTTTCAAGAAGGACCTTGGTGCCACCCAAAAGTCCTTCTCCTTGGCTTCTCTGAGCTCCTGCTTTGCCTCTGCAGTCATCATCCTTCAAGCTAGCTGGTACCTTGCAACTGCCCCCCAGGATAACATATTCATAAAGGCCTCATTTCTTAGTCGAACGGCTTCCCTGACCACCAGTATCCCCCTTGACGCACCCAGGACCTTGAGACCACAGCTCATAGCCACAGCTTCAACAATAGAAGTTTTAAACATAGATGACTCTCATTCAATGTCCCCAGCTTTCACAGGGATGCCAGAAAAGCTCTACCAGAGGTGATCAGTTGACAGCTCTGCCCCTCTCTTTACTCAGGTGTACAAGACATACAGATCAATGACTGGTGCATAAAAATCCTCTCAATCATGCACCTTCAGGTATCTCCGTCATTGCCCACATGTGCATTTATGTCCCCCTGCAGGACTATGGAATCCCCTACTCGGGCCCAGTGCAAGACTCCATTTTGGGTCTCCAAGAAAGAACTTTTGTTCAAGCACCCATGACCCTCTAGCGTAGAGAAGCGACCCTCTTGTCCACTGAGGTAAACTCCAACTTAGTGGCACTTATCTGGGGACTTGTGAGTATCACCACACCTGCCTGAAACCTCACACCCTGTTCATGAATAGGGATCCAGAGCAGAGACTGTGCATAGAGGTAAACCCCACCAGATCTAACTGACAATGCTCCACCTCCCGCACAAGCTTCAGCTCTTTCCCCCACAGAGAAGTGACCTCCCCAGAGCCAGCCTCTTCCAACTGACTCTGGTCCATCGAGGCCCTCTGCCTTCACTGCCACCAAAATAGCAATGCACACAACCCCTTTGCACATTCTGGCTGTCCCTGGCTGGGCCCTGTGGAAGATCTGACCACCAGGTGCTCGCTGATGGCCCTCTATTCAGTCCTGGCTCCAGACATGGGTCCTGGGCTTCCTCCTGGCACGTTCACATTTCTCCATCCTCTCTTTTCCATGAGGAAAATTTCAACCATCCCTAGTCTGGCCCCTCTCCTGAGACCAGTTTGCCTTGGGAGGTCCTACTGGGAGCACAGGCCTCTGGACAACGCAGCTCAAAATTAAGGAATGAATGCTTAGATCTTAGTACGGTTCTTAATGATAATATCAGACTAGTTTCTGACCTGACCAGGCTATAGGTTATAGAATACCAATTATGATTTGAGACATTCTCTGGACAACCCTCTTCAGCACAGGCATAATAGTCTCATTAATTCACCAATACAACAACCTCATTTTGTGTCAATCTCCTCTCCTTTTTGACTCCTAATTGAATTGAAATCTATTTGACCTTCACAAACAAGCCAATTCTTTACATCAAGAACTCGGTGTGCAATTTTGATGTGCAGATGATAGATGTTCACTCAAACTTTGGGAGGGTCAGCAGCAGCTGTGGAGCCTTGTTGATGAAAGGCTTGGCAGTCTTTGACAACTTATTTTCCATACTATATCCGTCACCCATGTTGATTCCATTAGCTGTTGCTGACAGTGAGGTGCAACGGATTGAGAATATATCTGTCTGCTGTCAGGCAATGCAGAGCGATTGATCCTTTAAAGCTTCAGTTTGCACTTTAACAGGTCCCTGAAGATCTAGTCTGCTCTGGAAAATACACAGCTGACTGATGGTGGTATCAGTGGCAATACATGAAGGAGCAGTTTACCTCTTGTGTGCAGTTAACAGAATATCCAACTTGAACTTTAGGTTGTTTGTTTCTGGTCCTGGCAATACTTAGTTAAATGCCTATTTACAACTTGGAAAGATTGTCAATACAAACAATTAAAGTTACTTGATCAAGCACTGTCCCATAAGTATTTGCACACGTTTCCTATCCCCCACTACCCTAATTAAATTCAGTTTTGCAAGAGTATATTATAAAAGACACTTCACTCTCTTATAGACTATTAATATCCCTCCACATTTACAAAATACTTTACATTTTAATTTTTAAAAGTATAAAAAGCGGTTAGCCTTTTATATTTCATCTTATGAAGTAAAGCTCGTATTTTCAGGCACATCCCCACTCAAAAATAGCACTGGTGTTGAAATTCAGTCCATATCTGCTACATAGTAAAGGTGCTTCTGCAGCTCTGGAAGGTTTTAGTACAGTGTAGATCTGCCCTTTCTTGACTGCAGATGGAATCATATCCCTCCTGACAGTTTTATTAGCTCCTTGTATTTCCATATATCTTCTGACGTATGACTTCTCTCTGTTACTATCATGACTCATTGTGGTAATCTTAAAGTAAAACTGTATAATGTCTTTTAATTTCAATTAAAGAAATGGCTAAGCAACTGGGGCTCAAATTCACTTCGGCGTGGTAATCTCTTTGAGTTAAAGCTACTCCCACAGCTCAGCAGGATTTAAATACAGTCTCTGTTCAGTGAAGGCAAAAAGAATCTGTCCTTTCTTTGCATGCAGATTAAGGAATCAATATTCACAACCTTCTTGACATTTTTTATTAGCTCCTCATATTTCACATATGCTCCGACTTCTTTCTGTTACTGTAATATGCCACATCAAGGTAACTGGTATTAAAATTCATATGATTTTAAAGGAATGACTAACTGGCCTTGATTATCAATTTCTTTTGTTGTTGTTGTTGGGCACTTGATTTTTTTTTTTTTATTATTCCTGGCAGATGTGCTGTGGAGATTTTGTTTCACTGATTTTAACTATTATGTGAAATTGAGGGTGGTGTGGTGGCATTGTGGTTAGCACCGTCGCCTCGCGACAGTGGTTAGCACTGAGTTTAATTCCCATCTCACATCTTTGTGCATGGAGTTGTCATGTTCTCTCTGTGCGTTGTGAGTTTCCTTGTGGTGCTTTGGTTTCCTCTCTTAGTCCAAAAACAAGCAGAATAGGCTAATTGATGTTCCCAAACTCCCTGTAGTGTGTGAATGTGTTTGTGCTTGTGTGCCCTGCAATGGATTGGCACCCTATCAGTTATCACCTGCCTCATACCCCAAGTCCCTCAGGATAGGCCCCAAGCCTCTGCACAGGTTAAGAAATATAGAAAATTATTGAGTGAGTGTGAAGCAAATTTGTTATTAATTAAATGCCTTAATTAGGGTTTTCAAAGTAGGTGTTTATTTTTAGTCTTTTGGTAACTGTAAGTAAGTAAATAATATAAGGATGAACAGGCCCCCAAAGAGAGCAAACAATTGATTACTTTCCAGAACCCCTCTCCCAGCCTGCATGGCGCTATCCCGATAACCTTATCTGATCCGCGAACATAAAGGAGCATCTGTGAAACGAAGTTACGGGAAACTTAAAAAAGGGAAAGGAAGTCCACTGTACCTGGAGCCATAAAAATCCAGTTGACCTCGACTACAATAGTGTGAACTGGCAATCCGATAAACAAAGGAGGAAGTTTTACATCTTTGATGGGGGGAAAACTCTCCCTAACTCATACTACTGCCACTCTTGTTGAACTCCAGAACAAAGAGACCTTTCCACGAACAAAGAGACATATGGCATGAACATTATTTTAAACAATCTTTAAAGTGTGCCAGTAGGGCAAAGTTTCATATACACATGTTCACTGAGTATGGCTGTGTGTAATGTTTGATTATTTTCATGTCATGGTCGTATAACTAAGAAGTGTAATCAGCATTTACGAACCCCTTTTATTAGATGAAGGTAGAAATGAGTGTGTAAAATATGGAAAGTTTGATGTCAATTGAAAGCTTGCTTTATTCAAAGAACATTTGTGAACTCAGAAAATTGATAGCATAAACAGAGCTGATGCAAAACTTGATGGCCTCCACATGACAGCTGAAACATAGGGCTAATGTATGCACAAAAGGGGAAACACCTGAGGCGTGGCTAAGCCCCGCAACCACATCCGATTGGACCAATCACCTGCGGGACGGACTGACACTAAATGGTCAAAACCTAAGGGCTTAACAGAACTTTCGTCATGGGGGTCTGAAAACACCAATAAGTTTTGCAAGCAGCTCGTGCTTCCGCCCTCGCGGGCACTCCTCCACCCTTGCGGGTGCACTCGTCATCATCATGGTCATGGTCGTCTGAAGGAAGCGGGCTCGCCCACTTTTGCCGCTCCTGCTTCGGCCCTTGCGGCCGCTAGGCCACCTCTGCTAGCATACATCGCCTTCATCTTTTTTCCGCTGCACCACCAAGCGACCGGGTCATCCGCTCCTCAAGAACTCTCAACAAGACTTTGTGCCAGAACTCCAAAGTCCTGCAATGAAGAAACTCTCAGAAGAAGTTCCAGAGTGCCGCCATCGGTAACCAAGCAACCGACGGGCTTTCCCGAAAGACGTCATCTCTACAACAGTGCACCAACCAATCAGCAATGCTGTGATTTCCTTCGCAGGAGGCGAACCAACGGATGAGGACGAAACGTAACGTAAGTAAACAAACAAAGCTGCATACCTTGCTGAAAATTGGTGCTCGCTTCATTACTAAACCGTAAGATTAACTCCATGACTTGTGACTTTCTTTGATCTAGTAAACAGTACTAGAGGAATTCATTAACTTCCACCCTCCAAACTGTTTGTGCGTATGTGTGTGTGCATGCGTGTGTTTAAGTAGCGTAGTAACCTCAGCTAAGACAGTAACCTCAGCTAAGGATCGAATGTGTACTGTAGCTCATTTATTTATCTTTTTACATATTATGATATTTTTGTCAATCATACCTTCTTTAAACTACTGTTTAATAGTTTTTCTTTTCAGCACTTTAATCTACAATAAGATTTTAGTGTATAATAGCTTAGTGTATCTTAAAGAATAAGGAAGGTTTCTGCTGTTCTAGCTATTCTCCAGTTATTAAATTTCTCTAAAAAAACTGTTTAGTTGTATTTTTTATTGTTTTCTATTATTTCTGTGATTTAAAAGCTGAAAAATCGACAGTGAAATGCAACATCTGTTGGCTATGAAAACATACACCACTTTTGCGATAGTACTGATCTCTAGAAATAGACGCACTCCACTGTGTTGCCGAGGTGGAAATCCCACACATCAGATTTAGGCAACTTTTTTTTCTCTGATACCTAAGGTGGCATATTGAGGCGAGGAGATGTGCAGTGTTCTGAGTAAGAAAGTAGGCCAGCAAACAAAAGCTCAAAATTTATTCATAAATAGGAGCACTTACTGAAGAAATGTAATATTCATGGATATCCTGTAAGTGAAGAAAAACTTTGTATCCTATGCAAGTTCCTGAGTTTTTATTTTAATTTACATAAACTGTAAGTAAAGGTGGGCATTAAAAATTGGTAATAAAGTCCATATTTCTAGTACAAATCTATTGAAACAAATTGGATATGTATTTTATTACATAGGAAAATTCCAATATATAAAATTATGGTAATGCTTCATAGTAACACTTCCAATATATATTAAATTTCAATATAGGCACCAGTGGAATTAACAAGTTTCTTCAAACAGACAGTGATGGAAGTCATTTGGGATATAGCTGAGAAATTCCTGAATCCGTGCCCCCAAGTCCTCCAGTGTGCAAGGCTTTGTCTTGCCCTACATTACGTAGCCCTACAGAAAAATATCACATAAAATGAGATCTGGGCATATTTGAGGCCATTCATGAGGTCTGCGTCGTCCCAGCCAACGTTTTGGAAAATGCTGGTCGAACCATGAATGCACGGTAAGATCAAAATGGGCTGGTGCATGATCCTGCATGAAAATAAGGTCACCAATGAAATCCCAGCCATACATTATACTAATATTACCTTGTTACTAATATTACCATACTCACTAAGGTGAACCTCAAACAATAGGGTTCAAATCACAGTAATGGAGTAGGTTATTGCATTTGTATATACAGACTATGTTATCAGCTTTAAATGTTCTACATACTGTATTTCAGTTATCTTATACTCATGAAAATTGTGTGAAAAACAGTCGATTTATAGTGACTTAACAGACAGAAACCAAAAGAAAGTCATAATTGAAAGCATATAAGAATAAACAGTCAGTTAGTAAAAGTAATGAAATAAAAAGATTAAAAATGTTTTCAGCTTTCTATGAGTGTTTAATGAGATTCTGCGATCATTGGTAACTGTAAATATTATTCTTTCGATACGACAACACCAAACATAAACATAAAAACGGTGTGTATGATCTCACCTCAGAGCAAATAGAAAGCTCTGGGTATTTCTAGTTTCATACAGCTTTGAAAAATCTATCTTGTTGCATAATGTTTGCTAGGATTTCTTTGAGTGTGTGTGGGGGTGGAGGGGCTGTTGTTTGTTTGATCCGCTGCCAGCGTCCTGGTGCCAGACACCACACCACACACAAAATCCCAGAGGTCTTGTGGAGTCATACCCTGAGGGGTCAGACCTGCCCCGGCGACACAATTGGCACGATAAAGTTTTGCATTTGATGTACAGTACACTTTAACTGATGACCTTTCCACTTCTTACACATTTCAGACATAATGATGCGTGTTATTAAGTAATTGTTAACAATATTAAATGTATTTTTCTTTTTTTTTTTATAAGCATCTTTCAGGGTACAGATACATAAAAGGGCATAAGGGGCATAAAATAATAATAAAAGCCATTATACGCAACTTTAACTAATAGAAAATTAATAAAATCAGAAGTACTAAAAATAATAAATACATTTTTTTAACAATGAGATTAAAAAACATAGCAAATGAAATGCAGAAGGCACAGTAGGGCAGAATAGAAATGACGTCATTGGATTAGATCAAATTATGAATATTAAGTTTCTCAGTTTAATTTGTGAAATCAGTTCTACAATCATCATATGATAAATGCGAGTCTTTTTTTTTTTTTTACTGACAACAGCAGAAAAAAGTAAAACAATAGCTACATTTCTTATATTCTGTAGAAAGATGTGAACCTTCTGAAATCAAAGAAATTTGACTGACAGGCTACAGACTAAACATGGACATTCAAACATGAACTAGAGGCTTGGGAATGTCAGGAAAGTGCTGCGCCTTGTCCAAACAGTTCCAAGATGCACTCATCACTCGTGCAATTTACATTAAATTTCTCTAAAAATCCATTCAGATTTATGGGTTTTGACAAGCTACTCAATGAAACCTCTATATCGGATGTGTCAGAGTGTGTGCTCTACATGCTCATACACCCCTAAAGTCTGCTCTATATGCTCAAACACACACACACACACACACACCGTGGCTGTCTAGAGGTCAGATACAAATTACAGCTTTCTCGTATGAGCATCACAGGAAAGCTAATTTCCTTTATCAGAAGTGGTCTCTCTCTCTCGCACAGACACACAGACACACACACACACAGTGTTTTTCAGATGTCCTGACTGGAAAGGGCTAATTTCAGAAAAGATTCTTGGAAGCCAGTGTTTATTCCACTCTGTCTTTTCACATCTGCTCTTTGGGTCAAATGAGGTTTTAAACACCTCAGAGGCACTGTTTATCATTCCTACTTTCTCCTAAAATGCAGCACGGGTAAGTGCATACGCTCCCACACCTGCCTCTATCAAGGCAAGTTCAAGAGGTTGGACTCGTTTGACTGTGAATTTGTTTTCCTTATTCTTTGCCTTTCCTCGACACTCAGACCGTGAGAGACCTGAAGCCTGGCCGCAAGGCTTCGCCAAGCAGATGTGTCGCACACCTGTTATGTATAAACAGCTCAGTCTGCTTCATTTAATTTTTTCCATCTTTATTTTCTTCTCCTTGTAACTTTTCAACATACAGTACATACTTTATAGTAAGTGTCCATATGTGAAGTTATCTGATTAGAATTCTAGATTAGATTCTAAGTACAGTACTAAGTCATTTACACAAATGTCTGGATGGTGGTGTTAGAACCTTGACCATTTCTCTCTCTCTTTCTCTCTCATATGCATAATTATTATTGTGTGTTTAGGCAATCTCAGAAAGAAGATTAGGATTTTATTGATGTTTTTGTATAGACGTCTGCTACGTTTGTACGAGTTGTGTTCAAGTCAAACCGGGACTTGTGATGAAATTTCTCATGCACGAAGGTGTAAAACTGATTGACTTCAAGCACAGTACAGCGATGAGACTCAGCCACAGAAAAACCCTGGAGTGGTAAGCACATTTTAAAACAGGCGTGACTCAGAAGAACGAGTAGTCTCAGAGAGTGATTCATTTTTTACTGGGAGTGCATGCGCAAAGCATCGCAAAACCACCGGTTATGTACAGGAAATTGAAGGTGGACACCAATGTCAATGGAGCATGTGCTGCAAGAAGATTTACAAAGCATATTAACCTATTGGCTCTTTTTCTAGGAAGCTTACCAAACAATTGTTGAACTCCTCAACCAAAGAGAAAGCGATGGTAGCCTTTCACAAGCACTACAAAATATTAATGTTTATATTAGATCTATCATGCATTATGGAAGTATACAAAGACCATGATCTGTTAATATTTTTATTTTATGTAGATCCAGACAGCATTTGATGAAAAGAACTACAGTATACTTGCACACAAGTATTAAAGACTTAAAATTAAGGATCTAAAAATGTGGTTGCTGACACATTATAGAAGTTGTATATACAGGGTGGGTCATTTATATGGATACACCTTAATAAAATGGGAATGGTTGGTGATATTAACGTCCTGTTTGTGGCACATTAGTATATGTGAGGGGGCAAACTTTTCAAGATGGGTGGTGACCATGGTGGCCATTTGGAAGTCGGCATCTTGGATCCAACTTTTGTTTTTTCAATAGGAAGTGTCACGAGCTATCGGAGGGTAAGCACAGAAGCCTTAGCAGTTAGCCCGTGTAGCGTGGATGGTAAACCCAAACGCGGTGAAGTGATGAAGGGTTTGAGCTGGGAGGTGTGAAATACCGGATGGATCCGGAGCGCCGCAGGCAGCTGGAGCCGGTAGGTGACAGGATTGATACGGAGGGTGATGCGGTATGGACCGATGAACCTGGGTGATAGCTTTTTGGATTCCGTGTGAAGGTGAAGGTTTCTGGTTGAAAGCCATACTTTGTCACCTACATTGTACAATCGTCCCGAGGGGTGTCGACGGCGATTTTGAGTGGCGTAGCGGTTGTTGGCCTGTTGGATGGCGGCGTTTGCTTGGTTCCACAGCCGTCGACACCAGCAAACCAGCTGTTGGGCTGACGGCACCTCAACCTCCGGCTCTTGATGATCAAACATCGAAGGTTGGAAACCATGGCATACCTCAAATGGACTGAGATTGGTGGCTGAAGAGACATGGAGATTGTGAGATAACTCAGTCCATAGGAGGTCCCAGGAGCGCTGGCGATCGGCAACAAAGCATCTCAGGTAGCGCTCCAGTTGTTGGTTTGTCCGCTCCGTCTGACCGTTAGTCTGGGGATGATAACCAGAGGATAGACTACAGGTGGAATTGATCAGACGGCAGGAGGCCTTCCAGAACCGGGCGGTGAACTGGGGCCCCCTGTCCGAGACGATGTCTTTTGGGAACCCATGCAGTCGGACTACGTGTTATAAAATCAGCTCTGCTGTTTTTTTGGCTGACGGGAGTCTGGTGAGGGCCACCAGGTGCACAGCTTTGGAGAACCGGTCGACGATAGTTAAGATGGTGTTTTTCTCTTCGGAGGACGGCAGGCCTGTGATGAAGTTGACGGCAATGTGCGTCCAGGGCCGATGGGGAACGAGGAGTGGTTGGAGTTCCCCTGGTGTCGGTTGGTTGGTATTCTTGGACCTGGCGCACACTGGGCACGCCTGGACGTACTCCTTGACGTCACTCGGCATAGATGGCCACCAGAAGGCACATCTGATAAATTGGAGGGTGCGGTTGGCGCCGGGGTGTCCGGATAATGGCGAGGAATGACCCCATCGCAACACCTCGGTCCTTACGGTGTTCGGCACGTAGAGTCGCCCAGGCGGCACACCTGCCGGTGCAGTCTCCATCGCCTGTGCATGGCGAACCCTAGTTTCCAGTTCCCAGTGAAGTGGTGCAATGATCTTGGTGGGTGTGATGACAGGCGCGGGGTCCACCCGGGGAACGTCCTCTTCATGTTGTCGGGAGAGGGCGTCAGCTTTGGTGTTCTTGGACCCCGGGCGGTAGGATAGTGCCCACCGCGCCTGTCTCGGGTTGAGCTGTTTTAAGTTGCGGATGGTGATCAGGTTCTGATGGTCGGTCCAGACGATGAATGGCTCTCTGGCGCCCTGGAGCCAGTGTCGCCATTCCTCCAAAGCCCACTTTATGGCCAGCAGCTCGCGGTCCCCTACCCAGTATCGCTGCTGAGTGGGGTCAAATTTTTTGGAAAAGAAACTACAGGGATGTAGCTTCTGGTCTGGACCTCGTTGAGAGAGAACAGCCCCGGCGCCCACATCCGAAGCGTCCACCTCCACAACGAATGGTTTACTTGTGTTTGGGTGCGGTACAATTGGGGCCTTGGTGAACCGGTGGCATAGGTCATGAAAGGCGGTGATGGCGGCGGGGTTGAGGCTGAAGTGATGAGAAGAGGGGCGAGTCAGAGCGGTTAAAGGGGCAGCAACCGTACTGCAGTCCCGGATAAAGCGACGATAGAAGTTCGCAAACCCGAGAAACCGTTGAAGTTGCTTGAGGGTCTTGGGTAGGAGCCAATGACGCACAACTTCCAGTTTCTGCGGGTCCATGGCCACACCCTGGGGCGAGATGACAAAACCCAGGAACGTGGTGGAGCGCTCGTGAAAGGCACATTTTTCCAACTTACAGTAAATCTCTTAAGGGCCGCTCTGACGTGCTGGGTGTGTTCCTCGGCGGTGCGTGAATAAATAAGGATATCGTCCAGGTAAACGAACACCCACCGCCCTAGCATGTCCCTAAGGACATCATTGATGAACTGTTGGAAGGCGGCGGGTGCGTTGCAGAGTCCGAATGGGATGACCAAGCTCTCGTAGTGTCCAGTAGGGGTGATGAAAGCCGTCTTCCACTCATCGCCCTCTCTGATGCGCACCAAGTTGTAGGCGCTCCGGAGGTCCAACTTTGTGAAAATGGTGGCACCAGAGAGGGCGTCCAGGGCTGAGTTGGTAAGAGGCAAAGGGTGTCTGTTCTTAATGGTGATGTTATTAAGCCCCCGATAATCGACACAGGGAGGTAAGTCGCCCCCTTTCTTCTTCACAAAGAAGAACCCTGCGGCGGCAGGAGAGGACGAGGGCCGGATGGTGCAGTGGCGAAGGGCGTCAGAAACATATCTCTCCATCGCCTGCGTCTCAGCGGCAGAGAGGGAGTAAAGATGGCCGCGGGGGGGGACCGAGCCCGGCTGAAGTTCGATCGTCAGGTCATAGGGGCGATGAGGAGGAAGGTGTGTGGCTCGTCTCTTGCAGAATACTTCAGCCAGGTCTCGGTAGGTGACGGGGATGGCGTTGGTGTCGACATCGGGTGCCTCGGACTCCCTAGAACACGTCCCAGCCGGAGCCCGCAGGCAGAGTTCGGTGCAGGTCGGCCCCCACTGCAGGATCCGGTTTTGCGTCCAGGAGATGGTCATGTTGGAGCAGCCAGGGGTGTCCGAGGATGATGGGTGGCGATGAAATTGAGGTGAGGTGGAACTGGATCCGTTCGTGATGTTGGCTGATGACAAGGGTGAGCGGCTGAGTCTGAGTGGTGATGGGGCTGGAGGAAAGGGGCCGACCGTCGACAGATGTGATACGAACGGGCTGGGATAATGCCTCAAGTTCCACTCCCAGTTCTTTGGCAAACGAAGAGTCAATAAAGTTACCTGCGGCACCGGAATCGATGAACGCAGTACATCCAACCCGTTTGTGGCCAAACCAGAGATGTACTTGAACCGTGAGACAAGAATTATTGGGTGTCGTGACCGAGAGGTGGAGGGGGCCCGGTGAACTGCCCCGTTTGCTCACCGGGCCTGAGCGTTTCCTGAGAGGGCCCTGTGGTGCACCACTGACCCACAGTAGGCGCAGAGCCCTTCTCTGAAGCGTCGTTCCCGTTCTGCAGTGGTCAAGTAGGCGCGTCCTAGTTGCATGGGTTCCCCAGCTCCGGTGTTAACCACGGCGGGAGGTCCGACGGGTGCCATGGCGGTGGTGGTGAAGGAGGGATGAATCTCAGGAACCGGGGCGTGAGGGTATGAAGGTGACGGGGGGCTGGCCTCGGTCAAGAGAGCAGGCGCTGGTCAGTGCGGAGGGCGACCTGAATCAGTCCTTCCAGCGTGGCGGGAATCTCTCGTCCAGCGAGTTCATCTTTGATCCGTGAGGCCAGTCCCTCATAGTAGGCCGTCCGGAGGGCTGCATCTCCCCAGGTGGTCTGCACGGCTAGTGTACGAAAGTCCGCTGTGTAGCGACTCACGGACGACCCTCCCTGCCGCAGATGATATAATTTGGTGTCGGTCTCCACCTCAGCAGCAGGATGTTCAAATGTTAGTTTCAGTTGATGGGTGAACTCTCTGTATGAGTAGGCCGTGTCTGAATCTGATCTGAGGACCGCCATGGCCCACTCAGCTGCCTGCCCAGATAGCAACGAGACGAGAAGCGCAACGCACAGTCGGTCTGTGGAGTATTTGATGGAATTAAACTCAAACACAAGATCCAATGCGGTTAGAAAGACACTGCACCTCCCATCTGTGCCATCCCACTTATCCGGTAGAGCTATGAAAACATCAGAAGGGGGGTGGGGTGGCGGTGCCACAGCCACTGCGATGGGCGTGGCAACAACCAAGTGAGCAGCCGCCCCGCGGAGGGTCACGTTCTCCTGCCGTAGCTCCACCACCTCACGGCGCGAAGCTGCGACGTCTTGGATGTCCTTTTGGAGAGACACGACTTCTCCACGGAGCTTATTAATCAGCTCGGCATGCTGGGTTTACTGCTTTAGGCTCAGTCATTCTGTCCCAAGCTATCGGAGGGTAAGCACAGAAGCCTTAGCAGTTAGCCCGTGTAGCGTGGATGGTAAACCCAAACGCGGAAGCAACGCGAGTAGGCAGGATAACCACGGAATTTATCTAAGAACTCTCTTACACGAAGAGCGAGGATCTACACAAATAAATCCGCATTCTAGCAACGCACACTCAATCAAAGAAGCAACCCAAATCGGTGAGTACTCACAGAATAGTCGGCGAAGCGTCAGACAAGGCATGGGCAAACTCAATGACTGAGCAATGTGAAGCGCCATCTTGTTTCCTTTTATGCTTCCTGAAATGCCACCGTATTACTTCCAGGTCCTAGTGCCAGTCGTGTTACGAGTGTGCATGACAGGAAGAGGGTCATGTGACACATCAAACTTATTGGGAATTTCACAAGAAAAACAATGGTGTGCTTGGTTTTAACGTAACTTTATTCTTTCATGAGTTATTTACAAGTTTCTCTTTGTTCACAGCCATTCACATGTCGAAGAGGTTAACACGCGATGAGCGGATCGAAATTGTGTTGATATCTGGTGAACGCAGTAACCGGGTCATTGGAGCAGATTTCAATGCAAGACACCCTACAAGACCACCCATCTCCCATGCTACAGTTAGCAAACTGCTTGCTAAGTTTCGTGAAACTGGTTCAGTGTTGGAGTGGCCAAAATGTGGATGCATGAAAACTGTCACTAATGAACAAACATCAGTGGCTGTCAGTGGCTTCATTCAGCAAGAGCCCACAGCGTAGCACTCGCCGCATGTCACTGGAGAGTGGCATTAGTCGAACATCCCTTCGGCGGATATTAGCTACTCACAAATGGCACCCTTACAAACTCCAGCTACTGCAGCATCTCAACGAGGATGACCCAGATCGGCGCACACAATTTGCAGAATGGGCAAAACAAAACTGGAACAGGACCCTCAGTTCACGCAGAAGATTTTGTTCAGTGATTAGGCAAACTTTTATGTGAATGGTGAAGTTAACAAACAAATTTTTTTTTGTTGTCTGACACTAACCCACATTGGATAGATCCCTCCAAGACAATAAAACAATAAATCAATAAAAAGAACAATAAAAGTGATGGTATGGTGTGGTATATGGGGTACAAAGATAGTGGGGCGATTCTTCATCAATGGAAACCTCAAGGCCACTGGATATTTGAAATTGCTACATGATCATTTTATGCACTGAAGCTGGCATGTTCCCTGAGTTTTTCCAGCAAGATGGTGCACCACCACATTATGAGTGTCAGGTCCGAGCATTCCTAGATGAACAGTTTCCTGAAAAGTGGATTGGTCGTCGTGGGCCAGTTGAATGGCCCCCAAGGTCTCCCGATCTGACCCCCTTAGACTTTTATCTTTGGGGTCATCTGAAGGCAATTGTCTATGGTGTGAAGATACGAGATGTGCAGCACCTGAAACTACGGATACTGGAAGCCTGTGCTGGCATTTCTCCAGCGGTGTTGCATCACAATGGCCATCACATTGAACACATTTTATAAGTGGTCAGAAACTTGTAAATAACTCATGAAAGAATAAAGTTATGTTAAAACCAAGCACACCATTGTTTTTCTTGTGAAATTCCCAATAAGTTTGATGTGTCACATGACCCACTTCCTATTGAAAAAACAAAAGTTGGATCCAAGATGGCCGACTTCCAAATGGCCACCATGGTCACCACCCATCTTGAAAAGTTTGCCCCCTCACATATACTAATGTGCCACAAACAGGGCGTTAATATCACCAACCATTCCCATTTTATTAAGGTGTATCCATATAAATGGCCCACCCTGTAGTTACAGTACATAATGGCATGGTGAAGAAATGGTATATGTTGTTTTGATGTTCAAATTTCCTGTGATTAAATATTTTGCTGTGTGTCCCTGGAAAGCCTTTAACGATAATTTTCCAAATTGTCTGTAGTGTGTGAGTAAGCGTGAGCATGGTTGTGCCCTGTTATGAACCGTTACCCCCGTTTATTGTGCATCCCATCTAGTACTCCAAGTCCCCTGGAATAGGCTCCAGGCTTCCCACGACCCTGTACAGGATAAGTGGTATAAAGAATGAGTGAGCTCTTTGACCTAATGGTCTAGCTTTGTAGTGGTTGGATAAGGTGCAAGGGTTAGGGTAGGAGTCAAATTCTTTTTAAAATTAACTATTTTCATTCATTTATCACCTCTGTTACATTACTTTTAGAACTGTTCAATGTGGTGCAGGGAAATTTGGATCTGAATCTGGGCTGCAGTCCATCAGTTGACAACCCCTGATGTATAGCATTTTTCTACAAAAGAGAGCTCTAAACCCCAAATCCCCTAATCACACATCTAGCAGCTTTAAACCAGCTGTTGTAAGGATGAATCAGTTGAATTTGACTCACCTTGTCTTCTTTTTCTTTGTAAGAATGGGAGATTTGGGGTTTAAATAATAAAATTGTAGGGTAATGTTTAGGACCGAAGCCTGAGTAGCGAAGGTGCAGTAAAGGCAATGAACTGCAGACATGCAGTGAGGTGGCAGGGAAGGGAAAAAAAGAAGGAAATAAGAAGTAGAGAAAGCAGTGGGGTTGCTTTAATTTTGGTGTACCAGATGTACGAGCCACCTCCTATGAATATTGCATTTTCTTGGTTTTAATGTCAAGTGTTCAGAGAACTTTGAGAAGTGAAATAGAAGGAATATGCAACTAATGGAGAGAGAGAGAGAGAGAGAGAGAGAGAGAGAGAGAGATGAAGACCGAGATCACTGGCACCTCTCCAGTGTTTCTCTCTTGTGTCTTTGGCGCTGGTTCTTACAAGCTCATGCCAAAGGCCTGTCAGTGAGTAGAGTGTTTGATGTGACCAAAGCTCTGACAGGAGAGACACTTAAACTCTTTTGGGGAGAAGACAACAACACTAGACTACACTGAGCTCTGGTTGAGTGCATCCATTAGGGATGAGCTCCATCCTGAGAACAGTTTGAAAGATTTAGCTTTTGAGAGGTAAAAAGAGTGAAACAGGATAAATACAAGCTTTTGCTGACCAGACAGTTTCATTTTCTCATTTTCTTTCAAATTTTGGCATTATATCAGAGCAGACTCAGCTCAGCCTAGTAATACTTATATACTCTTATACTATAATTGAAGACAGAATCCGTTAGAAATATATATACTGTATATTTCTAACGGATTCCGTCTTCAATTTAACTTTTTCTTGAGGACAAACAATGCAAAGTCCTGATGAGTTAAATCACAGGTTGGAATTATATAGTGATTTTTTACAACTGATATTACAGACCAAATTTGTTATTTTCTAATCAGAATAGTAAAAACATTGGTTTTATTTGGGTTGCACAAAATATGCAACCTTTTTATTTTTGTTAAACGGCAAAGTTTAAACATTGACCTTTTTTGCACCACAAGTGAATAAAAGGCTACAGCTAGAAATGAGCTCGACAACTGTAGCTTTCTTTATGAATACATTTGGATGAAATTTACAAAACACAGATATAGAGTGCACAGTGCACAGTGGCTCAGGATTTAACAATGCTGCCTCACACCTCCAGGGTTCAGGGTTCAAATCTCAGCTCTGATCTGTGTGCATTGGCTGGTTGCAAGTTCTCCCAGTACGCTGGCTTCCTCTCCCAGTCCAAAAACATGCTTTGTTTGCTGATTGTTGTTTCCAAATTGCCCGTACTGTATAATTAGGTGTCTGAGTGTGTGCTCGCCTGTGCCCTGCTATGGGTTGGCAGTTGTTGACGAAACAAACACAGATCCACTAACACTGTAACACAGGTACTGCTGTAGGTAAAAGGAATGTGTGAACAGCATGCGGAATCCACTAACCAGGATGAATCTTTTAACAAACGTCTCTGCACATCTGGCATCTGATCATTTGTGCTTTAAATAAAAAATTTATAAGACTGTTCAAGTTCGCCTTTTGCTTCTTGTCTCTACCGCTAATGTTATGAGAAACAAGAAAAAATATTCTTTTTAATCTTCATTATTACTGACACTGTACTCAGGAGAAATATTTCTCACATGAACTTCTAGTCAACATAGCTTTTCAGTCAATTATATGAATAAAAACTGATGATTGTTATTGATACAGAATTTCATTAAAAAAATAAACTAAACTTTTAACTAAATTCACTTTTGTTTATCCAACAGATGGTTACCAAAGGATAAGTTCCATTGTGTGCCACCAGAGGTCACCATTCCCAGAACACTGATTTGTTACTATGGTTACCGGTGATTATTCACACCTGTTTGCAATTAAGTCCTCATTACTTCCTGCACCTATTTCCTGCCTTAACTCTGGCTTGTTGTGAAATCTTTCTCTCAGCATGTTGCAGTATTTATACTGTTCTAGTTTGTTTCTTTTGGACATGATTTTTTTCTTATTCTTTTTTGTTTGTGTGTTTATATATTTCATTGTTCCTTCTTTTTTTTTTCCTGCACTTCGATTCACCTCAGCTTTATGACTTTGTGTCCAGGAGAAAGAGAAATCTTTGTTGTATGAAAGCAAACCCTGTCTACAGTTATGGTACATGTGTGTGAGAGGTGTCAAGTTGAAAAATATGAAAATGTAAAATATGGGCTTTAAGGAAATTGTGGCACACCACAATTAAATCCTGAGGATTTCACTCCAAAAAGGTCTTTCAATTGAGCCAACTTGCCCAGTTTCAGGCTTAACATTTTCATATAGCATCCTCACTACAACTTCCAGTTCTTCAAGCAGTACATGCTTAGCTTTACAAAGTAGTAATTGTCTCACACATTGTCTATCGGGCTTTATCGTGTGTACATGATCTGAGGGCCCTGCAGTCTAACCCAGGAGACTTGGGGCACGAGGTGGGGTACTAATATACATACAGTGCACACTACAATACCATTTGGGAACGCCAATTAGCCTAATCTGCATGTCTTTGGACTGTGAGAGGAAACTGAAGAACCCGGAGGAAACCCACCAAGCAGGAAGAACATGCCAATTCCATGTAACCAATGTGTTGGGAACCGAACACATTTTGACCTCACTACACCTTCTTACAGTTACTACAAACAAGGACTTGATCACTGTCCTTAAAGCTTAATGACTCAATGTAGAGCTGTAATCGGGCCTTAAAAGTTAGGCCTGACAGGGCCCGAGCCCGACAAGTACATTTTGAATGACAGCTTTTTAGGGGATTTTTTTTTTTTTGAGTAGATTGCATTAAATCAGATTTTCGTCATGTATTGCTGGATTTAACAGATCCGTCTGCTCAAAATATCATATATGCCAGATCAACAACCATGAACTCTGCCTCCTATACATGGCACACTGTAATGCATTGGTGCTGATACTTTTCTATCATGGCCACCATTGACTTTCCAGCGATTTGTAATAATTGGCTTTTCTGCAGAACCTGGCCAGTTGGGCTGGTGCTCACAGGCATACTGTAGATGAGCTTTGGGTGTCCATGATCCTGTTAGCAGTTTACATTTACACACGTGGACAAAATTGTTGGTACCCTTCGGTCAATGAAAGAAAAACTCACAATGGTCACATAAATAACTTTAATCTGACAAAAGTAATAATTTAAAAAAATTCTGTGAATGTTAACCAATGAAAGTCAGACATTGCTTTTCAACCATGCTTCAACAGAATTATTTAAAAAAATAAACTCATGGAACAGGCCTGGACAAAAATGATGGTACCCCTAGAAACTACTGAAAATAATGTGACCAAAGGGACATGTTAATTCAAGGTGTGTCCACTAATTAGCATCCCAGGTGTCTACAATCTTGTAATCAGTCAGTGGGCCTATGTATAGGGCTCCAGGTAGTCACTGTGTTGTTTGGTGACATGGTATGTACCACACTCAACATGGACCAGAGAAAGCGAAGGAAAGAGTTGTCTCAGGAGATTCGAAAGAAAATTATAGACAAGCATGTTAAAGGGGTAAAGGCTATAAGACCATTTCCAAGCAGCTAGATGTTCCTGTGACTACAGTTGCACATATTATTCAGAAATTTAAGATCCATGGGACTGTAGCCAACCTCCCTGGACGTGGCCGCAGGAGGAAAATTGATGACAAATCAAAGAGACGGATAATCCGAATGATAACAAAAGAGCCCAGAAAGACGTCTCAAGAGATCCAAGGTGAACCTCATGCTCAAGGAACATCAGTGTCAGATCGCACCATCCGTCGTTGTTTGAGCCAAAGTGGACTACATGGGAGACGACCAAGGAGGACACCATTGTTGAAAACAAATCATAAAAAAGCCAGACTGGAATATGCCAAACTACATGTTGACAAGCCACAAAGCTTCTGGGAGAACATGCTGTCTGGAAAAGGCACCCTTCAAACCGGGAAACAACTGGAGCAGCTTGCTCATGAGAAGTGGGCCAAAATACCTGCAGAGAGGTGCAGAAGTCTCATTGCCAGTTACAGGAATCGTTTGATTGCAGTGATTGCCTCAAAAGGTTGTGCAACAAACTATTAAGTTAGGGGTACCATCATTTTTGTCCAGGCCTGTTCCATGAGTTTATTATTTTTTTTATAATTCCGTTGAAGCATGGTTGAAAAGCAATGTCTGACTTTCGTTGGTTAACATTCATAGAATTTTTATTTATTATTACTTTTGTCAGATTAAAGTTATTTCTGTGACCATTGTGAGTTTTTCTTTCATTGACCGAAGGGTACCAACAATTTTGTCCACGTGTGTGTATGGTACATAAATGGCATTAAATCCTATTCAATTCAGCTGTCAGTATTGTTAGTGTTGGGGTTGATCATTGTACATATACTGTAATCATAATTTAAAAGTATGGAAAGAAAAAAAGGATAATCAATTTTGTCTGAAAAAAAAAAATTTGGATGCATTGCAGAAAATTGACATTTTAGATCGATGTGGTGTATTCATGCAGTTTATGGTATAGAAACTTGGACAAAAAAAATGTCAAGAAGACCAGAATTTTATGAAATAGACTGATAGTCACACATGCTGGGCACTATGGTAGTCTGATGCCAGTCTATGCTACAAAGGTGCTTTTTCAAAACTTATAAAGCAATCTCAGTCACTTACTTAAAAATACACTCTGGGCAAATCGGTCTAGTTTCTCCACACCTGTCATGAAAAAATCATGTCTTCATGGACCTCACTTTTTTTGCTCGGGGACACTGTCTACCAGGGACATGTTTGGGCTAAGTCCTTTAGTTCCATTAAAAAGAAATCATAATGTGGCAGCATACACAGAGATACACAGAGATCCTAGACACCCATGAGACTTTGTAGTTACAGTTTGAATTGTAAAAATGTTTGAAGAATTGTAAAGGCAATGACTTATGGTTTGAATATTAGGATTTTCATTTGATTAAGACTTAATTAGATCCTGATGGAGTAAATTAACCAATAAAAATACAGATTGTAGCAACACTGAACAAATTTTAAACTTTCAAACTAAATAGTTGGTAAAACCATAAAGCAAGAAAAGGACAAGAATACTTAATGTTTTTTTACACACACCTAAGCTATATAAATAAAAGAGAGGTATATTGGTCAGAATTCACTCTCTTTCAATGACATTTCAGTACAGTACATTTAACACCCTCACAATGTGAAGCACCACTATGAGATAAAACACCGCATGAAAGCATGTAAACTAACCAAGCTGTGAACCTAATGTTATGCGCTAAAATACAAAATGTTGAGTAAAAGTAAAGTTATGAACAGTTATGGCCTGGATTTAATAATGTACTTTTAAAATAAGCTTCTAATAAGCTACTTGCTGAATGTAAACACACACCTGCAACAATAGACATTAATTAGAAATTGCTAAACTGAATATTCTACTGGGATTACTTAATATTTTCATTGCTGAAATAACAGCATTGAAGTGGTATAAGTGAATGTTAACATGCAGACGTTGTTTTAAGACAAAACTTTATCTTTATCCGATCTACTTTTTCGATTTCTCATCTGTGATTCACTCTCTGATTACCAAACAAGGAGTGTATTGATCTGATTATGAAAGAAGTACAACTTTGGGTAAACAAGACGTAAGATACTCCACCGTACAACATTTTATTTCTTTGTATTATTACTGTAAGTTAGGCAGAGAGTTCTGCTGTACAGAAAGACAGTCAGTAGGCGTAGACTTCAACCTGAAATAATATCGCTGATTACATTAAAGCTGATCAACTTATTTTTTTTAACACTAATGGTCTATGAGCTTCCCTACTGGTGTGGCAGAAATGTGGAATTTTTTTTCCATTTTAATATGAAAAAAAAAAAAAAAAAAACAATGCTCATTCTACAGTACATGCTTATAATTTAATAATCTCACACCTGTAAATGTCATAGCAGCAGTTGGTCCTAGCTGAGCGCTCTTGATGAAATTCGTCTGGGCTTCACTGGGGTAGTTTGCAGTACTCAGTTAAATAATGGTGATATAAATTCATTCATTAATAAGTTGTGATTATATTGGTTTAGTGTGCCAGCACTGATGCTAATCATCATAAGCCCAGCTTCTGTTCTGGCCCCTGTTGTTTCATGCTTTTTAATTAGCATGTCTTTATTGAACACTGAATAGCAATGAGTCCTAGGCAATGCTGATCATTTTCTGGCTAATCACTGAACCTTTTTTTGTCCACCTGATCAATCGACTGCTATCCGGTACACTTTAAACAAAAGAGACAGGTACAGTATGCAAGGTCCAATAAAAATAACTTTTCTTTACCCGTAGTGTATATGCTTCGTGAAATATTCACCACAGGATACACAAACAATATTTCCTTAATTTAAGCCATAAACTCAGGGTCCTGTTACAATTAAATTTTTATTATAAACTTTAGACCTTCTGCTTTAATAGACTTAATAGATTCTGCTGGGCGTTTTACACTCCCTGGCCAAAAAGAGTCACACACTAATATTTTGTTGCGCCGCCTTTTGCTTTGATTTATTCACTGTGGCATCATTTTGACAAGCTTATGCAATGTCACATCATTTATTTTCTTCCAGATCTCTCCAAGATCTTGCATTGATAATGGGAGAGTCTAAAATCTTCTCCAGCACATCCTGAAGTTTCTCAATTTGGTTAGGGTCTGGACTCTGTGGTGACCAACCCATGAGTGAAAATGATGCCTCATGCTCCGTGAACCACTTTTTCACAGTTCGAGTCCATGAATCCTGATATTGGAATATGCCTGTGCCATCAGGGAAGAACAAAATGAATTGATGGAAAAACCTGGTCATTCAGAATATGGAAAACAGGTGTAGTCAGCTGACCTCATTTTTTAGGCACATAACTTTGCTGACCCAAGACCTGACCAACAGACGCAACCTGAGATCATAGCATTGTCCCCATAGGCTTGTACCGTAGGCACTAGGCATGATGGGTGCCTCACTTCACTTCCCTCTCTTCTCACCCTGATGCACCCACAACACTGGAACAGGGTAAATCTGGACTCAACAGACCACATGACCTTTTTCCAATGCTACACAGTCCATTCTTTATGCTACCTTGCAAATTGAAGCCTTTTTGTCTGATTAGCCTCACTGATGAGTGGTTTTCTTAAGGCTATACAATTGCTTAATCCCAATCGCTTGACGTCTTTTCACATTGTGCATGTAGAAATGCACTTACTTTCACTATTATACATCGCCATGAGTTCTAAAAAACATTTTTCTGACCACATTTCTTTCTCAAAGATGATGATGATTCACCACGGCCTCTTCAGGGTTTAACAATGTGTTGGATAGTTCTTTACCCTATTTGAGTTTCAGCAATCTCCTTAGTTGGTTTCGTTGCTTGATGCAGGCCAATAAGCTCCTCGCTGCATCAGATAGGGATGAATAACTTGTCGCTGTCACGTTCCGGGGTGTTGTTCGGCATAAACGCAGGAGGATCCAGGTTTTAAAGGAAACGATGTTTTATTAAACACAAAAAGGCAGGGAAACTCAACAAAACAAAGATACTTTAAATGAAACTGAAACTAAAACACGTATAGACAAAACAAAAGACACTAGGAAACAGGCAGACATGACTAAGGTAAATGAACAGTTGCAAGACAACACAGGAGAACTAAAACAAACTATTTATAATAAAACTAATAACCAACTCGGTTCAGGTGAGCGCCCCCTGGTCACCTGACCGAGTTGCCCCATGGGAACTGAAGTCAAACAAAGGAACTACAAACGAAATTACAGGGCGCTTTGGCGCCCTCTAGGGGTTATCCCTGACATAACCCCCCCTCAAAGGGCGCAACTCCGGGGCGCCACAGGAGGTCCAGGGCATCCCCCCCAGGGTCCAATGTCCGCCCCTCTCACCCATAGGCTGGCACCCATGTCCTGTGGGCCAGGTGGCTTCATGCCCCCGTTGAAGCAGGGCGGCGGAGACGGAGGAAGCTCGCCGTCCTCTTTGACGTTGGGCGGTGCAGGCAGTGGGTGCTCGCCGTCCTCGGTGACGCAGGGCGGCAGAGGATGAGGAGGCTCGCTGTCCTCGGCGGCGCATGACAGCGGCGGCGGAGAAAGAGGATGGAGCTCGTGCTCCTCGGCGGCGCATGAAGGCGGCGGCGGAGGAAAAGGAAGCTCGCTGTCCTCAACGGCGTACGAAGGCGGCGGCGGAGGAAGAGGATGGAGCTCGTGCTCCTCGGCGGCGCATGAAGGCGGCGGCGGAGGAAGAGGATGGAGCTCGTGCTCCTCGGCGGCGCATGAAGGCGGCGGCGGAGGAAAAGGAAGCTCGAGGTCCTCAGCGGCGCATGAAGGCGGCGGCGGAGGAAGAGGAAGCTCGAAGTCCTCAGCGGCGCATGAAGGCGGCGGCGGAGGAAGAGGATGGAGCTCGTGCTCCTCGGCGGCGCATGAAGGCGGCAGCGGAGGAAGAGGATGGAGTTCGTGCTCCTCGGCGGCGCATGAAGGCGGCGGCGGCGGAAGAGGATGGAGCTCGTGTTCCTCGGCGGCGCATGAAGGCGGCGGCGGAGGAAAAGGAAGCTCGCTGTCCTCAACGGCGTACGAAGGCGGCGGCGGAGGAAGAGGAAGGTCGAAGTCCTCAGCGGCGTATGAAGGCGGCGGCGGAGGAAGAGGATGGAGCTCGTGCTCCTCGGCGGCGCATGAAGGCGGCGGCGGAGGAAGAGGATGGAGCTCGTGCTCCTCGGCGGCGCATGAAGGCGGCGGCGGAGGAAGAGGATGGAGCTCGTGCTCCTCGGCGGCACATGAAGGCGGCGGCGGAGGAAAAGGAAGCTCGCTGTCCTCAACGGCGTACGAAGGCGGCGGCGGAGGGAGAGGATGGAGCTCGTGCTCCTCGGCGGCGCATGACGGCGGCGGCGGAGGAAGAGGATGGAGCTCGTGCTCCTCGGCGGCGCATGAAGGCGGCGGCGGAGGAAAAGGAAGCTCGCTGTCCTCAACGGCGCTGTGCATCGACGGAAGCTCGCCGTTCTCGAGGGCACTGTGCAGCGACGGAAGCTCGCCGTCCTCGGCAGCACTGTGCAGCGACGGAAGCTCGCCGTCCTCGAAGGCACTGTGCAGCGACGGAAGCTCGCCGTCCTCGAAGGCACAGTGCAGCGACGGAAGCTCGCCGTCCTCGAAGGCACTGTGCAGCGACGGTAGCTCGCCGTCCTCGAAGGCACAGTGCATTGACGGTAGCTCGCCGTCCTCGAAGGCACTGTGCAGCGACGGCAGCTCGCTGTGCACGACGAAGGCGCGGTGCAGCGGCGGCTGCTCGCTGTCCTCAATGAAGGCGCGGTGCAGCGGCGGCAGCTCGTTGCGCTCGTCGTCACTGCCGCACTCGCTTTCATCGTCGAGACTATACAGCATATAGTAGCGCTCACCGCTGTCATCGTAGACCGCCATGCAGTTGAGCTCACCGTCTTCGTCGCTGCTGAAACCCGGGAAAGGAGCTGGCAGGTCTGGACCTTCCTCGAGGCGTATCTGCATCAGCATTTCCTGGAGGTCAGCTACCTGCTCCTGCAGGTTACGGATGCGCCATTCATTCCCTTCGGCGCTCCGCCCGACGCTGCTCCAGTTTAGCTGGGAGGCTGCTCCCGGCTGTGCATACCGCCCGCACACCGTTCCTTGTAGCCGCACGCTGTGGGGTGCTCCTTCCCCCCGCTCACCTCCGAAACTAGACCTCCTGGTCTCTGCCTTCCGGCCGGTGCGAGGACTCATGTCACCCCGAGCTGCGCCACCTCTGAACGGCGTGCGCCGTATCGCCAGCCGGCAGCCGTCCCAGTCACGCTGCCGATTTAGCTCCTCTTGCTCCTTCCTTTCCGGTTTCCCTCTCCGCCTTCCACTACGCCGTTTGGTTCTCCGGCTACCTTCCACGCCGGCTCCCCAAACTCCAAACATCGTTGCCCCCCCCAAAAATTATCTCCCCGGGCAAGGGCTCCTCTGCTATGCCTCTTTTTAGGTCTTGCAATCTGTCACGTTCCGGGGTGTTGTTCGGCATAAACGCAGGAGGATCCAGGTTTTAAAGGAAACGATGTTTTATTAAACACAAAAAGGCAGGGAAACTCAACAAAACAAAGATACTTTAAATGAAACTGAAACTAAAACACGTATAGACAAAACAAAAGACACTAGGAAACAGGCAGACATGACTAAGGTAAATGAACAGTTGCAAGACAACACAGGAGAACTAAAACAAACTATTTATAATAAAACTAATAACCAACTCGGTTCAGGTGAGCGCCCCCTGGTCACCTGACCGAGTTGCCCCATGGGAACTGAAGTCAAACAAAGGAACTACAAACGAAATTACAGGGCGCTTTGGCGCCCTCTAGGGGTTATCCCTGACAGTCGCCAGCTGAACCATATTAATGACTACAGTCATTATCCAATGGAAGGCTCTTACATATTTACTTAGTTCTAAATCCAGGTAGTGACTTTTTTTTTTCTTTTTCTTGGCTGGGCAGTCTATCTTTTTTTTTTTCTTTTTTTTTTTACAGTTTAAAAAACACAAAGTGAAGAAGATACTGTATATTCTTACAGTGTCAGGGGAAACCATCACCATCCTCTATGGCAAGATCCTATCACTGCTGTGACAGTCTGCTCCTGCCTACATACACTTTAATGAGAATAGCTATGACTATGGCCCTGGTTTTCCTCTCTATATCGGCGGTTCTTCCTAAGCTCTTAATGAATATGCATTGTGTAGGATGATTGGGTGTCCACATAGGTGAGCCCGGGTGATTGTGCTTTATGGAGATGATGAAAGAGAGTCCAAGTGTATATACATGTGTGGACCTTAAGGGGGGAAAAAAGTAAGAAAAGTAAGATGTGCAGCATACCCATCAGTCTGACTGTTGCACCCAAAGTCTAGTTATCTGCTCTACAAATATAAAAATGAGATGATCTTTCACTTCTAGCTCAAGATCAGACAGCAGCCATGGCCCTGTGTGGGAAAGACCCTATGTTTTGAAGTGTTAATACCTTACATCATTACTCCACCACATGACTGGTTTTTACTTCTGTAGCTCTGAATCTGCAACAATATGCTCTCTGTCTTTTTCAGAGGCATTAATGAGCTGTTTGGCTTTCGGTCTCTATGTCTATCACTGGTAAGTACACATCATTAAGTAATTAAAGGCACTTTTTATGCACAAATATGGTGTCCCCCAAAGCCATGTTAATCCTGTCAACCCTGTTTTAAGGAGTGTTGTACATAAGCTGTCTTACATAACAGTAATGAGATGCCATAATTGCATGTTAAGGACCTGAGACCAGAAATGAGGTGTACAGACACAATTACCAATACACCTCATTTGAAATGTGCAGATTATTTTTTATTCCTGATTTAATATTTATTTATTTATTTATTTATTAAATACTGATGTGTGCAGAGTGCCCCCTGCTGCAGGAGAAATAGGTTAACAACCCATAATTAGACTGCATGTTACAGGAAGGCTTTATATTAACAGGCAAAAAGAAACCATAAAGAGGGACACAGCATTTTTAGGTATTCATTTCTTCTGTCTTTTTATGGGGTTCACTCTGCTGCTGCCACAGGACCACTATGTCTGCTTGATTCATTACGGACAATCCTTGAGTTAACCTGGCCTTCCTTGCACCTATGGAGTCTTTTATGTGGAACAAAGGTTGGACATAGATTTATGTGTGCTTGTTGCATACCCCATTCACAGCCCTCTCGATTCTTCCTTCGACTTGCTGAAAGAGATAATAAATTCATGGATGCACTCCAAAGCTCAACTAGAGCACAACCACCCATTGGTGTAGGGCATCTCATTTATACATTCAACCAGGATGGAGAGACTTCGATAAAACCCAAGCCAATACAGCAAACAATCACAGGTTCAATCCCTAGCTGGAAAGCCCCATACAAGGCTACGGCCCAATGGCCAGTCAGCTGTCTAGAACTCTCTATAAAATCTAACTGGATGGATCTCTTATCCTGAGCAATGATCTACCACAGGCAGCTGGTGGACTCATAATAAAGCTGTTTGTGCAGCTTGGTGTGGTGTGCATGTAAATGCGCTCACATGCTATTCAATGCACTACATCTTCATTTTGGTTCAGCAGTAAATTACTGAAAAATGATTGCTATGACTTCCCCCTAGATGTATATTCATGACAGGATGCTGTAGATATAGTCAGGGGTCATGAGAATGTGATTGGGATCTTACCTTATATGGCGGTGTAAGTATTTCTCCTCTTTTACAAACCCTGTGCCTCCGGATGAATGGGGTTACTGAGCAGTGTTAAATCACGATTGCAGTGATTAATCATGACTGCAGATATATGTCTAACTGTGAACACAGGTCAGCAGTGCAAAAGGGCCTGCCTCTCTGGTGTATTTAATGCAAGCTCTGCAAGCAGCTTCTATTGTATGCTTCATCAAGAAATTGGCATGGCCGCTGCGATAATATTGACCCTCTTAACACCCTGCATGGATGGTCAATCAACCAGAGCGCTGCATTAGGCACAGCCTGCTGCTAAAAGAAACACCATGAACCGAATGCATTGTAAGTTATTGGCATTGTAGCCTTCCTGCTTTTTCATTTCATATAATCACGATTTCATGCCTTTTTTTTTTTTATTACAAACATATATTTTATAGAAAAGAATGCAAATGTAAAACGTACAGCTTTTTAGTATCTCATGCATTTTTATGGGAGTCTTCACTCATAAACTTTATATTCTCAGAGAGGAGGAAATAGAGAGGTACAGTACAGTGGACAGGGGATGTTTTCAGGGAAGGGAAGGAGAAAATGGTTCACATTTTATAATGAGCTCAATTCACTAGCCAAGTATGCAAGCAAACACTGATGTGAAATTCCAGTCTTTTGCATTCTACACTGCATGAGCTTTTATATACAGGAAAATAATGTACTGATGAAGCAGCTGGGTCCTTTTTTTTTTTTTTTTTTTTTTTTGCCAAAGCAGAACAAGCAAGACAGATTGAATCATATAGTGTTCCACAAATTCCAAAAATGCTTAAAATGTCAGTGAGTCTCAGCTGTGTCGATAGCCCTCTGGCACTCTTTTTTGCTGTCTATGTCACAAATTCCCCAATGTTGAACATCTAGTGTTTTATATAAGTGCAGCTGGACAAAAATGAGCATCAATCATAGATCTTAATTCAAATTGGAACTTTGCTGTCTAGAGCCATATGTCTCGAAGACATTTATTTTTTAGAAATCCACAGGACGCACCATCATAGTGGTTCTGGTCACTATTGAGTTCGGCCCTTTCCAGTAGTACCACTTGACCCCATTGTAGCGCATTACACTGGAGACTCCAGTGTGATAAATGCCATTTAAGTTGGATGGCCCACAGGCTTCAAACCACCATCCTGAAATAACAGAATATCAAGAATCAGAAGCTGGAACATATCAAAAATCCACATTAATAGCATGAAACCCCTGAGTTAGAGTTTGTGAACAAAACAGTTAATTGACAATGCAATCTTTTGTAGAAATTTAAGTGATGAGAAGTTTGTTTGAAACTTATGAGCAACAATTTTTTTTTTTTTTTTTTACCTCCTGAGGCCATCTGGGCACACTTGCAAGTGCAGCGATCATTATCCTGATCTTTTGTGCTAAACATGGTGCCTGTATGGGTTAGGCTGCTGGTGCGACCTGCTGTACCACTGAAACCTTCAGCATGGACACTGGAGGAAGAAAGAACAAGAACAACTAATTAATATCTAGTGGAAATTTTTCCAGAGGAGTGAAGCAAAGGATAGACTAAATATACTGTAGAACGGGATGCCCGTAAATCACATATGAATCCGATGGCCGGGTGTCCACAAACTTTTCGCAGTATAGTGCCCAATATGTAATATGGTTTGTGTAACTCTGGCCTCCCTTCCATGAGCCTGTAACGTACAACCAGAGGTATAAAAGCATAATACATTTGAAATAAGCATGCATTCAACTCTGCTGTTGTAAATGACTCCATTATCTATAATCTGTTGTTTGCAACAACTCACAAGGTGTGATCAAACAATTAGTATGGAAAGTGCTGAAAACGGACCACACAGCATGAGTCTACAGGCAAGCATTTTGGCTCAGAGACAACCTTACACAACAGGTCATATGTCTGGCTGTTGCCTTACGAACACAACAGAGTACAGACGGTGCCAGCATTCACAGCATGCAAATAAAACTTACACATGGTAAAAGGCGAAAAGAGAGCTTAAACTTGGTGGAATTTGGCGATAGATCCCAAAACTCCCTCCCAGATTGTTGTTTGAACAGTTTGAGCCACACACAATTATTTCCAATAAGCCCAGGTTTATTAAAGTCTTACCGCTTTCCAAGCCTCCGTCCCTCCCTACTACGCTACGAACTCATTTCATTTCTGGAATTTCTTTTTTCTGTTTCTGCTTCACGCGATATAATCATTTCCATAGGCAATATCTGATGCCTTATCTGGAGCTGAAAGGTGAAATTTGTTTGACTCGGCTGTCAGAACACATGAAGGCAATTTGCTTGAATTCTTTCCAGGTTTGCCTTTGAATCAGTAGGCTAAAAGTACCTAGTAATAGAGAAAATAGCAGAAAGCAAACAGTGGCAGTTTTCCCTGCACTGATGAGCCACAACACTAACACCACGTCAAGGTGAATTGAATAACACTGATTATCAATTATATACCTAGTAAGCCTCACAAGGTTCATGGGCACCCAAAGCTTATCTAGCCTAGCTGGTCCGATCCCACACGAAAATCCAATGTAGCAAAAATTGTTGAGAAAAGTCAGTGCTGGACATGATGGAAAGGTATCAGAACACTAATCGCACCACAGGCTGCCATGTAGTCTCAGAGTTTAACAAACAAGTTTGGCAAAAAGTTTGAAAGGATGTTCATTAAGCCTCCAAAGATCACAGTTGAACTGAGCATACACGGAATGCGCCAGACAAACAACTCTGATTCATTTAGGCCCCATCCTGCAACACACAGCACCCAAAGGATCAACAGTCTCAGAGAGTCATGCCCCAAGGAACCAGAGTAATATTTTGGCATAATATTTTGGCTTTTAGTGTTATTACTGATCTGTGTGTGTGTGTATATATATATATATATCCACACGTGGACAAAATTGTTGGTACCCTTTGGTCAATGAAAGAAAAACTCAAAATGGTCACATAAATAACTTTAATCTGACAAAAGTAATAATTTTAAAAAAATTATATGAATGTTAACCAATGAAAGTCAGACATTGCTTTTCAACCATGCTTCAACAGAATTATTAATGGAACAGGCCTGGACAAAAATGATGGTACCCCTAGAAAATACTGAAAATAATGTGACCAAAGGGACATGTTAATTCAAGGTGTGTCCACTAATTAGCATCACAGGTGTCTACAATCTTGTAATCAGTCAGTGGGCCTATATATAGGGCTCCAGGTAGTCACTGTGTTGTTTGGTGACATGGTATGTACCACACTCAACATGGACCAGAGGAAGCGAAGGAAAGAGTTGTCTCAGGAGATTCGAAAGAAAATTATAGACAAGCATGTTAAAGGTAAAGGCTATAAGACCATCTCCAAGCAGCTAGATGTTCCTGTGACTACAGTTGCACATATTATTCAGAAATTTAAGATCCATGGGACTGTAGCCAACCTCCCTGGACGTGGCCCCAGGAGGAAAATTGATGACAAATCAAAGAGACGGATAATCCGAATGGTAAGAAAAGAGCCCAGAAAGACTAAAGAGAGATCTTCTAAAGAGATCCAAGGTGAACTTCATGCTCAAGGAACATCAGTGTCAGATCGCACCATCCGTCGTTGTTTGAGCCAAAGTGGACTACATGGGAGACGACCAAGGAGGACACCATTGTTGAAAACAAATCATAAAAAAGCCAGACTGGAATATGCCAAACTACATGTTGACAAGCCACAAAGCTTCTGGGAGAACATGCTGTCTGGAAAAGGCACCCTTCAAACCGGAAACAACTGGAGCAGCTTGCTAATGAGGAGTGGGCCAAAATACCTGCAGAGAGGTGCAGAAGTCTCATTGACAGTTACAGGAATCGTTTGATTGCAGTGATTGTCTCAAAAGGTTGTGCAACAAACTATTAAGTTAGGGGTACCATAATTTTTGTCCAGGCCTGTTCCATGAGTTAATTTTTTTTTATAATTCCGTTGAAGCATGGTTGAAAAGCAAGGTCTGACTTTCATTGGTTAACATTCATAGAATTCTTATTTATTATTACTTTTGTCAGAATAAAGTTATTTCTGTGACCATAGTGAGTTTTTCTTTCATTGACCGAAGGGTACCAACAATTTTGTCCACGTGTGTGTGTGTGTATATATATTTATATATATTATAGCACATTATCCACAGAAAGCATCAGGTCTATCCTAAAGTCAGGTTCCTGTCTGTCTGTATTCTTAGGTGGATTTGCATGGATTTGCTTCAGCTTATCTATTTTCCTTCCAAAATCATGAACATAAGTAGATTGTTAATATTGGATTGCCCCTAAGTATGAGGATGAGTGTTCTTGATGCCCTGTGATAAAATGGTATCCCATTTCAGGGAGTATGCCCATTGTTCCCAGTATAGGCTCTAGATCCCCTACAACCCTGACCAGGATAAGGCAGTTTTCATATATAAATGACTGACAGTATGTACTGTCCTTTATTAAAAACTACTTTAAAGAGCACACAATGGAGCATGTATTCCTTTTGGAAAATGCTGTGAGTAGCAATTTATAAAATTGAACAAAACAATGATTACCATTAAATTTACAATGCTGACAGCCTGAACCTTCAACATATTAAACAAAATATTAATTCAATTTTTTTTTAAATAACAGAGATGCAATGTGTTTGGAATTTCAAATTGACCAGCTTTTATTACATGCTGATTATCCATGATTTTTGTGAGCCGGGCCAAAGATTTCAGTACCTATATTTCTTTTCCTCCCCATCGATGTAGAACCGGTCATACTGAGAGTACGCCTGGTTTCCCTCTAAGTCTTTGAGTTGGACCTGTAGAGTGTAGTCCCGGGATGTGGTGAGAAGGTGGATGATATCATTTCCCAACCAGTGTTCTCCTGAGGAGTCTCCAAATCCCTGCATATTGCATAAACTGAGATTTTCATATCTAAAAACATCTTCTGCAATTATAAGGGTGCATTTACACACAAAGTCCTGCAAAAACAAACCTTTAAAACCTTTTTTATAAAGTAGCATGCTTTTTTTTTTTACACATGTTCTTATCTGGCTTAGCCAGTTAATGAAACAACATTTGTATAGTGTTATTTAAACTTTGCACACTCCGACACTTCAGGTCATGCGTTATCTGTCACCTAGAAGGCCTCGCTAATTCCATGGCCAAATATTTATCATTCCCTCCTAAAAATGTTTTTCTTGGATAACAAATGAAGCAAGCAGAATGAGAACTGATTTGCAGTGTGTTGAGAGTTGTCCTGTTAGCTGTGAACTTTTCTCCTATGAACTGAGCAAGATGCATTACTTTTAAATGCTGATTAATGCCTTTAAACTATTAACTAAGATAGAACTTAAGCTTTCTCCTATGGTATCGTAAATACAAAATTTTTGTACCATTATGTTAGAGATTTGTTTTCTGTGCATAACCTTATATTGTCAGTACACGTCATTTGTTTAAACATTAGTAATTATTTAGTTCCTGTGTCCTTTTTTATTTTATTTTTTTTATATATATATTATTATTTATATATATATATATATATATATATATTTTTTTTTATAGCACTATAGTCTGTAAAAAACTGTGCCTTGTTATATTTGTCACAAAAGATCTTACAATGTGTGCTGGTTCGAGTGAAGTACTTCACTTTTATCGAAAGAGACACTCACCATTTTATAATCTTTCCAGTTTCGGTGAAAGTCCACTGAACCGTTAAAGCGATGCTGAAGAACAGTCCAACCTCCTCCTCTAGTCTTCATGTCACAGAACACCTAGTGACAAGTCAAACAAAGTCATCGGCCATGGCATAAAATTTATTTCTTATTATATTTCTACAACTGCTTTAACTGCTGCTGTTACTGTTTAAGCTTTAAGTGTAAGATCAGCTGCATTCTGAAGGTTTCTAAACCTGCAGCACTAAGGTTATGCTACATATGGTCAACTGCATGTAAAATAAATATCGTTGTAAATTGCATTATAACATCAGGATCATCATGTTCCTCACCACCACTTACTATTACTCATTATTAGTAATAATAATAATAATAATAATAATAATAATAATAATAAAACAGATTCTAGATAAATAAATAACACTGGTGGCGGTATCCTGCAATCATTTAAATGGAAGAATTGGGAAAGAGCAAGAGTGTTTCCTGTAACAGCACAGTTTAGATGTGCATATTTTTTTTTCTTGAAATAGTTTCTTGATTAACTCCTATTCAAGCTTTCTTATAACACTATGCCATTGAGCCAACTTTCTCCTCACAAAGAGTTTTTCGGTTTACTCACATGTCACAAACAATTAAATTCTTGCACAGAGGTGAACGCGAATGAACTTTGTCCTGGAAAAAAAAAAAAAAACACTTTGTTTTGAAATCATTTTGTTCCAAAGATTTTGACTTAGATGAGACAAAAGTCATTAACGCCGTGTCACAATATGAGTTTGGAATAAAATGCTGCAGTTTCTCTGGCCCTTCAAATTCCAACTCTAGTTGTTGTTCTTGGTGGTCTTTCGGCTGCTGCAATAGAGGGTTTCGGGCTGGGGTTGGGCAATAGGTGGTTATTGAACCCGTGCCTTCTGCATGACAGCCGAGAAACCTACCACTGGGCCACCAATGCCCTAAACTACTAATCCATAAGTGTAAAGACTGCTAGTTACAGTTCACTGGCGAGGTGACTGTTCTTTTATACATGTTTCCCTCGCACTAGAACCAGGATGGTGGTTCAAGTCAAGCCCTGCTACAAGCTTCAGATAGGAGCCTTCAGGTAGCAGGGGGTAAATTGTGGCCTGGTAGACAAGCATAAGTGTTTTTAAATTAATCCTTGCAGTTACTGGAAGCCATAGAAGGGAACAAAGCAACACAGCAAACCCAACATCTAATAGGCAGGACAAGAAGACTTTTCTTCTTGAAGACAGATGGGGTTTCAGAAGAAAGCTCTTGAACAGTGGAAAATATTGGTGGAAATGAGTTCCAGAATAGAGTTATGAAAGGGTTGGTAGATTACTGGAAGCTAAGGAGAAAGGAGAAACAAAGTGGAGATTACAGTTTGAACATTTGGTGATAGGTAGGGCAGGGAGATGAGTGAATGATCCAAGTGCAGGCAAGTAAAATGGCTTCCCTTGTGTGCTCAAGAGGAGTCGAAGGTAAGGTCAAAAGAGTGCGAGAGAGAGGAGGCAGGTGAAGTAGATCTCGTTTGAAGGGAGGCTCCAAGAAAAAAAAGAGCAAGGTTCCATCAGGAGGAGAGAAACTAGTAAGGATGCCAATCTCTTCTCTGTTTCATCAGGGGAAATAGATAACCACAGTAAAAAATATTAATGGGGGGAAAGAACAATTACAGAATGGGTGTCAAATGATGAAAAGACCATGTAAAATGTGAGAAGCTACATTTCCATGATAGAACCTAGTGCTCTCAGCCGCCATAGAAGAAACAAAGGCAGATGATAAAACAGCTGGTGTCACATAATTCTTGAAAGTGATCCAAGTTCCTGTCAGTGCCAAAAGGTGAGCTGAATGAAGGGAAGATAAAGTTGAAATGAAGTCTTACTCCCAGAGCCCAACTTCCTCTCTGGGAGAGAAACAACAGCGGAGGATAGACAATATTCCTGATAGCACAGCCTCTGCGTTGTGAAGTGTGCATTCATGGTCTGTGACTGCCCAGCCAAAAAAAAAAAAAAAAAAAAAAAAAAAAAAACAACCCACCACCTGGATTTAACTAAGCAACTATTTAATAGCCTTCCATTGGATAATGACTGCACTGATTAATATGGTTCAGCTGGTAACAAGTTATATAACCTTAGCTGACGCAGTGAGTTGCTTTTCATTTCTTAAACAAGAAGACATACCCTGTGGTCATGGCAAAGACGTTACCCTGTTTCAAAAAGGGTCAAATTATTGGCCATCAATGAAAGAAAAGAACTAGGGGATTGCAGAAACTCCTAAAACTGGGTCAAGAACTCAATTATTAAAACATGTAAGGATAGTAGTGAATCATCAACTTCAAAGAAGAAATGTGGTCAGAAAAACATCCTGAATTAGTGTGATGGAAGATCACTAGGGAGCATTTCCACACTCGCAGTGCAAACATGACTCAAGAGATTTGAACTAAACAGCTGTGTAGCCTTAAGAAAGAATGGACTGTAGGGCTTTGGGAAAAGGTCATGAGATCTAATGAGATCTAGATTTACCCTGGTCCAGAGTGATGGGTGCATCAGGGTATGGAAAGAGAAGTGGATGTACTGTACAGTATATGGCATGTACAAATCTGTGTGGGCAGTGTTATGATCTCGGGTTACTTCTGTTGGTCAGTTCTAGGTTCAGCAACGTTATGGGCTCAAAAAATTGGGTCAGCTGATTTCCAGAATACACTGAATGACCAGGTTTATTTTTTTTTTTTTTTATCAATGGATTTTTTTTTTTCCTCTGATGGCACGGGCATGTTCCAAAACGACAATGCCAGGATTTTATTGGGGAAAAGATTGTGAGAGAGTGGTTCAGGGAGCATCATGAGACATCACAGTGCGCCACCTGTAGGATTCCGGAGGAACTGAAAGCTCAAATGCAAAACAGACATACTGTAAAAATACATGAATTGCTGGATAAAATAATTCTGACATGTAAGTGAATAGATTTTTCCCCCCTACATCTCTGAAAATATAATTTACTGTATGTTTCTAAAAAAAAAAAACTAAAAATATTTGGATAATATGTTATAAGCCCATAGTCAGAGGACACTGAAAATAGTTAAAAGACCTATGAAGGAGCTCTGACATTAACTCAAGCTGTGAGGAGGCCAGTTATTCCTGTGCCCATGGGCACACACTGTATCTGGATCTTATTTAAGCATTTCCACCCCAAATTGAATACAGGACATAGTGGAAGTTGTTAGTCCAGAGGTAAAGGGCTTTTTTTTTCTCTCCCATAAAACTTGAATCCATCACATTATCATTCCTGGGTGTGGTCATTTCTTTAAACAATGACCCTGGTCCTTTGAAAATTCACGTTAAAATTTGCTCTACCTCTACCTTGTTTCTAGTTTTCTACTCTATTTTGGTAATATATTGAATGAGTACACATTTATTTAATTCTTTATTTATAGGATGGAATTTTTCTAGCCTACTGATGTTTTAACAGATTTATTCTCAATGTCCTGTATTCAATTACTGTTGGGATCACAGAATGAATTAATTCAGTCTGAGGTATGACTTTATTCCTTTGCATTAGATTTACAGCTCAGCTGCGTGATGCGTTTTAGGCCGATGAATAACATATAAAGAACAGGAAAGTAATATAGAGCTGTTAAATGAAATAAACCAACCAATTTGTTGTTACAGGGAAGATTGCATCACTAAAAGCTCACATTGCAAAGCTGCTTTAGTCCCACATTTGGCAAGAGACTACAAAACCTAGGCCAAACACCTGGCTTCTGTGTGAACAAGAACAGCAGAAAGAGTGCATATAAGAAAAGTCTATGAATACCAATATCCTTTCCCCATGTCATTTTTTCCTCTAATCCCTATCCAAAAATGCAATTTGCCTAAAAACACTGATAATAAAGATAAACCAAGTGTGAAACAGAATATTATTAATGCTGAAAATTCAAATCACCTAGAGCCCATATGTAACATGTTTTTCCTTCTTTCCTATTTTAGCATTTTATCCACAGAATTTTCATTCCGCCGGGAACAAAACCAAACTCTACATTACAATAAAACATTTTGTCCTTCCAAGTTTCTCTGTTGTACCTCAAAGCAAGAAAATCACTTGTCATTTACACTGCATTACTGTGATAGCATTTTGTTTTGCAGCTCCTTAATGAGTGCTAACTAATGTAGTAAAATTAATCACGTACTGTACAGTATTGTGCAAAACTCTCGCGCCACCTCTTCTTTATTCCTATGTTGTCTCCAAGGAGTCAAACTTTTCTTGATTTTTTTATTTTATTTTATTTTTTTATGTCTTGATAAGTACTTATCCAGAATTTTCAGTTTTTGGCTCTCATTTTCAGTCCTGTCCCTGACCAGTTTCAAAGGAACATTTTTTTTTTTTTTTTTTGTAAAGCCACACAGTGACTTATGAATCATTCAAGCATTAAATTTAAAAAAAAAAAACATCTAACTTAAGGCATGAGAAGCGGTGAGAAACAAGTGCAGATGATGACGGATGGTCAGGTTGGTGATTAGTATACTGGTGATCCTGAATGCTGATAGGTTGGAACAGACAAGAGGGGAAATGAGGTCACTGCTGAGGTTGTTACATAAACAACCGGTCTTTGAATTGTATCTTTATTGTATCATTTTGCATCCTGTCATAGTGAAACATTTGTTTACATTTCTGTAATTGCATCTAAATCATTTAATTTAAGTTAATATGAAAATGCTAAAGGAAAGAATGGCGCAAGACTTTTACAAAAGTATTGTATATGTCCATGTCAGTTCTCCATAAATTAGTCCTGTATAACATACATAGAAACCTGCTATAGTGTGCAATTCTGCATAATAGTTAGTAGTAAGTAATATTGACCCTTTACATGTGGAAGCACAAAGATTAATATTATCACCATAATTAATGCTTATGTAACGACAGCGGATGGCATTGTTAGCATAATCATTTAATATTGATTATTACATTTTTATACTTTGTTAAACATAGTACTTCATTAGTCCGACATAGTGATAAGCAATTATTGAATACTGTACATACTATGGCACTACTACTGCCTCTGTCTTTTCACATTAATTAACAGTGTAAACTATTATAACTTTTATAAGTGCTATCAGTTGTGATACCATGTACCATTCAAAAAAAATTACCTATTTTTTTCCTTACTGTATACACTACCACGAGAAAGAAATCAAAGCAGTAACTCATTACAAACTTGTATAAGGTAGAAAACGTTTACGTGGATGTGTCACTATACTTACAACTGTAGACAAAATGTCACTGAAAAATCATCAGTTCGTGTTAATGTGAAAACATTCTATCTTACTTTCTCCCAAGATTAATATGGACATTAAATATTATCTACATATTAACTTACATATGTGGTTACAGATGATTAACAAGCACTATTGTATGCTATCTATCCTCTAATTTTAGAAAAACAATCTAAAGTGTGACCTTTTACTTCACTCATACAACTATATTTTCATTTCTCTTTTTTTTTTTTTTTAGCTCAATAGCTGTTCAATATTACCTTAACTGTTTGCGTGCTGTTGGCGAGATGAATGTTGTATATTCCATTCTCAGTAATTCCATACTTGTATATGTCAGCACAATCTCTGAAAATCCTTGTCTTCATCTTAGTCAGGCTGGTAATATCTGGCAGGGCAGAAGGTGCGCAATAGATATTATGAATGTGTGTGTGTATGTGAGGGTTTTTTTTTTTTTCATATACTAAAATAACATGTTGAGCAACGTTACAACTTCCCGTAATCCGGTGTTGAGTAAAAGCATCGTTCTCTCATCTTGAAACAAGGCATTCTGGCCCACAGTTGTGTTTCCCAGAAATACACTCTGATGCTTTCCAGACATACATGCTGATTAGAGTTTGGCACTAACCGTTGCACTGGGCGATCATGGCCAGTAGCTGCTGCAGTGTCTCTGAGAGAGTAGCTTGCTGGTGCTGGAGCAGTGTGCTGTTGCGGATGGAACTGGCCAGCTGTTTCTCAAGCACGGTGACCAGGCGATTCTGTCTGTCCAGAAGCTCCTGCAGCTGCTTCTTTTCCTGCTGGATAGCCTGTAGCTCTTGGCTGTGTCTGGCCTCCAAGGTTGTGAAGCGCTCCTCCAGATATCTGTTTTGGAGAAAAAGCATTGCTATTCGATATCATATCATTCTGTGATGTTATCTGTGTTCAAATTTATTATGTCATTGTTGACACAAGCTTCAAAACAATCACATTTATGTTCATATCTACAAGGCCAGAATAGCAGTCATGTTTTTTTTTTCTTAAGTATAAATGTATTAACAGTTATACTTCCACTTGTTGGTTTAATTTTTTTTTAACTAAATAAAAAAATTTAAATATGATTCCTTTTAAAAATATGTAAAATAACTGGTCTGACAAGTCTATTTAGGATTCATTTTTGGCAAACCCTGCTGTAACTGTCACCATGATATTGTTTATTTCATTTATTTGATTTGTTTACCCTTTCTAAGACCAATGGCGCAATCGTGGATTTATTCAAGCTATATTTCCTGCTTATGCATTATTTAACTCACATTATTGTGAAGTACATTTTATAGTAGTTTGACGTCTCAGCTTATGTACAGTAGTTATGTACACATCATGCTGAAATGCTCTCATCAGAAACAAAGATTCTTAAGCAAAGTGGCAAGCATGGACATCGTATATCCCAATGAAGGATGAAAATCTGTTGCAACAGACTTTAATATGATGTGAACAGTTATAAGTTATACCTTACTGCAGACTGAAAGACTTTTTCTAGTATGTACCCAAGAAGGTATTTTTATTTGCTTGTCTGTACGAATTTCAATCTACTGTAAATGCAGTGTATGCTATTATTTTATGTTAAGCTACAGTCCATATTTTATGTTTTATGTTAAATACAGTCCATATTTTCTGAATTCTGAGATTCCAAATAAACAAGTTAAGCAATTAAGCCACTCATGTCTGCCTATGCTTGGATGGAATTATACCTAGCACAATTTATACGAAGCACAATCCGACCTGGTCAACCTCTTAAACCCACTTGGCCAGTTTGTTAGCGCTACCAAAGCCAAACAGATTTTGAATGTACAGTATTAATTGCTTGAAAATACAGTAAATATACATACTGTGTGGAACAGTAATACAACCAGGTTTGGTATTCGGAAGGTGTCATTAAATTTGTGTCCAACTCTTTGTGACCTGATGGCTCCTCTTAGATGCTGTCAATGGGGTTTTCTTGGCAAGGATATCAGATTGGGTTGCCATTTCCTTCCCCAGAGGACCATCTACTGGCAATTTGGAAACGCCAGTTAGCCTAATCTGCTTGTCTTTGGACTGTGGGAGAAAAGCGGAAAACCCAGAGGAAACCCTCTAAGCACGGGAAGAAACTGTGTGCAAACTCCATGCACGCAGACCCGACGCAGGAATCGAACCCGGGACCTGGCGGTGCAACACTGACAGTGCTAAACACTAAGCTACTGTGTCACAACATAAAACCCTCATAACAGTTTACTGAAAAAGATTCAAATAACATGAACATTCTTAGGGAGGAAGGGCGCCTTTCCTTAAAAAACTAATTTCCCGTTGTTTTTCCCCTCATGCAATAAACCTCCAGTACTTTATTACTTATTGTATCTTTATATCCATATGCACAGAGTGTAGCTACTGTAGGTCCCTAGTAACTTTCAGCCAGAAAACTGGTCGATCCTGTTTCTACCTATTTCAAGCTGGTAGCGAATAAAATTGTACTAGATTATGGGATGTTTGTTTAATATAAATAAAATACATAAACATAATAATTGAATAAATCAAATACGTAGTAATCATCATGGTGACTTTGAAAATCTTTTTGGCACAAATCTGTATGGCACAAAAAGTGTTATTTATGTGTGATAATTATGTGATCATGCAATGTGGTCAACAATGATTTTCTTTCTTTGTTAATCGACATTTCTAGCCGACTTCCTCTACCTCACGTAAATAGAAAATCGTGTAAAAGGGCTACTCCTTTGAGTAGCTGCTGAAACTAAACATCCCTTAAACACCTGGCTGGTCCAAGCTTTCACAGATGGTGCTGGTGACTGGCTTTCTCCATCAAACCCGAAGGCAGCACTGACAGTGTGTGAGTATGCATCTTAATGTGCTCCAAATGAAGGCAATAAATCCGATAAGGCCTGCTTTTTATGACTCTTATTAATGACTTTATGGCAGTTACACATTGAAACGATCCAAACATATGGACCGAACAAGCCACTTTTGGCATTTCAGAAAACATAATTCCCCAAATTCCCTTTACAACTCACTTTCCTTGTACTTCCAGAGGGCCTCATGTTAACAGACACATAGGAATGCTTTACATTACACGGAATACTTATTTTCATAAGGTACAGTGATCTTTAGTTTTACGATTCATAAGTTACGTAGCATAAGAATTTATATTCTATTACAATGTCTACCATACTATGCTACTCCCATAGTGACCTCCACATCTACTTTAGGAAAAAGTGCAGATGTGCAACAGGTGGTGTGTGTGGGTGGGTGGGGATCTGTGTTTGTCTACGCCAGTATTGTTCAGAAGCTGGAATGCTAAACAACTGGAAAGAAAAGTCAAAACAAACAGAATTCTTACACCAGTAAGAGTTGTCCTCAATCCTTTGACCCCCTCAGAGTGGGTTTCCTCTGGCTGAGCTCTGAACAGCTGGAAGGCCCTGACACTCTTCACTCACTGCTCAAGCCTGACTCTTTACCACCCACAGTAATACAGCTATGATATGCTTTGTTCCCTCTGCACTTTACACATCAGAACAGGGAAAGCTCAGTGTGGAGATCCCTCACGCCCCTGGACACCTTACCTGTTTTTGTCATTTAGACGAGACACCTCTTGGGTCTGTTGCAGGTGTTGCTTCTCCAGTCGCTTGGTGGAGAGAGAGTACTCCAACAGCTGGATCTCTAATCGACTCGTCTGGTTCAGTACCTGCAAACATCTCCAGATTATGGTTAATATGCAACAAGCTCGAGTTACTTGTTTTATTCATGAATAAGGGTGCCTACAGTATATTCTTCAGCATAAGCTATACAAGGTAAAAAGAAACCTTTTGGCAACACAGATGCAAGCTAAACACTTTTTTGTTGTTGTTCATATATTTCTTCAGGTTACACTGTAAGCATTTTTAAAGGGTAGTGGATTTGAAACTGTACAATTCATGGTTTGCAGTTGCACATGTTTTTCATCAGTTTTTAGTGCGATGTAATAAATGTTAAAGATTCGAATGACATTTTATTTTATTTTCTATCTCTATTTGCTGTAACATTTGTCTTTACAGGAAATCATGTTTTATCCAAGCGAGCATTTTACCATGTGTATAACCCCAACTTGTTCTACTTTTACAGCTACACTAACATAATAAACATATGTCATGTCAATCAGTTAAATATTTTTTCAGGTTGCACTAATATGTTGAATGGATGGCTGACAAAGGGAGGGAAACTTAAAAAAAAACACACACACACACACACACACAAAGTACAAAATCAGTGGATCTGTTTTGTTAGGCTTTTTTTTTTTTTTTTTTTAACCAGTGTCTCTCATTTAAACTAATTTGGATTTTGCATTCAGTCCTGCCCTTGCTGCAATAGCTGATGAATCATTCATTAAAACCTTGGGACACACACACACACAGAGATTCATGGTAAAATGACATTTGTTTAATTTTACTTTAATTTGAGAACAACCATTTTTAATCTGTCCAGGAAATGATGCCAATTAACGTTTTTGGATTTAATCAGATTTAAGAACAACTCTTGGTTCGGATTTTGATTAAGTGCATCGATTTGTTTTAATCAGTGTACTTCTTTACAAACATCAATAAAGTACTCATAAAACTGACAGTACATACTGTACATCTTCTATGGTTTGAAAAGATTTTCGATCAGGCCGATTTTATGAGTCACCTGAGTCTCCACGTTTGTAAGTTTCCGTGTGTGTTCTGCTGACTGGCTAAGCAGATTGGTTCCAATCTCCAACATGGTTGCTGTCTGAGTGTTAATGGCATTCCTCTGTATCTCCACCATCTCCAAACGCATGTTCTCCTGGATGTAACTCTCCAGCTGTGAGCATGACAAAGGAAACACCAGTTAGGTCAGACCACCTCCCTTGTTCAAATATGCATCTGTTTTTCTCTAAGAATCCATTACAACTGGATAACCGAAAAAACTTTTCAACATGTAGCAGAAAAAATAAAGCATGCACATTGATACACATGTACAAACACATATATATTTGTTTAGTTTTTTTGTTCAACAAAACTTTTTGGCGCTCATTTGATTATCGTAAAATGTGTTTTTTTTTTTTCTTTTGAATGTTTATGTCCCATCCATTTTTATTCCCAGCAACAGCGTAACCTTTTGAAGAATGATTTTAAGGATTTGAAGATATCAGAAGGCATAGAAAGCTATTAAGCTAGTAAAGATAACTAAAAATCATAGACAAATCGATAATATCATACAGATCGTTATCTATCTGTCTCCTTTTATATCTAAACAGATAAGCCTAGATGATCACTATTACTACCCACATACTACTTTTTATTAAGTTTATTATTTGCTGTCACTAATTCTTTGTTTTTCCTGGATTATAGTGGGAATGTAAGCTACAGGCTGATGTTCAGACTCTGGCGTTGTAACTTTTCAGAGCAATAGCATATGGCAGACAAATTGGCTCAGAATTCCATTGTACACGTAATTCTAACCACATCCTGGTACTTTACTTTAATATTTTCTCAGTGAACCAGTTTTTCCAGAGTTTTAGCAGTAGAAGAAATAAACTGCAATATTGAAGGGTGACATACTGTATATACAGCTCAGGAAAAGAAAAGTAGTATTTCATATATTTAAATATTATTAATAATATTATCATGATATTATCATATATCAATATGTAAATGTATAGCAGTAAATTTAGTATTAAAAGATTCATAAAATATTTTTTTTTACTTTTGTTTGGCTGCCTCTGTGTGTGTGTGTGTGTGTGTGTGTGTGTGTGTGTGTGTGTGTGTGTGTGTGTGTAATACATATATTACATGTAATATATATATATATATATATATATATATATATATATATATATATATATATATATATATATATATATATATATATATATATATATATACTGTATATAGTACGTCTGTATATATATATATATATAGCTTATATAACAACTTCCACTCTTCTGTCATGGCTGTCGACAAGATTTTGCAGTGTTTCTGTGGGAATTCATGCAGTTATGAGGACAGGCACTGATGTTGGATGAGAAGGCCAGGCTTGCAATCATCCAGTTCATCCCAATGGTGCTCGATGGGGCTGAGGTCAGGGCTTCTTGCGGCCCAGTCAAGTTCTTCCACACCGAACTCATCAAACCATGTCTTAATAGTCGTTGCTTTGTGCACTGGGACACAGTCATGTTGGAATAGAAAAAGGCTTTCCCCAAACTGTTGCTGGAAGCATAGCATTGTCCAAGATGTCTTTAAGCATTAAGGTTGTGGGATAAGGTTTTAAAAACTCACTCACCTATTCCACAAGGCTTAGGGCAAGAGGCAGGGCACACTCACACAATTTGGGAACGCCAATTAGCCTAATCTGCATGTCTTTGGAAGGAAACCCACCAAGCATGGGTAGAACATGCAAACTCACACACAGAGGCAGAAATCAAGCCTGGCCCGGAATTGAACCCAGACCCCTGTACATGCATGTAGAGAAAACATACTGTAGAGAAAATATGAGATCATTTAACTCCCTTTTAATTTAAATGTTAAACATTATTTGTGGTTAAGACATGCAAAAAAGAAAAAACATTTTGATTTTAAAAAGTCTATAGTAACAGCAGAAACCGTTTTACCAGGTCACACATGTATACACTCCAACTTACTGTATCATCACACATACTGTACTGTAGCCCAAAAAAAGAAAGAATCAAGCATGATTTAACGAGAAAAAAAAAAAAAAAAACCTTGTTTCTTGTATTACTCCTTCGGGACTGTGTAACAAAATCGTATGGCTTGTCCGAATGTGTTGAGTTTTCATGACACCCCAGAGGGCTGCATAATCAAGTGAGATGATAATGAATGAGAAATGGATAAGTAATTTGAAGTTTGACCTTTAGCTAAAACCTCAGTTAGAATAATGTCTCTGCAAAGCAAAAATATATATATATATATATATATGATTGTACATAAAAAAAAGCCTTGTGCAACCGATTATATAAAAGTTGATGTGGCTACACTGCTTGAGGTTTATGCAGTAGTAGTATTATTATTATTAATAATAATAATAATGATAATAATAATTATTATTATTATTGTTGTTGTTGTTGTTGTAATTACTTGTCTTTTAGACTTTTCCAATACTTTTTATTTCAATATTCAAGTATTTATTTCAAATTAAACCCGTTACACACAAACATAATCAGACATGGTGCATAGTTTGACCTCAGACGTTTAAGTGTTTTTGCTTGTGTGTACACAGCACTATCCCTTTTGCCCTCTTCATGTGTTTATAGCAAAGCCTCACAAAAGAGCCAAAGTTTCCACCACGGCACACTCCAAGTGTCATACAAACAGCAGGCCTCTTTCCAGCTGGGCTACTTCAAAAACAAAGGGCCACCCTGACTGGCTGTGTCAAAATCTTACTGAATTAAGAACAGAAGTATGCAGCCTAAGATTTCCTTCGGAGTTTTTTTATGCGCATTTATTCCACAGCATGCTTGAATTCACAAATCCGACTGGTCGGCAGGTGTGCATTGTTTTTGTATAACCGCACAGCTCAGACAGCAGTTTCAGCTGTAAACTCAATCCTTACAGTATGTCCTCATCCTAATATATTATTCTTTCTATAGTGACAGCTCTTATACTTGACCATGTATGTTGGATGAAAAAGGGGGTTTTGTTGGCTGTCAGATGTTACACTAGTTGCAAAAATTTTAATTATAATATGATATCCATTCTCATTCTCTATACCTTATACCTTATAGTTTATCCTTTACAGGGTCATGGCAGGCCTGGATGAAGTACGAGATGAAGTACACTCTGGACACTCACATGTGCATTCACATACAACCGGCAATTTGGGAAATTTGAAAGTCTTTGGTCTATGGGAGGAAACTGGAGAACCCGGAGGAAACCCATCAAGCATGGGGAGAACATGCACACAGACCTGAGAGAGGAATCAAACCTTGCTGACCACTACGTGACTATGTTGCCTATACAGCAATATGATATAAAATATTTCAATTTAATTCAATATAAGTTAACATAATAGATCATTTTGCCCATTCTCACTCACACACTACGGGAACACCAATTAGCCTAATCTGCATGTTTTTAATGTAGGAGGAAGCCGGAGTACCCAGAGGAAACCAACCAAGCATGGAGAGAACATACAATCTACGTACACAGACCTGAGGCAGGAATCGAACTCAGGGTGACAATGCTAACTACTTAGGCACCATGCTGTCCTAGATAATTAACCCTAGATAAGTAATCTTTTATTAAATTGATTATGGCAGTTAATGTACATATTTTTTTATGTAAATCCAACATTGTTTTAAAAAATGCATGATCCAAAACTAAAAATAAAGACTTTTTTTTTAATGTTGCTGTTTAAAAAATTCTTTATTTTTTTTAATCATCGACTTGTTAGGACACATGTATTTAACATTCATGGAAGGAATCTCAGCTGTTAATGCTTTGAAACAGTTACAGTGCTTTGCAGAGTTTCCCAGCACAGTAAAAGTCTTCAGAACAGAGGAGTTTACACTTTCTGACCAGAAAACACTTTCTGGTCTCTAAGTGAAATGACAAGCTGCATTCAGGGAGGGGGGGGGGGGGGGGGGGGGGGAATGAATCATAGTTATAATGTAAGTGATCAAGAATAGACCTCGTTTGTCTCTCAGACATTCCGCAAAGTTAAATCTCAGCCATAAACACTTAAAATGTGACATGTTGTACATTTAATCATTTCAAAGTTGTAACCATTTGCAAAATCGCTGCAGTATGTGGAGCATCACACAGTCCAGATCACTTCAACTTAGCAACAGCCCTCTGCTTCATGTCGTGCCCCAAAGCCAGCATGACCTATTTTTGTATAATAGCATGGTCTGTCACGTGGTATTCTTTACACTTTATTTAGTCATAACGCTATGATAAACTCCAATATCATCACCTGATTCTCAATGACTAGATCACTTAGCAAATTCAGAAAAATGCAGAATTTGGTTTGCTAGCTCATGTCTAATAATTAGATTTGAATGTTCATTTAAATTCCGGCGGCGCAGTGGCGTAGTGGTTAGCACTGTCGCCTTGCACCGCCAGGGTCCGGGTTCGATTCCTGGCCAGGCTCGATTCTCGTCTCTGTGTGCATGGAGTTTGCATGCTCTCCCTGTGCTTGGTGGGTTCCTCCGGGTACTCCGGTTTCCTCCCAAAGTCCTGCAGGTTAGGCTAATTGGCGTTCCCTTAGTGTGTGCGCCCTGCGATGGATTGGCACCCTGTCCAGGGTGTATCCCGCCTTGTGCCCTAAGTCCCCTAGGATAGGCTCCAGGCTAACCGTGACCCCTGAGATAGAATGTGAGTGTGTTCATTTAAATTAGCATTAGCATTACAAACTAATGTTAAATGTTAATGTTTAATGTTAAATGTTAATAATATTTTTAATAATATTTTTAAAAAATGTAAAGTTAACTTGTTAAGTCAACATATACTTTAGATTTAATGATGTCAGGTCAGAAACCAGAACCAGCTAGGAACTCTTTTGCGAAACAGAGCACAGTCTCCAAATATGGCCAAAAAGGACTAAACTTGCTAAAACTTGTCACAATCACAGTCAGCAGACTTTTAATCACAAACACCTATTTACAATCTCCTGCACACAGGACTCCACTCACACATCCAGTTTGTAAGTTAATGCTCAGGACTGTTCAGTATGTGTCTATTTGACTTTGTCCAGCCTTATTTATGTGTGTTCCTATTAAATTTTCTGATTTTGCATTATACCTGGTTTATGATTCTTGCTTTTGTTGATGTTGCCTGATTTTCTTCCTAGTTTCCGGATCACAATTTTTAATTTTTAGCACTGCGGCCTCACACTTCCAGGGTCGAGGGTTCGAGTTCTGCCTTCGGGGCTGTGGGCGTGGAGTTTACAAGTGTGCTTGGTGGGTTCCCTCAGGGTAATCCACTTTCCTTCCTCAGTCCGAAGACATGGAACGTTATTAATTAGTATTTCCAAGTAGTGAGTGTGTGTTGCAATGCATTTGCACTCCGTCAAGGTCATATCCTACTCCAATACCCCCCCCCCCCCCACCACCACCATCATGACCTTGAACAGGGTAATGAGTAGAAACTCATGTTTTGCATTTGTTCGTGAGCTTCTTCATTAAAACTTCAAACTGCATTTGCATCTTTTGACAGATGGCAACTATTAAAGCCTGATGTTTGATTTCTATGTTTGAGGAAAATCCTGTACGACTCCAGCAAAAGATGTTTCACAAGGGGGAAAAAAAAAGATCCGTTCAATTTGATTCATTTGTGCAGAATATTTTGAACATCAATATCAGAGTAATTAATATGTTCTTGTTTTCCTCTCTGGAATTTACTTGAGTAAGCATACAAGTTTTTTTTTCTTTTTCATTTCCATTATACTTGAGTAAAGTACAAAGCTTCCAAAATAGCACTTAAGCAAAGTGATGATGTACATTTATAAATGTAATTCCGTCCAGTATTTCCAGCGAAAGATTTTTTTTTTTTTATATGAATACATTTTAAAATCATATAATCAAAACAGTGATATAATAAAAACAGAGACAGATTCCAATGCATGGTAGGGCTAAAAAAAGAATTTTTAAAAAGGATCTGGCTTGAGACAAGGTTGGACCTTTTGTATATTTCCCTTCCAGCTTACCCAGACTAATCTCCCTGGTACACATCGTCATTAGTTGTGTTTACTTTGGAATGAGAGACAGAAAGATGGATGCAAGGGGGTTGCTCTGAAGTTAGGAACTAAGAGATGCATTTGGCTTAAATCCTTGCCTCTGCTTTGAAGCCAGACATGAATTTGAGAATCAAGGCTTCCTAGTGGACCATTTCATATAAACATGATGAGATTGCAATGGAGGTTGATTAAGAAAAACCTATGTAAATATTAACATTATTTTAACAGATGTTATCTGAGGATCTAATATGGCCTGGGAAATTATAACATTTTAAGAGAACAAAGTCAGTCCCTTCTCACCTTTTGCAGCCACAGTGTGTTGTTCTCAGTGGCACTCTCCAGGCTTTCAAGCTTTTTCTCAGTCTGGACTGCGTCAGGGGGTGAGGGCGAATCTCTCTGCAGGGAATTGCCCACCCGGAAGTTTCCAGGTGATGGGCACTGCTCCACCTCTGGCAGGATGAATGTGTAGCTACAGGGGCCATGCTGCACCTGGTGCTGCTTCCTTTCTGTGCCAATTGCTTCAGTCACCATAAGTGCCACGTAGCCCAGACTCAACAGCCAGCCCATCCCTGGACAAAAAGCAAAAAAAAAAAAAAAGAAGAAGAAGAAGAACAGAGCACTGTTCTGCGAACAGGTTGAAAAGCAAGGTCCAAAATGAGGTTGTTGCAGGATTATTTCTTTCCCTCCTCCAGGTTCAGCTTGAGCCTTTTTCCTTTTTCAGAGTCTTCTCTCCTGTCTTTCTCCTTTGGCTGACACGATGCTCCACGGGAAGCTCTTTTTATGACATTACACACAAAAAGCTATACTGTTGCATCAAGAGCAGCATAGATAGGACAGCTTGTTTCCTATTTCGGATCCAGTCAGTGCTGTAGATAGCTCGATACAGGAAACATGCTGCAAACACACTCCGTGTTTATTTACTCGAGGAATTGGTTTCAGCCCCCACTTTTTGTCGAAGCTGCTCTTGTGAGAATGGCTTAGGAGATGATTTCTGGACTCAAGGGCTTTTGGACAGAGTGCCAGAGCTCTCGGAGTAGCAGTCTACCTTAACATCCTCTCTCTTGACACACAATCATTCAACCTCCCTCCATCAACCTACTCCTTCTGCTTCTCTCTTCTTCTCTCTTTCTCAGGAGTTGGTTGTGGAAGCCACAAGAATGCACCAGGCACCCACGACAATAGCCCAAGCAGAGAACATTCTCTTCTCATTATACCTCCTCCTCCTGTTTCTCTCACTCACTCACTCACTCACTCACTCTCTCTTTCCTCCTCCCTCCCCAACCCCTTACCATCACTTGTTCGCTGCAGTGGGTCTCTATGTTAGAGGTAACAGAGTTCACAGCTGCACCTCTCAGTTAAAGCTGATAACTGTATGAATGCTATTCATTTTTTTTATATATATATAATTGACTTTGTAGAGTAAATTAATGATATCCATAGCTGTACTTCTATTCCCCAAGTGTGAACTTCATGCTTTATACCCCTTATGGTACAGACACATCCACAAATAAGTCTAAAGTAAGTATGAAGCCTACGTAAACCAAACAGATTGGTGGTGAAAGATGCATACAATCAATTTATATTCATTTAAACTAATAGTTTCTGATGCATTTTTAATTTTAAATGAATTAAAAATAAATCTTATGTTTCATCTCATTGTTTATCGCATGGTTTCAATTTTATTATTTTTTTTATGTACAACATTTGATGATCTTTTCATGTTTAATTCAGAGCATCCATAATGAGAGTATATTCCAGGTAGAATATACTTATCTAGTGTACAAACAACAGGTTATTAATATTTGATGATCGCAATAATTCACTTGCGAAGTTTAAGGGGAAAAAATGAAATCATACAAATTAAATTCACATTCTCCCAAATTGCCGTCTCGGTAATGACTTCTACATTTTATAAATGTTTACAGGAATCTGGATGATCTAGGCAGGATCATTTGATTTGTAACTATGCGTATCATGTTGCCAACATAAACAGATTTATTCTCTTGCAATTCTCCTCCAATCTAAGAGCAGAATTCAATCTTCTCTCATGCCCCTGTCTCATTCTGTTACCTTATACGTCTCCACCAGGGCCACAATTACGCATGTCCTGTTGCATCCTTTTTCAACAACTAAATGGAAACAGTATGCTAGGGTTGGGTAATGGGGTGTGAATGGGGTTTTGTTCAATGACATCATCACAATATCCATTGGTTGGGAATGTGTTGTTGTTGTTATTAAATGAATAATCCTGATAAAAGCAATGAGTGCAGATGTGTGGCTCATTTCTTTGACACAACACTGACGCCGTTCATTCGTTCTAGAATGCATATATATGCTTTAAATTCCTCTGATGTATATTATAATGGTATAACAGTCATCATTTTGTTGTGTTTTCCACTCAGTTACTGTACAACAGTTTCTTTTGTCATACCAAAAAAAAAAAAAAATTAGAAAATCACACATTCTGCATGTGCGAAAAGGTGGTTTAAGGCCTTGGGCTGTTCTCATTCAAATGCTTTATTGTCTCATAGAGATGTAGGAAGATATCTTCATCCTAAAAAAAAAAGTGTGTCACCGGCAAAAAAAAATCTGTTAAACTGAGCTAAACCACAGCTGAATAGAATAGCACTTCGAGTCCCGGAGAATGAAATGTCAAATCGCCCACTCCTACTTCCTTTCAACAACATAACATAACAGTGAGCACATTCGCAGTCGAGTTTTCATTTATCATAAAGCCTGTCTCCAGCACCACACATACAGTACAGTACAGTACAGTACAGTCATTACTGCTGATAATCTACAGTCCCTCGTTTACAACAGTCTGCGATGGGGTGAATGGGAACGTTTACCGAAATGCGTCAAGGTCATCCCTATTAGAACTTGATCTATGTATTGAGGAATAGACAGGCTTAATGAATTCTTCTTTCCTTTCATAATGAGGGACTGATGAGTTACTATATCCTCTTTTAGTGTAGCAGAGATTCTATTTTGTTACCTACCCAAATTTGTCCCATTCTCCTTTCTGTATGTGACACGGACCACTCGGTCATAGTACTGTATGTGACAAGAAAGTGCTGTGATGGCCTAGACACAAAGGAGAGCAGGGACACCTTTTGTTGCTTCAACATGTGTTACGATATTGAGTTTATTTGTATGTTTGTGTCTGGCTATGCTTTGTTTCTGCTATGTCTCTGCTGGTGGAGGGATGGGGGGGCGTATCTTCTCTTGTTGTTGCAGGTCCCACCCTCTTCAGTGTACCTGCAATCTATTGATTGCTGCCCTGCCTGTCCTTTGTTGGTCCCACCTCCTGCCGGATGATTGGGTGGGTGTCCAGGAGATCCAGAGGCCTACTTAAGGCCTTCAGACCACAGTGCTTCAGACCGTGTCTTTGCTTACTGTTTTTCTGATGATTATTCGTAAAATTATATTGTGTATGACCTTCCGCTACGTTTCTGACTTTGTTTTCGTGTTTGCCCTTCTTTGGTCCTGGTTGCCCGGTTGTAAATACGTTTTGTATATATTTGTATATAGTTTTGTACTTAGTGGCTTAGTAGGGAGTCGACGCCATTTTGTTTACACCCTGTTTTCTCTTGGTTTGTGGCTAGCAAGGGAGTAAGGGAAGAACTTTGTATTTCTTTTTCTTTAGTTTTGGTGCAGGTTAGTTATTTCACTCTGGTACTAGGTAGAGGGTTGATTGTTGATTGTTTTGGCCTTGTCGGCTTCTGAAGCTCACAGCCACCTTTTGGGGATTTGCTTGTTCACTGTATGTAAATAAACACTAAGCAAACGCACTTTTGGTCTCACCCCCTTTTTTCCTTTTTTTCTTTCTTTTCTGTTTCATTCCTGTTACGGCCCGACCTAGACCGGGGCGTAACACATGGAAGAAGAGTTCATGAAAGTGCATTTACTGTAGCGTTAAAGCAAAGGCAGTCAATAATGTCCAGATACCTACCCTGTCTCGTCACCGTTGGACACCTAGTCAGGCCATTTCTTGGGTAAATCCATTATCTAGCTTCTTTTACTCATGTTTTACCAGGAATTTTGGCAGCTTTTAAAGTTCAGCATATGACTCAAGCTTTACTTTATTCAGTACAGCTTCTGTTTTTTTTTTTTTTTTTTTTTTTTTAAAGCTTTCTGCACATTTATGAGTCGGTTTTAATAGTATAAATGTAAATAAACTGCACTTACATGAATACATTACAAGAAACACATTGGATATTACAAGAAAACCACAAAAAAAAAAAAAAAAAAAACACAGCAGGCATGATGTATTACAATAATACCAGAAATATATTACATGAAAAATAATCTCTACGTGTAAGGGCATGAAGGAGTGCGACTACAGTTATACTGCCGCCAAATTTTTTGCACTAAATCATTTAAAATGTCAGACGGTATCGTTCAGAATTTACATGATGTTTCACCTCTAAACTGGGTGCTTTGTTTTTGGTGTTTTTCAGTGCCATTTAAACTGCCTGGAAACGATCCAGAATCACGAACATCATTTTTCCTGGGTGTTTAGATCAGTCAGCCACTGTAAATAAATGGTTTTACAGTCTCCATAAAATTTGAAAAATTTGAAGCTCTTTTTCTTAATATCAGACACCCAGGAGGGCTTTTGCTCTCTTTCTGTCTCCATCTGTCTCTCTCTCTCTCTCTCTCTCTCTCTCTCTTATTCTGTATTTGTGCTCTTCTGCCTTTATTTTATAGCAGTACTTTTATTTTTATTTGTTCAGTTCTCAAGTAACCCCATTTGCTCAGTTTAAAATGAATCTTATTATCGATGCTTGTCGCTTATAATTAACTAAAGTGTTCAAGTAGATGACAAAATAAAATTGCTGTACTTTAGTTACAGATTCCAGCTTTGTTGAACCAGAAATGGAGCCCTTTTCCGCATGGTCTGGGTAATTAAATCACTTTTATATTTGGTTATTAAATCAACTATAAATGATAGATACTGAGGATGTAAGCAGCTAAACCTTGGTCCATTAGATTTTACATAAGGTCCCTTAAATTTCAAGCATGTGTTTTTTTTTTGGGGGGGGGGGGGAGGGGGGGGGGCGCTGCAATGATCATGAACATGTGTGTTATGTATCTGTCATAATGAGCTTGAACATTTTAGCACTGTTCTATGTTTGTGGGCATGTGCGGCCAGTTCTGTGTAATTAATACAAAGCATTTTATGGATGAAAAACATATTGGAGACAGATGCATTTCTACCCTTGCTCTTTGGAATGAATAGTGTCAGGAAATGAGCAGCCTCAATCTATTTCTTACGCACTCATGCCACCCTGCAGAGCTCTACGCTATTAAACAACATGGGTGAACACATTTACCTTTTTTTTTTTTTTTTTTTTTTTTAACTGATGACAGAATATGAATGTGTGAATGTTAAGCATGAAAAAGGGTTTGTTTTTTGTTTTTTCGTTTTAATATAACTCATCTGATCATGGATGTACGACCACAAACACAATAATGTCCTGAATATTCTAGATCTGAATATGTACTACTGTACACACATTCCTAATGAGCTAATAATGAACTAATGAGCTTTCTTACGCTGTGCTTTTCCTGTGCACATGTGTTTTAATGAACTGTGTACGGAGTTTTGTATAAAGTATTCAAAGAGCCTTTTATTAAAAAAAAATTTTTTCCATTTTCTCCTGAATTTGGTGCCATGCCAGTTCCTACTCACCAGCCAGCTCTCCCCTAATCACACCAGAGCTACCAACTGGGAGGGGTGAAAAGCATTTCACCCATCTGCACTTGACTGCAAATAATTTTTTTTTTTTTTTTTTTTTAAAGAAAGCGAGGAAAAAAGGAGGACGCTTTTGTTTCTTGTCAATTTTTTAAATGAATGAACAAAATAATGCATATTTTGGAAACGTATCAAAGTGATATACTAGTGAACAAAGATACTTCAGCTGAAGTAACTTACCTGTTAAAGTGTCAGAAATATGTGTATTTATGTACACAGTTGTGTTCCTGTGTCTGGATTAATTGATTAATACAGCCTTATGTGCAGAGGTGGGTAGTAATGAGTTTATTATAGAATGTACTTCTATGAGTAATTTTAATGCGCCAATTTAATTCAATTCAATTGTATTCGTATAATGCGTTTAACAATTTTTAACCATACTTTTTACTTTTATTTGAGTAGATTTGTGAAGGCTACACTCGGCTGCAATCGACTCGTTACTTTTCTAACCATGCAGTCGCTGGATCTACCACATGACCAATCATATGTAGCAACAGTAATCACATGACCCCGTTTGACCAATCAGCCGCAGTAACAATGACCACATGTAGTCACATGACCACACACAAACTGCCGCCATGGCGGGGAAAAATCTTCAGCCGTGCTATACAGGGAATGAAAACATAAAATTAGCAGACGCATCTGTCTCCAATGCTACAACAGAAGAGAATGAACAGCCCTGGCCTCATCTACAAAGCATGTTTCGCTTACACACAGTGCAAAAGTGCAGCTTCATACTGCAGTGTCTTCACTGTCTGCCAAAACAAACAGACACTTCAGCACATAAAAACTCGACTTCTAACCTGAGCAATGTCGCGGTTAGTTTAGCTGTTTCACTGAACGTTGTAATGTTAGCACAAACTGTATAATTATTATAATCATACATAATTATACTAATTTATAGAAAAATAAATCGGACATTACGATTGAAACAGTTACTCAGTACTTGAGTAGCTTTTCACCGAATACTTTTTTTACTCTTACTTGAGTAATATTTTGGATGACTACTTTTTACTTCTACTTGAGTAATATCATTTTGAAGTACTGCTACTCTTACTTAAGTAAATTTTTGGCTACTCTACCCACCTCTGCTAATGTGACTTTATGTTGATCTGTATTGCTGATGTAGGGGTGTACAGATTCATTTTACTTTCTGATTTTTTTTTCTTTTTTTGTGGTGCTTTGAAGCATGTCACTGGACTTGTATATTGTATTATTATTATTATTATTATTATTAGATGCTGGCAGTGCCCTTGTTCTCCCCAGCTGCTTTATAATTACTTTAAACCGAACCTTTGCATCAGTACTTGAAGCTCAAGGTTCTATTCAAGTGGATCTATGCTGACCGGCCATGAATTAAATTCTAAAGCTGCAAGTGTTTTTTGTTAAATTTACACAATGGCTTTGTTAAGCAACTGGAACAAATGGATCCATCCATCCATCTAGGAATCTCTGTAGTCCAGAGACTCCGGTCAACATTTAGTTTTATTAACAAACTAGGAACAATTTGGGAACATCAGTTATCCAAATCTGCATGTCTTTGGACTGCGGAAGGAAACCAGAGCACACCAGAGCTTCATGGTTTCCACGAAGACTGTCCTGTCCTCGATTGATGCTGACAGCTGTTCTCTGGGGACCTGAGAATTCAGTTGTTCGATAGCTCAGGACTGGAATTTCCTACAGTCTACCTGAGCCTCCAGGAACAAACTGGACTCCTTTTAATTTTAATTTTAATTTTAAACACATCTCCTGTTATACTGAACTTCCAGTACACATTATTATGCTGATCAATCCCTGCTATCCGTTATCACCCAGATGAGGATGGGTTCCCTGTTGAGTCTGGTTCCTCTCAAGGTTTCTTCCTCTTACCATCTCAGGGAGTTTTTCCTTGCCACCGTCGCCCTCGGCTTGCTCATCAGGGACAATCTTATCATTTTGATTCATACACATTGCATACAAACTTACTTCTTTTGATTGTTTATATATATATATATATATATGTATATATATATATATATATAATTTAACATCAAATAGAACTATATTGGAACAATTGCTGCATGTGTTAAGAAGCCAACTACAGTATATATTTTACATTCTAACTTTCATTGGCTCTTGGCATGGCCTACTGTATTTTCTTCTCTGAACTGTATATTACATCACAAATCTTATAGTTCCAGCTATGTGAGCTATTAATTAATTATGCAATACACTTATGCAAACCTCTGGTTTATATTCTCAGCCCGTATCCGTATCATTGGTTCCTCTATCTGTGTTTTCACTTGCAGGTATTAGAAGCAAATAATTATACTTTTTTTTTTCTTTACTCTGAGATACGGATTTTACCATCACATGTCATTCTTGGCTCCAGGAAAAGCATACAGCGGATATAATGAAAGCATTAATTCAGCCTTTGAGGATTTTGTTTAATATATTTAATAAGAACAGCACACACAAGTTGAGCAAATGGAGAAATTAGGAAGCTGTTGAATTTTCTGCTGAAGTTTACAGAGTACGAAGAGGTGATTTATTCTGTTCGATAAAGGTTTCATGATAACAGATGGCTGCATAAGCTGTGACTATGGTTCACTTCTTGTATAACCAACACAGGAAAAGTGGAGACGGTGGAATATCCTATCATTATTATTTGAGGATGATTACTTGTAATACTTTCACAGAAATGTGTTAATATATACAGTAAAAGTATATTACGTCTAACAAAATGTCTAAAAAATGAACAAAAACATGGTCTCGTACTTGCAGATTTGTAACAATTTATCCACTCAGGATGAGATGCAAAGGATAAAGAGGAAGTGCTAGCATCCATATCATTTCTTTAGACTTCAGTCATACAAAATAGAACAAAGTTTAACCATAACACACCAGTTTTGATAGCTTCATATGGGTTCATATGAACCTGAGCATGAATACGTAGATAATCTTTCAGTCCCGGTTCTTTATGAGACAGTAATTTGGAGGCTGGGGTTGAAATTCATTGGGCACTGAGATACGTTCCCCTACGGATTTAGTTCTAGCTTAACATTTTTCATCGCTTCTAGCCACCCAAACTTGTAAATCATCTAGCCATGACTCACTCCTGTTTCCTTTATTTATTTATTTATTTATTTATTATTTTTTGGTTTCTAATGACTTGCTGACTTTCCTCACAAAACTTATATACTGTATGACTGATCACCACTCATTATTCTAAGAAATCTATAAACCACCAAGATCTCGAAAATGTGATTCTGTCAGCAGATGGCTATATTGTCATGTTAAATTATACATGTGCAATTCGAGAAGCTGTCCTCAGCATCAATTTAATATTGCTGAGCTGGGGGTACTTTTTATTAAGTAATAACTACTGCTCCAGTTGAAGGCTGGATTAATTCCAGCAATACCTGTAATTTATATCGATTCTTCCCCCATCATACCCGTTATAACCTTTTTAATTTTCAACAGTAAAAGATTTGTATGCATAACATGGCCTCCATTTCCCCAAAAAATTTTCAATGTATCAATTTATTGCTCCAGTATTATTATTATTAATAATATATATATATATATATATATATATATATATATATATATATATATATATATATATATCATATTGAGAAGATATATTTGTTGCATTTTAAACGTTCTCATTGTTTGTGCTTGATGCTGCCTTGGAGGATAGGTTGGACGCAAGTCTTGCAAAGGAGTGGGGGAATGTTATTGTTTGCTTGCCAATTCCATTGGAAGTCACTTTATCATGTTTTACAACAATTAACAATCATAATTCAACATGATTGTACATTTATTTGGGGGAAGTTGTATGGAAAGTTTGGATTATTTATTCATGTATTTATTTGGCTGGCTATTCAAACTGTGTTACAGTATGTGGTCAATAATTGGTCTATGATACAGACCATTTGGATTTTCTTAAGATGTTTGAATACCAAAGCCTTGAAGAGAGCTTTAACATATAACAAAAGACTTCATCTGGTGTGTCCCATTATAGTCCACTTCCGATGCATGTGGGGATGATACCTTTTTACTGCTTTGGCATTCAACAGAAAGCTAGAAGCTTCTTATCAAACTGATCATCTCTACTGTGTAAATACAGTTTCTCTCTTATTCCGAAAAAAGGTATGTAACTTTTGAAACCTAAATCTTCAAACATAGAAAAAAACTTTAAAAAGTTGTTAGAGCAAATCAAATTAAAATGTTATGTGTCAGATATATTAGGCATTGGACTACAGTTCGGAAAGTCCCGGGTTCAAAGTCCACGACCACGCTGTTGGGCCCTTGAGCAAGGCCCTTAACCCTCAAGTGCTCAGGTGTATAATGAGATTTTTTTTAAAAATGTAAGTCACTCCGGATAAGGGAGTCTGCCAAATCCCTAAATGTAAGTACAACTTACATTGTGTAAATAAATAAATAAATAAGTGTAAATAAGGTGTAAGACACATATAAAGTCATTCTTGTCTGCAGCACCTGTTTGCAACATATCCTTGTTAATTTATTCCTAGGCATTGTACCAAAGTGTTGAATTCTCCAGTATGACTCTTCAGAAGATATTGATTCATTCTCTATAACATTACTGTAGCTCTTTCAATACCATCAGCAGTTTACAGGTTTTCATTAAAAATTTTCATTAAAATTCTCAATCTAAAACTTTATTCGTCTCCAAACAGGCTATTCCACAAAATTAAATGGAACTATTTAATAATGATGCATCCAAGTCAAACTGGGACTTGTGCGTAAATTTCTCCTGATTTAAGGCATAAAACCTATTGACATTTACAGAAGACTTCATGCACAGTACACCGATGAGACTCTTAGCCGCAGTATAAAGGCTGTACATATATATGAATGATAATCCTGGCCAAGGTGGCTCGAAGCCCACTGCAGTCGTTCCTGTGAAAATTCGGCAAGTGTAACAAGCTAATAACTATATAGGAAACTAATCAAAATACAACCCTTGTTGTATTGTTACCACCCTGAAGTAATATTGTGATGTGCAGTATATATGTGTGTATATATATATATATATATATATATATATATATAATGTTTACCTCAATGCTTACTGATTACAAAAAAATACACACACACACACACACACACACACACACACACACAGATAATATACTTACTGCGCAAGTTTATTCTTGCCTCATTGACTGTTTCCATCCATGACAGACAGCCAGCTTGCATCCAGAGATAAGCTGAAAATTCTTAGTTTGGAAAAAAAGAATTTCATATTAACGTCTGTGGAATATGCTGTATGTAAGTAAGATGCAATAAAGAAGAGATGAAATAAAGAAGGAATATGGATTTATCCCAGGTGGTCTTAAATGTGCCCAGGTGTTAAAATGTTTGTCCATCCCCAGGCTGGACAGCATGTGAGAGGCGGCATATGAGAGGAAAATAGATGGTAATGAACGGTCAGATTAGGACATTTTTTCCTAAAAGTTAAATAGGCTGAATCAGCACAGCATAAATGCTGAAGCTGAAATCTGTTTTAGTGATATTGCAAAACGCTTCACTATAAAGCATACACCCATCCTAAGGGTATTAGTGTGGGGAATAAAACTTTATATTTAAGCTGATCCAACTGCTACATTTCAGACATGCTATTTTAAATCCAAGACTGTCTTAAAATGGGGTCCAGTTTTGCTATAAATCCTGAACCACGTCCTATCGCTGTGCTTCGAATGTTCATTAGTGTAAGTGCAACAGCAAGAGTTTAAAAGCTGTATAACTGATAACACTGAGTATATTAAGTTTTGTAATAATTAAGAACGGGACATTTCTAAATTATTGCCACTCTTTCTGAAAATGAGTTTTAGTAGTAAAAAGTTATCGGTTTACCAAAACTAATGGCACCTGACAGATGAAACCTTCTCTGGACAGAATAACGGCACTTGATCTTGCCCTGAAATGACTAACAAGGTACTGTAAGACAAATTTACAGAATGCTCTTGGCCCACTTTTCTATGCATAACATTTCAAGCTCTGTTATATTCTTAGATTTATGTATGTGGACTGTTCTATATCATTCAGACTGGAATTTTCTGATTAAAACCAGGGGACTTAAATGACCACTTGTGTTGATGTATATTTGGAGTTATTGTCTAGTTAAAAGATCTACTTTGAGCCAAGTCATGACCTTCTAGCAGGCTTGGTTTTTACATTATACTATCCTGATACTTGATGGAATTCATAATGCCATTAATTTTCACAAGGCTCACTAACCTCGAAACAGCCACAAAGCATCAATAAATCAGCTACATATTTTAGTGGGATTGGGATTGATTGCCTTTCATTGGCTGCAATCCCAGGTTTTTGGCTGTTGATGTTTGCGTATGGCCAGTTTTCATTTTGATCTCATCTGACCATAACATATGATTCCAAATGTAGCTGAAAACTGAGTTTGGGTTCTTGCACTTGTTTTTTTTTTTTTTTTTTTACTTGAAAAGAGCACCTTTTTTGGAAGGAGTTTCTATATTTTATATTGTTCACTAAACAATTGTGATGAGAATTCCATAACATTAGAGATGGGAATTCTGGCTCTTGTTAGTGAATCAGGCCATTAAGCTCAAATCACAAATATGAGAGGGTATCAAAAGGTTTCAAAACTAGTTTTGGAAGACTGCAACAGATGGCATCACAAGGCTGCATGCACAGTCTCAGGGAGCACTGAACTTCATAAGTCAGTGTGCCAAACGACATCGTCCTGTGTACATCAGGAGCTGTGCAGCTGGTGCTATTCTGACCATGTGCATTAGCATGTGATATGTCAAAGTTATATGTGAAGCCGGGAAAATATACCCACAGAGACGTTTGACATGATTCGGCAAGTTCACAGTGATGCTGATTTGAGGTGTTTTGAGTGGCACAAATGCTTCAAGAGTGGAAGAACATCACTGGAAGACGACAAGAGATCAGAAAGACCTTCAACAAGTCATTGTCAGTGTGTCATACAGAACAGTCCAGGCAGTCCTCACGTGTGATTTGAACATGTGCCATGTTGCTCCCAAGTTGGTCCCCAGTCTGCTGACCCAGGAGCAGAAGGAACATCACATCAAAGACAGCCAAGCGTGCCGTGGATGACCGTCCATCATCTCGAAGATCATTACCGGTGACGAAAACTTGGCGTCTGAGGGAGGACATATGGTAACATTGACCGGATCTGTGGTGAGCAAATCTCAAAACCTTTTGATAGCTCCTTGTAACCTACATGACAGAATTAATATGTGCTTTGGCTACATATAATAACATCTCATCTATACCATGGCTCAACAGCAATACAAAATTCTGTAAAAAATCTGAAGATGTCTTTGGGAAGAATCCCATCTTACATACAAAAACATGATTCTGTTCGGTCTTCTGTTGTTGGTTTTGAAGCCATTCTGGGCCTAAAAGAAAAAGAAAAAAATCAGTATAAACCATTTAAGGGAAATGCATATGGATCCAAACTGTTGGCTCACTCTATATGTGTATGAATGTCTCAGAAACGTCAGTATTCCACAAAGCCTGTCAGTACTTTGGCCAACACTGCCATCTCGTGGACTGTTATAGACATGTAGCCTGTTTAAAAGTCTTTTAAAGTACGTCTAAATGTCCTACGTATTTTGTATTGTGTGTGTGTGTGTGTGTGTGTGTGTGTGTGTGTGTGTGTGTGTGTGTGTGTGTGTGTGTGTGTGTGTGTGTGTGTGATAAAAAAAAAATCAATACAGAGAGACATTGTCGCTTTCACTGGCGAAGAAACGCGCACATGAAGATATGCTGTATGCGCCAGCGCGCACTTGAACCCGGAAGACTACAAATCCCATGAATCAACGCGAAACACGACCTCCGACATGCGGAACTGATTCAGGAAGTAGGCTTGAAAGCGATCTCAGGAATACGATCTCTGTATTTTAGAAGTAAATTAATAAAATATAACTTGTACTCTACCTGCATAAAGCTGTAATACGATACACGATGTCGAGGCAGTCCAACAGAACCACGGACAACAAGAAGATGGTAAGTTTGTGTGTTGTGTATCTGCAGACAGGTTTGGTTTAGCTAGCAAGATGTTTAGCTAATGAAAGAAAACACAAATAAAGTGTCAATTTGTGCCTGTGCTGGTGTTTGATGTGTATTCTTGATTTATTTTACTGATACGTTGACGTTTGAATATCTCTAACCATTCCAGGTAAACACTATTTGTATTGTTTTCGTTGTTGTTGTTGTTGTCGTTTAGTAAATGTTTAAACAGAATGTGTTTATTTGTTTAATCAATGTGTGCATTCTTGGATTCAGGGTAAAACTTTCGCCTGTCTATTATTCCGTTGTTGTTGTTGTTGTTGTTGTTGTTTGTAAGTACAAAACAAACACTGCATGCACTGGATGGATGACAGGGTTATCAGGTAGACTTACTATTAGCTGCATTTGTTTTACTAACTGTAGCTCATCTGTTCTTATGCAGGTTTTGTCTCCTTCCTCGCATCCACAATTAAAAATAAATCACTATTATATCCTGGAGCATTTTCAGCGCAGAATTGTTACACATATTGTAGTGTGTGTGTGATGTGGCTTTGTATATCAGGTGAAGTGGTTGAGGGTAGAGCTGCTCGATGATGGCAAAATATCATAATCACAATTGTTTTAACCAATGTTGAGATTTACGTTTACAGCATTTGGCAGATGCCTATATTAGGGATAGGATTCACCAGTCACCTCTCAAGTCAAGTCAAATAGGCTTTTATTGTCATTTCAACCCTATACAATTCAGTACACAGTGAAACGAAACAACGTTCCTCCAGGACCAAGGTGCTACATACATGCAAACGACATAAATTAACAACACAACATAAATTAACAACGCAGATTTTTACATTTTTAAGTTAACCTAAAAACTATCGATTTCTATACAAAAAAGAGACAACAATAGACAACAGACAACAAAGTGCATGTGCAAATGTGCAAACGAAGAGCTACATGACGAGTTGAGGTACTGGAGAGAGCAGCAAGTAAACAATTAACATTGTGTTCAAAAATATTTTGTGCAAATAGCAAAGTGAAATGAATTATTGTGCAAATATTGCAAAGAGCAGTTCAGATGGGTAGGTATGAACAAATTATATATTATCACGATATAAACTATATAAACATCACAATTTACAATTTACATTTAGGCATTTCGCAGACGCTCTTATCCAGAGGTGACTTACAAAAAGTTCTTTGAAGTTTACGTCGTTGGATAAATACTTACATTGGGTTACTAGGTTACTGATTAAGTGCCATCAGTCAAACACAATTGGGAAGGGGATTTTTATTTATTTTTTTTTAATACTACATCAATTTGATATTTAAAAAAATTATAAATGATGACAATTTTAAACCTTTATTTAAAAAGTTAAAGGATTTTATTAAATGTAGCCTGTTCCTTATAACATTAGTTTTCTTGTTTAAAAACCAACACAACATTTTAAACAGTATAAACTGTCTTCAAATACAGTACAAGAGTTTGTATTTGTAAACTGAGCGGCACGTATCTTTCATCTAACATAATTATTATTTCTAAACAAACCTACCAAATAAGTCACTCTTACCATACGGGATGAAAATGTGTAAATAGTGCAGTGTGTGCCACGTGTAGGATTATCAAAACAAAAACAAAAATTTAATTGATTGCGATTTTTACTGTGATATGTAACAATTAGATTCAAATCTAGGCAAACAACAAATTTTTTTGCCCCTCAAAAGAACTGATGAATGACATGAGTATGGTTAATACAATCAGTGCTGCGTTAGTCACTAACTAAAGGTCTAGTCACTAACTGTGTATGCACGTCTTTTGAAATATTCATTTCAAAAGAAAAAAAAATACCATCACTGGTGGTGGATCTGTACTAAGAATAATCTACCATGCAGATATCATGTGGTCACTAATGTTTCTAAGGTGAACCCTTTTTACTAATTTGTAATCAATTACAATAGGGGTAGCTCAGTGGTTAAGGCATTGGACTACGGTTTGGAAGGTCCCAGGTTCAAGTCCCACTTCCACCAAGTTGTCCCTGTTGGCCCTTAACCCCAACTGCTCAGATGTATAATAAGATGAAAAATGTAAGTCGCTCTGGATAAGGGCGTCTGCCAAATGCCTAGATGTAGATGTACAATAAGGACTTGTGTACCTAATAAACTGGCCACTGAGAGAGCAGACTTTGTTCCGTAGACTTGTTGTGGACCACAAGATGGTGCTAAAGTCTAAGAAGCATCGAACACTGAAACCGCTGTGTGGTGAATTCAAAAAGCTCGACAGTTGTCGTTTTGAGCCAGGTGTTGTCTTTTCCCCGCTATAACATGACTAGCTGAATAGGTTGAATTAGGTGTAATGCAAGAGATTTTATTTTTTTAACGTGGCTCATTTCATCAAGACTTAAAAATGTCCGTACAAAAATAGCAAATAGCTGCTTTATAAATGAATAATAATAATAATGTGTATTCTATTGTACTAAATACAGGTAGTCCAGAGTCTATGCCAGAAACACAGCTCACAAGGTGGGAATACACTGGGGATGCCGTTCCATCATAGGGCAGCACAAACACAAACTGTCTTGTACTACTTCACACTTTAGCAAAACCAGTTCCAAGTTTCCAAATTTTTGCTAAGGATTGCTACGGTTTCAAAATTGCTCACACCCTGACACACCCTGATGCCATTAGCTACGAAGCACGAAAGGCAGAGCCAAGAGAAAATTCACTGGCGATACATAAAGGCATGGAAAAGCCAGCAATTTGGTACAGTTATTCCACAGATAATAATGATTCATTAAGCACAGCTCTGCTGTATGCTACTTAAAATAACCGACAAAATGCTACAAGTGGTATTATAATTACCCTAAATACGTTAACTTAAATACACTATATTGCTAAAAGTATTCGCTTGCCTGCCTTCACATGCATATGAACTCTAGTAACATCCATTTCTTAATCCATAGGGAAATTAATAATATGATGTTGGCCCACCCTCTATAACAGCTTCAACTCTTCTGGGAAGGCTTTCCATAAGGTTTAGTTGTGTGTTTATGGGAATTTTTCACCATTCTTCCAGAAGCGCATTTGTCAGGTCAGACATTGACGCTGGACGAGAAGGCCTGGCTCGCAGTCCCTGCTTTAATTTATCCCAAAAGTGTTCTATCAGGATGAGTTCAGGACTCCAGTCCAGTCAAGTTCTTCCACACCAAACTCACTCATCCATGTCGCTATGGACCTTGCTTTGTGCACTGGTGCGCAGTCATGTTGGAACTGGAACTGGATGCTGTTGCTTCAAAATTTGGAGCAGGAAATTGTGAAAAATAAATCTTGGTATGCTGAAGCATTATGAGTTCCTTTCACTGGAAGTAAGGGGCCGAGCCCACCTCCTGAAAAACAACCCCACACAACCATGACTGCACACCAGTGCACAAAGCAGTCCAACATCATATTAAACAACACTTAATAATTGCTTCTAAGTCATTCCGAATTGCCTCCGTATTGTTTTATTTACACCAAAGCTAGCTTCTAACACATGGCTGAATCAGAATTCGCTCTCTATCCGCTGATCAAGGGCACTACTTGGTATGTGTGTGTGTGTGTGACAAGTGATTGTACGCCCTTGCACGCTAGCTTGTCATTTAAAGCTATTTGCCATTTGATATTCCCAAGCTGAATAAGTGGAAATATAAAGAGAGATTTATAGGAAGGTCCATCACCTCTTAACTTTTGGATACATTGTACGTGTAAGAATTCAAAACTACTTTCATCCCTGCTAATTAAACTTAGTGTCAGTCATTAACCGATGGTCACCAGCTCTGACCGTCACGGTTAATTATTAGTGTCTGGATGTCAGCACGGCCGTTATGACTTCAGCACTCTGATGTCCACCACAAGACTACCTCTTTAGAATACCCAGAGAAACTCCTACTCTAATGTAGTAAATTATTTATTATCTATAGTTTTATAGCAGAATAACACAAGACAACTGGAACTGTTAGCTTTAATATATGGAATCTCAGAGTCTGTCATCGGGTCTAATTCAAGAATATTCCTTTTCCAAGATATGTGTTGAATGTTGTGTGTGTCATCATGGTGGGACTCCTCAGTTTCAAAGACATATTAAGTAAAATTCCATTAAAAAAAAAAAAAGTTTGACTCGTATGAAGCTTCCGCACTTACACTAAGCTCAATGGAGTTGGTATCTTTCAAAGTTACAGTGTATTTAGTACAAATTTAACACTTTTTTATATATATATATATATATATATATATATATATATATATATATATATATATATATATATATATATATAAAACCCTGGAACTAGCTGTATGTCTAGCTGGAATGACCATGACCTATGGTCAAGTACTTATATGCACGTCAATTTCGATTTTAAGACAGGCTTGAAAGAATCTCGGTTATCCGTTTAATCATCTTCTGAAAATCTGGTGCCAAATCACATTTGAAAGGTTTCTACAGGAAAGAAACCCAAGAACCACAATTCATTCTGTGTTCGCTAATCTTAATAAGCTTATCAATTATTTATTTTTATATTAATATCCCTGTGTGAGCAGCATTAACATTCCTCAGCTGTAGCTCATTATTCCACAGACATTCGTCAACAATGTATTTATTTTTTGATTAATGATCAACACGTTTATCCATTTAATAGTCACGTTCAGTGTTGTGGGCCTTCCATGAGACCAGTTAGTTCCTGTTATCATTTACATTAACAGCGACGTTCCCTGAAACAGACGTACAGGAAAAGAGACGTTCCCTTGCCATTTTAATTTTTTCCCCTTTTTTTTCTGCTCATAATTAATAAACCCTTATCCGCCGATTCAGATTCAAGATTTCAAACTGCAAGGCGTTCACATTATTTTAAAAGAGAATGAAGGTACTATAGTTTACCGTAAGGTTTGGCAATAGTGAAGGGAAGCAAGAGAGTATAAAGCCAGAACAACACCAGTGAGAGAAGACGCTGACGTCTAAGTAAAATGCAATGTTACTGGGTCAAAAATAAAAGCGTATAGCACTGGGGTCGCAAATTTGCCAATTCTGGTCCACATGCCTATTTGAGGAGATAAAACAGAAGACTCGAAAAAACTTCAACAGCAGTCGGGGGAAATGGCGGTAAACATGAACTATCACAACTTCAATTGCAGAGTTTCTGTTGTAGCTTATTACAGGCACACGCATTTTATCAAATTGTTTACTTGAAGGCAGCTCATCAAGGAAATGGGTGCATTTTCAAAAGCTTTCACATATGCACCCTTTCTTGTCTGATTAGATTACTGATGGCATTAAAAAGTTGATGACAAAAGCGGAATGTTTAAAAGAAGTTTGGATAGGGAAGTATATGTGTACTCTTAAAACAGATGTTTTGTCTGGTAAGAGTCAGCGGTGCTAGACAAAAGTGTTAACGTGATGCGCTGCTGTGAAACAAAACACGACCGCTTCAGATTGATGAGCCTTATTTATAGCCATGAGCAGAACCATTCAGCATTTGCATTAAACGCTGACTACTGTGACCATCCAGTCATGTTAGTTGCTCAATCAGACTTTTTGTAAGCAACGAATTTAATGTAGCTGGAAAAAGAAATCTTCATTGAATACTGCTGTTGTAGTTGAAGAAACATGGTACTCTTTCACTGATTGTCTTTATATGTGTGTGTGTGTGTGTGTGGTTTTCTTTTTTCCCCCTATTAAACAGAATTCGGAATTGTTTACTCTCACATATGGAGCCCTGGTCACACAACTTTGTAAAGATTATGAGAATGATGAGGAAGTGAACAAGCAGCTTGATAAAATGTAAGTTTTACATTGAGTGTTCTCCAGTCCATCTTTCTCACTGTTTCTCTTTGTTCGTCCAAAATTTCTACATCTGGATTTGCCTTAGACTTTACATCCAGAAGACATTTCACTTCCCATATTTGTATGGATTTGCTAGAATGCAGTGATGTGTTTTTCTGTCATTTTTTCCATGAGCATATATATATATAAAACCTCATCCACATTAAGCTCTCTCTCTCTCTCACTCTCCCTCTCTCTGCGGTTTGGTGGGGATGTGGGGTGTTAGTCTACCTCAGTGGGCGGTTAACAGGAAAAGTGTGAACTGTACAACTATAGTCCTTAGAGACCACCACCTTCCCACTGCATGATGTAAAATGAATAGACCAACTGTGTGGCTAAGGCCCTGTCCGTTCAAATATATGTCTCAATTCTGCAGTACACTGACAAATTCCACTACCTTGTTGAAAAGAATACCGTCTAGCAGAATGTTGAAAATGATTTATCACCATTGGTTATTTTTGTCATTTTCTTTTTTCGAGATCATGGAATCTATTTGAAAGGTTTTGTTCTCAGGGGAAAAATATAAGTAACGAAATTGCTAGTCATCAGAGGTGGAGCCACTAATAGACGAATGAATGAATGTATTCATACCTCTGTTATTATTCATCGTAGAAGTAGTACCTAATATATTAATATCTTTAAGTAGCAGTAATTACAAAACCAAGTATTATAAATTTTTCATTTTAGATCAAACTCTCAAAATGTTTTCCGTATAAAAGATTAGATAGTGCTCACAAAGTATGTATAGTAACACATATTAAAGGATTTAAATCACTAAGAAACCAACTATATGTCTTGAATTACTACAAATCATACAATGTATACTTAACAAGGTAAACCTTAAGATTGAGAATTACACAAGTGTGTTTTTATTCTGGATGTTACATAGGTTATTGAGTTAGAGCTCCTAACTGTAAATAAATTCCAGCGTTTAGAGATGAACCAAATGGGTTATACTCCTTCAGGAGATCGTCCGGTTACACCAGAGCGAAACCATTAAACTACATGAATCAGTGAAGGACCTAATAGCAGTAGTGTACACTGTAATGACTTATGATATTTCTTTTATTGTTAAGGGAACAGGTAAGGCTCTGTCTATGGCATATAACCCTAGAGATTGCTATGCATTGTTTCAGCTTCTGTGGTGTTTAAGTTGACACAATTTGGTAACAATATTAAGAGAGCAGTTTCTTGAATAAGAATTACTTTGAATTTTTTGTCCTATATGCTGACTTATAATTTTAAAAGTTAGTTCCAACCAAGTAATCTGATTGGACGAGAGGCAGGTAATGATAATATGCCGTGGTGATAATGGAGTATACGGTGCATCCAGAAAGTATTCACAGTGCTTCACTTCTTCCACATTTTATGCTACTGCCTTATTCCAAAATAGATTAAATTCATTATTTTCCTGAAAATTCTACAAACAATACTCCATAATGACAAGTTTGAGATCTTTGCGAATTTTTTATTTTTTTTACAATGTACTTAAGTATTCACAGCCTTTGCCATGACACTCAAAATTGAGCTCAGTTTCAACTGTTCATCCTTGAGATGTTTCTACAACTCGATTGTATTCCACCTGTGGTAAATTCGGTTAATTGGAAATGATTTCGAAAGGATGTCCTTTCTATATAAGTCTATCAGTCTATATAAGGACCCACAGGTAACAGTGCACGTCTAAGCACAAACCAAGCCATGAAGTCCAAGGAGATCGAGATACAGGTCTGGAAAATGGTACACACAAATATCTGCAGCATTGGAGGTCCAGATGAGAACAGTGGCCTCAATCATCTATAAATGGAAGAAGTTTGGATAGAGTGGGCTGCCCGGCCAAACTGAGTGACCGGGGGAGAAGGCCCTTAGTCAGGGAGGTGACTAAGAACTCAGTGTTCACTCTGAAAGAGCTCTAACGTTTCTCTGTGGAGGGAGGAGAACCTTTCAGAAGAACAACCATCTCTGCAGCAATCCACCAATCAGACCAATATGTTAGAGTGGCCAGATGGAAGCCACTTCTCAGTAAAAAGCACATGACGGCCTGCCTGTAGTTTGCCAAAAGGCACCTGAAGGACATGCAGACTATGGGAAACATATTTTTGTTGTTGTTTTTTGAAGCACCTTTGGCACCACTTTACAGCCTCAAGTCTTTTTAAGGATAAATCTACACGATGGTTGTTTTTCTGGAAGGTTGTCCTCTCTTTACAGAGAAATGCTAGAGCTGTCAGCCAACTTTTGGTCCCCGGCCCCGCCATTCACGATAAGGTAGTTCCACCAGTCGCAGAAGGATACGTCTTGGCAGAGCAAAATAACTGGTTAAATAAACAAACAAATCATGTTTATAATAAATGGCGTTTGTGGAAATGTTGTATAAAATGATATCACACTGCTGTGTCAGGATAAATATAAGCTATGTGGTAAATCTGATTCCTGGTCTAAATAAACAGCAGTGTAAGATATTAACTGCAGAATGTATCTAAACCATTAAATCCTGCTCCATTTATTTGTTGCGACCCAGTGTAAAAAAAAAATTAAATAATGAATTATCTTCAGTAATTACTTATAATAAAATATTTCATATTTAATTATAAATGAGGTGTTGGCTTTTATATACAAGTTTAAACAGTAATACATATTCATTCTTTATTTGTCTTGTAAGGGGTTATAATATTGGAGTACGTCTCATCGAGGACTTCTTGGCTCGCTCCAGTGTCGGCAGGTGTCACGATTTCCGGGAAACCGCCGATGTCATTGCAAAGGTATCCGATTTCATCCAATCAGAGCTTGACTGCAGCACTTTTCCAAAATATTTTGGAGAGTATAAAGAACATCAGTACTAATAACTAATGAAAATGTGTGGGGAAGCAAGTGAGCGCAGTCTCCAGGAGCACTCCGAGTGTTTATCCCTTCTGTCTATTGTTTATCATTTTCTGAATCATGCATGAGGTGAAAAATCCTTGCTAGGCTACCGTACATTCAACTTGCCTGCCAGTTGCAGTCTTGGAGACACTTGAAATGCCTCAGTTCTGCTGGCTTTGTTTTTTTTGTATTTTTTTGTATGTGATGATGACCAGATGTACTTTTACTTGGACCTGTTGCGAAACATTGCACTACAAAATGTGTTCGTTCACACTTAAAGAATGACCGTGTGTTCTCTCTCATTCCTCCCCATTCTGTTCTGTTTTGGCTTTCCACTGTGAGCCACATTGTCAGATGTTAATTTGATGTTTATTCAAAGCAAGTCTGGGCTCCTGATCAGAACTCTGACCATTTGAATCCTGTCACACTAGTTCTGCTCCCTTGAGGAAATTTTAAAAAGCCACTTTGCAATTAAAACTGCCATATGAGTTGCTTTGGTGACGGTGGTTGGCCCTACCGAAAAAACTAAGATTAAAAGCCCTGTAAAATCATCAAGTCGTACATGGGTCATATCACCGGTTATTTCTGTTTTTTCATGGACAGGTAGCCTTTAAGATGTATTTGGGAATCACTCCTAGCGTGACGAACTGGAGCCCTGCCGGAGATGAATTCTCCCTCATCCTTGAAAGCAATCCACTGGTGGACTTTGTGGAGCTTCCAGACAACCATAGCACTCTAATTTACTCCAACTTACTGTGTGGTGTGCTCAGAGGCGCTCTGGAGATGGTAAAGAGATTTTTATTGTGAAAATCATTTGCTTATAAAAATAATAATGTCAAAACACTGAGGAAAATCATGAACACCATGTTTGAAAATCCTGATATTATTTATACAGCTGTTATTGCCCCATGGCTAAAATTTCCATCAAGGACAAGTGATTTGCACTTGAACCATTTACTGTGATTGTCTAATGAGGTGCAATATTTTAATACACAAGTGTGTGATTTGGGATGAAAACAAAGCGAACTCTAAATCCTGTTATTTGTTCCGAAAAACACAAAACTCCATAATCTCTCAATTAAGTTCTTCTCTGATCCTCCAACTGCTCCGTCATCTCCTTTTTCCACTATATAAAAACTCTCTCCATAATGAACACAGTTGATTTAGTTTGTGGTTTCTTAACATTAATTAATGTCCAGCTCAGCTTCGGTTCAAAAACAGGTTACAAAACACCGATTTCAAAGAAGACTGCACATGTCGAATCGTTCTCCACTTACAGAGCAATGTTAGATCATTTCTCACTCTACGCTAACATTACCTAACAGCCTACTGTGGATGAACTGCTGAATAAACGCTCTTTCTCTCTATTCAGTCAAGTAAGCAAAGAATAAAACAATTTAGGAGATATGGTTTTGGGAAAATATTCAGCAATTGCATGATCTTGTGCGACATAGGAAATTATTGTCAGTTATATAATGATTAGGAAGTAGCATGAACTTACTAATTGCAACTCAATATTTTTACGTCATGGTCTTCATTGACCGGAGCAGTAGGAATATTGAGGATGTGATCGATTGATTTAACAACTATTGGGCTGCTCTATAAAAATGGGTTGTTAATTTAAAAAAACTAACACATTGAACCTTGGAATAATTATTTTCATGTTTTTAATAACTTAAGACGTTCATAAACACTCAAGAGTTGAAAGAAAAGAATACACAATTGTTGGCATTCAAGACATACTTCATGTATTTGGGCCTGTTTCACAGGTGCAAATGGCAGTGGATGTCCGTTTTGCTCAAGACACTCTAAGGGGAGATAATGTGACAGAAATCCGCATGAAGTTCATCAAGAGGATTGAGGAAAATCTGCCTGCAGGGGATGAATGAAGCGGCTGAGATGACATGGATGGATAGTATGAAAAGCACTGGCTTATTGAATCTGAAAGACTTTGATCATTAAGTTTGGTCCCAGCCAAACACCTACAGTTTAGCCAAACTTTGTCTGGCATTTAAGAAGAAGTTTTTGTTCTTTTTTTTTTTTCTTTTTTTTTTTTGACTTTATGGACCATCACAGTTTAAAAGAGGTATTTGGTTTGTGATTTAACTTACAAAAATCTCTTAAAGACCTCCTATAGACACTATTATTTGGGCCTTTTCCAAATTTTATTTGGAAAGATGGTTAAATTTTAAACTGATGTAGTACTTTTCACCTTTTTCCCAACTTAACGTTTAGAAAAAACAGAGTAAATAATCTTACTTTACTCTTGCAGTCTGTATTTGCCGATTGGAAGATTAACAAGGAAAGATGTACATTTAAGTAGGCACAGATGTACAGTGCATTCCCTCACTAGTGATATCTTTATCTCCCTCTTGGCCCCACATTGGAAAGGTTAGCAGACTCAGGTATTTGCATCTAATATTTTGGCATAAAAGTGTATTTAAAAAGAAACAAAGCAACAGACATTACATCAAATTAAGGGCAATATATGTTTCTGCTACTTTCTTTTTCACATTTTTTGAACAGTTCCATTTTGTTATGGAAACTGTGTGTGTCATTTTTGAATTGATTTATGTATAGAGACCATGAGAATTAATAAATTCCAACTCGAATGTGAATCTTGTCCTGGTGCTGTCCTTATTCTCAGTGTGGTACTTGTGGCTTTGTGTGCTGTATTAAGCTGTCATTATGCTTATGTATGCGTTGAAGTTGAATTCAGTCATTTTGATGTATTACATAGCCAGGAACTCTCATAATTCTTATCGCTAGCCAAAAACCAGTTTTATCATTCGTCTAAAAGTAACATGTAGAGAATGAGGCCCATGTATACTTAGAACAGAGCAGCAGTGTAGCACTTTCCAGTGAAACGTTGCGTGTTTTGTATAGAGTGCAGAGTTGTGTTGTGGGAGTGGTCGAACAGTTATACAGAGAATGAGAGCTGTGTGTAGAAGAACTGGAGAGCTTGTTGCTGGTCCTTCCATACACGTAATGAAGTGTTGTGCCCCTGTGCCTCTTCTGAGGTTATCAAGAGGAGGACTTTATACATTGGGGGCTGTTTTACGTGCACGGCAGCTGAAGTTCAACAACAATGAGCTAATTTGTCACAGATGTTTATTCAAGCAACATGGAAGCAATCAACAGCTGCATATTCACCGGTCTGTTTGTGCAGTTCAGGTGTGTTTGGCGAGTCTGTGTTTTAAGAGGGTGCCTTGTGGAGGGAGGGGAGGGGTGTGTCGACTGCATTAGGGTGTGACTGCTTTAGGGAGGGTATGCCATTTACTGAAAGGAGCTTATTTCTTTAGTAGATTCTTGGGGACTTTCTAATGGGTTTACGTCATTCAGTAGCCAGTAAAGTCTCATTTTCCAACCTTTCTCACCTCGTCAATCAGGAAAGAAGTCTTGTCAAGTGGCAAGGAAATAGTGAAACCATCAGTTGTGCTATATTTTTATTCCTCAAATTCCTCCATTCATCCGACATGGGTACTTTTTTTTTTTTATCTTAACGCTAGGACGAATTGTTAAATGGTAAAGTTGGAGTATAATAAGTGGTATCCCCCAAATTAGAGGTTCTCGAATTTTCCTGATTGTTCCTGGAACTCAAACCAGCTGATTAATAAATCACAGCAAAAATTATACTTTTGGTTTAGTTTCACAACAAAATGGGGAAAGGGGGGGGGGGGGGGAACACTGGCTAAGGGCCATATTTGGCTGAACATGCAGTGTTTGATTCACTTCCAGCATTTGGATCGATTTAGGGTCAAGTCACGCTAGAGTGTGTTTGGAAACAGACCAGACATTGTTTTGTTCCTCACGTGAGTACGGTTGCTCTGTTCTCACCTGCCTAAGCAAACTTCAACAAAGGGGAACACACAGCAGGGATTGTTTCAAATGGACTAAATTTACTTCCAGAAAGTACCCACGTCTGGGCGGGAAGGGGAAAAAAAAACCTGGACAATGTTTGGATATGCAGGCTGTCTCCAAAAAAAAAAATTCCATATCATTAACAATTTTTATTTATTTATTTTACTTAAAAAGTGAGATTCCATATATTGTACATATATTGTATGATCGTGTTATTTCCATAATTATTGCTTACAGCTCATGAAAATGAAAAATCAAGAATGATTATTTCTTAAGATCAATCAAAAAAGCATTTACATTGAAAAATGTCCACCTTCTAACAAGTATGTTCATTTATGTACCAATACCTGGCTCCAACTGCTACATCAATGTGGTATGGCATGGAGGCGTTCAGCCTGTTGCACTCCTGAGATGTTGCTGACGAACAGGTTGCTTTGACAGCAGCTTTCAGCTCGTCTGTATATTGGGGTCGGATTTTTCTCTTTTTTTTTTTTTTACTTTGGGCTTGATAAAACACAGTGGACCAACACCCAAAATCATCGCCAACTGTGGAAATTTCACACTGGACTTCAAGCAACTGGGATTCTGTGCCTCTCTATTCATATTTTAGACTCTGGGACATTTGACATTTAATTTCTCTAGTACAGGGTTGGCTTGGGCAGCACGGTGGTGTAGTGGTTAGCACTGTCGCCTTGCACCACCAGGATCCGGATTCGATCCCCGGCCAGGCTCGATTCCCGTCTCTGTGTGCATGGAGTTTGCATGTTCTCCCCGTGCTTGGTGGGTTTCCTCCGGGTACTCCGGTTTCCTCCCACAGTCCAAAGACATGTAGGCTAATTGACGTTCCCAAATTGCCCGTAGTGTGTGAATGTGTGACTGTATGTGTGTGTGTCTGTGCCCTGCGATGGATTGGCACCCTGTCCAGGGTGTACCATGTGCCAAGTCTCCTGGGATAGGCTCCAGGCCCCCGTGACCGTGAATACAGGATTAAGCAGTATAGATGGTGAGTGAGTGAGGGTTCGCTTGATACTCGGAAAACTGTTGCTTCATCTAATTTCCTGAAGACATCCGTGCATACTGGCTCTTGATGCACTGACTCCAGCCTCACTCCACACATTGTGAAGCTCTCCCAAGTTCCTGATTCTGCTTTTCTTCACAGTCGTCTTAAGGCTGCAGTCATCCCTGTTGCTTAGGCACCTTTTCCTTTTAAGCAAATCTTACATGAATATGCTTAAATGCAGCATCCTCCAAAACGACCAACCCTTTCGGCGATGAACTTCTGTGGCTTTTCCTTTTTGTGGAAGATGTCACTCATCGTCTTATTGACAGTTGTCAAGACTGTCAGCAATCTTTCCCATGATTGTATTGGCATGTTCTGAACTAGACCATGAGATGTATGAATAGTAATTTAGTAAACTCTAAATTAAATATTCTAATATTTTGAAACTGGATTTTTTTTTTCATGGGTTGTATGCTGTAATCATTTGAAATTAAATCAGAAACCGGTAACCCGACATGTAATGAACCTAAAATATATGAGAGATTCACTTTTTTAATTAGGTCACAAAAAAATAACAGTTTTGACATGCGCTGTATATATAAGGATACAGTAGCTTAAAGACCCACTTTTTTAACTATTGTAAACATTGAAAGACGACCATGTCAGGTTATAGTCCTGTCAAGAAAGAACAGGTATTTCAGTCCACTCTGCCTACAGATTTACCCAAACTGTACAGATGAGAATTGAGCATGACCAGGGGATGTTTCAGGGAGTCTGTAGACTCATATTCCTGTTCTGTGTTCACAGGACTAGAGCCTGGTATGGTCATCTTTTGATGTGTTGTGCTTCAGACTGATTTGATGTGAACATCAAACATGTATACGCACATCTGTACAGAAATCCACTCTATAATTCACAGCGGATTTGGCCTTCCGTATTCTGCGAATCATATGGTTGCAATTTTGTATTGTGTAAAGGCCTTGATCATTCTTATCTATGCTTTCACTTCTTTGCTTCCTTGTTCTGATGTAACCAGAAACAACTTCGTCACTCTGAGTCTTTTTAATAAACACGCAATTCTTTTCAGCAGTAACATCTGGTCAGGGTAGTGGTGGATTCGGAGTATGCTGAGTCTGTTCCATGAACACTGGGCATAAGATGGGAGACCGCTCAATCACACATGGGGACATTCCACCTACTGGAATGATTAGAGGAATTTCTTATAGTCCCAGCGGGGGGAAAAACTCTACACAATAAACCCAGCACGGTAGCTTGAAGTCGGAATTAAACCAATGATCCAGAGGTGACAATTCTACACACTCCTAAGTTGTAGTGTCCATCACAAATATGTGCAGTCTGTGTGATAGATGCTTGATAGATGGTTTTTGGCCTCTTTATTCATGTGTGTTCTATATCAGGGAAATGGGGAATTCCTGAGTTTGCCTGGCCGCGTTTCTGTTGGCCCATGTAGAATTGGCATTATGGCCTGTTTTTTTGGTCGTTTCTCTTTGCATTACAAGAGATGAACAGAACACGAATTCAGCTTGAGAGTTCAGTCCAGGAATATTTAATTTAAGACACACATTGTGTCTTCTTTGTAGACAGTACTTGCAAAACAAGTAGCAAATGTACCAGACCTGAAACAATGCTCACCAAACCAGCTTAAGCTTCCAAAATGCTACCATGTGAATTTGATCGAAAACAAATGGAGAATGGCATGCTGAAACAATAAAGCTGTGTGGATGGCCTGACGCTGGCTCATGGTTACTGAATCCCCCTTCATCCCGTCTTTCTTTCTCTCTCAGTCGACCCTTTGGAACCACACTTTCAAGCTCTGCCAGGATAAATGTATTGGCACTATGAGGGATGGGGGTGGAGATGAAGAGGGTAAAGCTAAAAGAAAGGCTGTAAATGTTTCAGAAATACCTTATGGAGATATTAAAATGCAGTTTTTGAAAAAACATTTCTTTAAAAAAAAAAAACCTGCCCTGCCTATTAAGCCAGTAGACTGTTTCTCTTTATAATATTTACTTGTACAGCATTTGACAGATTCCCTAAACCAAAGTGCCTTTTCACAATTACAACAATTTCCATCGACTATGAGAAACAGATCATATCTATCATGATATCATTTGGTCCTTCTTCTTGACATTCTAGGGAATTGATTGTCTTATTCACTGTTTAAAAAAAAAAAAAGACTTGTGCCAATAAGACACTTTCCATTTAAGCATGCATCCCTCCATTAATTCCCCCCCCCCCTAGTTTGCTCTTGCCAAACCCCACGCACATGCCATCCTTTTCCTATCCCATGATAGATACCAACAGGAAAGGATGAAGGCTAACAGGTGCTTCCTATGAGACACATGATGCGCCAACCTCTGCATCTTCTTAAACTGCTGGTATAAACTGGCCATGCTGTTTCCTCATTCAGACTTTCTCTTGTGTGTGCTCAATATCACAAAGCTGCACTTGATCAAGTTGTGGCACCGTTACAATTGTGCCACAATTCCAGCCAACCGAAGACTAGAGCACGGACGATTCCAGTCAATCAAAGACTGGAGGAGAATACATTCTCCAGTCCTTTCCGCTACCTCTCGTGTTTCATTTAACGGCTTGTACTGTATATGCTTCATCATCACATGTCAGTCTATATCCTTATTATATTATGTTCATCAGAATGAGGTAAATTTCGGTGTTTCTTCGGTAGTTTGAAATTAAAGGTAGCTTAAACTATAGAATGTTTTGTGTTCAAATATTAAAATATACTTCTAATATAATTCTATATAGTTTTCGAACAGCTATAATCAAAGCGCTAGTTCAGTTAACTAATATAGTATATTCCAGTTAAAACTGTAAACGTCTGCCTGTGTTCAGAGAACAGTTCATATTTTGTGTGTGTGTGTGTGTGTGTGTGTGTGTGTGTGTGTGTGTGTGTGTGTGTGTGTGTGTGTGTGTGTGTGTGTGTGTGTGTTTTCAGACAGTATTTTTTTAACAGACAAACTATCCTGAAAGGCACAAAAAGGAATCATTGTTATTATTTTATGATTATTAATCATAGTTGCAGACTTTAATAAAGCCACACTTGAGAAGAGAACTGGATTAACAGGTGTTGGTGGAAAGAAGGTTTCCCACAAACATTACAATATTCAATTTTGTTTACTCAGTTGTTGGCACGAAAATAATGCCATAATGTGTTCACTTGTCTTTATAAATTATCCTAATTATTATGATGAAAACTGAATGGACGCTAATTATGTCTCTTTTTCTCAATGATGAGTCTGTGAAAACATTGCGAGGTCACTGTGAGCAGGGCAGCTTTTCTTTTCAGGAATCGGGGAAACCACATGTTGGTCAGACTGTTATGGGTTGTGATCATCAAATTGAAATACAGAGAGTGCCAGGATGGAATTACCAGTACAAGCATCCAGAACAGCAAACAATGCCAGGATCCATAAAACAGACAGCTGGCAGTGAATATATACGGTCGTGTTCAAAAGTTAGAACCCCCTCTTTTAATTAAATGTGTTTTTGTGTAAACGTATTATTTTTATTATTATTATTGTTTATATAACAGAAATAAAACATAGGCAATGTTAATTACCAAATGAATCAATAGCTTGTAAATCCAATAATCATTTCCTGTATAACTTTATCAGTCTCTCACTTGATTATGGAGGAATTTTGGCCCATTCTTCTTTACAACATTGCTTCAATTCATGGAGGATTTTGGGAATTTGCATATGCACAGCTCTCTCAGGGTTCTGCCACAGCATTTCAATTTGGTTGGGGTCTGGACTTTGACTAGGCCGTTCCAAAACCTTGTTGCTTTTATTTTGTAGCCATTCTGATGAAGATTCACTGGTGTGTTTCACATTATGACGGATTTTCGACCAACCTTTAGCTGTTGGAGAGATGGCCTCACATTTGCCACTAGGAGTTCATGGTTGACTTCATGACTGCAAGGTGCCCAGGTCCTGTGGCGGCAAAATGAGCCCAAATAATCACCCTTCCACCGCAGTGCTTGACGGGGGTTATGAGGTGTTTCTGCTGGAATGCTGTTTGGTTTTCCCCAAACATGCCGCTGAGCATTTAAGGCCGAACAACTCCGCTGTGGTCTCATCTGTCCTTAGGACATTATTCCAGAAGCCTTATGCTTTTTTCAAATGCACTTTTGCAAACCTCAGTTGTGCTTCTATGGTCTTTTTAGACAGAAGAGGCTTTCTCTTGGCAACCCTTCCTAACAAACCGTACTTGTTCAGTCTTCTAATTGTGCTGTCATGGACTTTAACATTTACACACGTGGACAAAATTGTTGGTACCCCTCGGTCAATGAAAGAAAAATTCACAATGGTCACAGAAATAACTTTAATCTGACAAAAGTAATAATAAATAAGAATTCTATGAATGTTAACCAATGAAAGTCAGACATTGCTTTTCAACCATGCTTCAACAGAATTATTTTAAAAAATGAACCCATGGAACAGGCCTGGACAAAAATGATGGTACCCCTAACTTAATAGTTTGTTGCACAACCTTTTGAGGCAATCACTGCAATCAAACGATTCCTGTAACTGTCAATGAGACTTCTGCACCTCTCTGCAGGTATTTTGGCCCACTCCTCATGAGCAAGCTGCTCCAGTTGTTTCCGGTTTGAAGGGTGCCTTTTCCAGACGGCATGTTTCAGCTCCTTCCAAAGATGCTCAATAGGATTGAGGTCAGGGCTCATAGAAGGCCACTTTAGAATAGTCCAATGTTTTCCTCTTAGTCATTCTTGGGTGTTTTTAGCTGTGTGTTTTGGGTCATTGTCCTGTTGCAAGACCCATGACCTGCGACTGAGACCCAGCTTTCTGACACTGGCCAGCACATTTCTCTCTAGAATCCCTTGATAGTCTTGAGATTTCATTGTACCCTGCACAGATTCAAGACACCCTGTGCCAGATGCAGCAAAGCAGCCCCAGAACATAACAGAGCCTCCTCCATGTTTCACAGTAGGGACAGTGTTCTTTTCTTGATATGCTTCAAGTATAATTAGCAAAATTTGCCTTGGCAAAAAGTTCCATTTTTGTCTCATCTGTCCATAGGACATTCTCCCAGAAGCTTTGTGGCTTGTCAACATGTAGTTTGGCATATTCCAGTCTGGCTTTTTTATGATTTGTTTTCAACAATGGTGTCCTCCTTGGTCGTCTCCCATGTAGTCCACTTTGGCTCAAACAACGACGGATGGTGCGATCTGACACTGATGTTCCTTGAGCATGAAGTTCACCTTGGATCTCTTTAGAAGTCTTTCTGGGCTCTTTTGTTACCATTCAGATTATCCGTCTCTTTGATTTGTCATCAATTTTCCTCCTGCGTCCACGTCCAGGGAGGTCGGCTACAGTCCCATGGATCTTATATTTCTGAATAATATGTGCAACTGTAGTCACAGGAACATCTAGCTGCTTGGAAATGGTCTTATAGCCTTTACCTTTAACATGCTTGTCTATAATTTTCTTTCGAATCTCCTGAGACAACTCTTTCCTTCGCTTCCTCTGGTCCATGTTGAGTGTGGTACATACCATGTCACCAAACAACACAGTGACTACCTGGAGCCCTATATATAGGCCCACTGACTGATTACAAGATTGTAGACACCTGTGATGCTAATTTGTGGACACACCTTGAATTAACATGTCCCTTTGGTCACATTATTTTCAGTATTTTCTAGGGGTACCATCATTTTTGTCCAGGCCTGTTCCATGAGTTTTTTTTTTTTAAATAATTCTGTTGAAGCATGGTTGAAAAGCAATGTCTGACTTTCATTGGTTAACATCCATAGAATTTTTTTTAATTATTACTTTTGTCAGATTAAAGTTATTTATGTGACCATTGTGAGTTTTTCTTTCATTGACCGAAGGGTACCAACAATTTTGTCCACGTGTGTAACATGCTCAGTGAGGCCTGTAGGGTCTTTGCTTGATATGTAGTTCTTTGCCGTTTTTTTTTTATATATATATTTTATAACATTGTATTGTCTGACCTTGAGGTAAATGTGCTGAAACGCCCACTCCAGGGAAGTTTGGCAACATAAATAATGGCAGGGTGAAAAAAGTTATATCTTGTAGTTTGTCATTGGTTGTATTTGCCTGTTACTACGATCAGATGATGAGTTTTTACACAAAAACTTATAGAATTAAAAGAGGAGGTATTAACTTTTAAAAATGGCTGTATGTTTGAATAGCTACAAATTAGCACGAGCCTAGCTAGCCAGCTTAAATGGCTGATGCTACTTAAGAGCTCTTTTTTAATGGTAGCCAACTCAATCATGTGACCAGCATGCTTGTATCTTTTTTTTATCAGCCTTACTCTTCCACTTTGCATTGTTTTAGCTGCAGGAATGATCACAAAATGCTATAAGCCACAGAGGCTAGAGCTGGTTCCTTCCTAGTACAGATTGTAGAATCAAGCAGTTTATCAGTGACAATCAAATGACTGGTGAAAAACCTCCGAGACGTCATTAGCACTCATTAAAAATGCACACATGAAACGCAATAACAAGTGTAACAAACGTGGCTAAGATGGATTGCTTTCTCAAGCCCTAATATTTCAAAATGCCAATGGAGAAGAAAAAAAAAATAGAAGTAAATGCATTAAGCAAACACAGTCCAGGCAAAGTACAAATGACGTGAAAGGACAAACAGCAGAACAGTAAGTTTTCTGTAGTTTGACCAAAAAAGCGGGCTGATGGCAAGTGCTGCTTTCTGTTTATCATCCTTGCTATTTACAAGAGACAGCATGATTACCCACTTAAACCACAAATTATGCTTCCTATCCGTGAATTCCTATTTGTATGTTCAATGGTTCTATGTGTATGATGAGACCCTATAGTATTAGCCTCAATCATGATGGCTTCAAAAAAAAAAAAAAACTGAATGCAGTGGATAGGAAAAGTACAGAGTGAGCCAAAAATGTATACACTCGTCAGGAAAAGAAAAATTGTATCATGTATATTATAATAATATAATATTAATAATAGTATCAAATTGTGATGTAAAAAAATGAAAGTGCCTGGTTTATTGTGTAGAGTATTAATCAGGTCAGGGTTTTTCCTTTTTTGTAATATACTGTAGCATGAGAAGAAAGTGTAAAACTTAGTTTTTCTTTTCCATTTTAAATTTAGCATAAATGTGCACTTCCTTTTAAAATGATTGTGCTCACATTTAAACCGGCATATTCAAATTTATTCTTATTTATATTATTCAAATCTGTTATTAATTAATTATTCTCATTAATCCCCAAAATGGATCAGCTGTTTCTATAGAATTATCTTCACATAATAGTTTCATCAAACTGTCCATGCTGTGATCTGCAAAGAGCGCATAATGCACATACAGGATCTTTTTTGGAACACTGTAAAGATCATCATCATCATCATCATCATCATCATCAAGTGGAGAAAACGGGGCACCACAATGAGCAGAGTGTGAATAGGACGATCACAATGTCAAAATTGACAAAAACACAACAAATTGTCTATAAAATTATCTATAAAGCTGAAGATGAAGAACAATTTCAGATTTCAGTACAATTTATGCTCCCAGCTTCAACGTTTGACAACAACGACCCCCAATTCTACCTCCATTCCTTCTATAGAGAATAAGTATATTCTTGCCCTGAACAGGCTGTGAAAGGGACTCAAAGGAATGACTTCAGAAAAAGAAGAGCAATGGAATAACTTACCGACGTCCCAGAATGAAACAATGAAATGTAGAAATAATTATTACCAAAATTTGCGGAATGATTTTTTCCTATTGATTTTTGTTTTTCAATTCAAATTTGTTGGTTGCTTTATCACATTAGACGTGGAAACAGATCTGATATGATTGATCTCGGCTACATATTTTGCATCTCAAAGACCTGCCGTTTTTACAGGAACGTGTAGATTTTTATATCCGTTTTAGACGTATCCCTTTGCAATTCCCACAGAATCTCAAGCTTTTGAAAATACACATTGGCTGAACTGTATTTCTTTATAATAAGGTTTGAAACATTGATGTTTTCAGGGTCACATTTGATTATTCCCCGACACTGAATCCACAAGGTTAATATACTGTAAGAATATAAGAGCATTCTAGTAATAATAATCATTTTGTTGCGATTCCGTTTGTTTAAGTTGGCTTGGCCCTGGTTTCAATTTTCTCCCGCTCCATTCCTTTCTTTCCTCAATTTGTGTATTTATATCAGTTTCTACCAATTCTACTCCAGGTTGCTTTTGTGACCCTGGCCATTGGTGTGCATTAAATTATTTAACTCCTAGAATTTTCCTACCTGTCATTTTAAAATACGATGGGGTTCAAATGTCATCTTTAATTTTAGTTAATATGGTGGAGCCTAAAGATCTACACATAAGACTCCATACTGTATCTATAAATAGGACACTACATAAGACTCCATTATCCTTAGGTCATGCTTATGAATGCAGATGGATGTAAGTACGTATACATTTATGAATCTCGTGGGCAATATAGAAAATTACTATTCCTACTGAAAAGTAAGAATGCAGGAAGGGTAAGTTGCCTCTTATTGTCAAGGTTGCACACATCACTCAGAAACACTATGTTCCATTTGGGATCAGGAGGTTAGTAGTGCTCTTGCCATCAAAGTCTATGCCAGTGCTTTCTTTTTTCTATTGCAGTTTATGTACAAATATATACTAAGAGGTACCATGGTGCACTTAACTCCTGACATTTTCTCTTAAAGCAAGTATTGTCTTCATGATATGTTTTCACAAATGGCCTGCGTTTTTTAATGTGAGCACCCTCGGAAAATTAAACATACGTTACTAACACAGTACTCCATCGCCTAAACCTGGCTTGCCAGTGATGTCATTGCAAGTGTGCTTATTTCTGACTACTACCCCACATAAAAAAAGCTCACCATTATGTACTAAAATGAGAAACCAACTGTATTTTTTATGACTAATAACCCAGACTGGGCCACACCAGTAAGTACACTTCAAACTTAAATAATGTTATGTATGACAAAGTCTCCATTATATCGGAGAAATATAAACAGGTTTCATAATTAGGGCAGTTGATGAGGTGTCCTTACAGCAGATTTTCTAGTGCTTATTTGAAAAATTACAATTAAATGATTCTAAATATTGTCGTTGCCAAAAAAAAGAAATACCTTCCCCTTGTAGTTTATTTGTGATGCTCTGTGTGCCGGCCGGCTATGGGAGAGAATGTTCTGGAAAAGAGGATGGATCTGTAGAGACCATAGTGGTTTCTGTCATGAAGAGCTGGAATGCTGAAACTGGCCCAGATGAATAAGTTATCATGGAAACAGAGTAAGTTGTGTACACATTGTATCCTACCCAATGAAAAGAAGCACAGTTCTCAAAAAAGTGCTCTAGACGTAGGCACGCTTCCCCCAAGTCCTTTTTAGAGACTGAAATGCTGCTGTTTTCACAGATGTTGGTTTGTGCTGATTTGGTTGGCGTCATGAAATCTTGATTACTTTTTCTGTCTTGTCTAAGAGCTTATAGCTGTTTGTTTGTTTTCTTTTGTTGTTGGTCAACTTAGATGATAGCACTAATACTGTAAATAAGGCAACAATACTTATTTAGTGCATCTACCAATGTATTCACCACTATCTGTGCAGCCATTCCATTCAAGAATACTAAATGTTTATAACAATTCTCCTAACTGTCCGTTCTTGTACACCTACTGTATATCCTGTAGCAGCAGTGCAATGCATTAAATCATGCAAATGCTGGTAAAGAAATTGAAATTCACATCAAACACATCAGAATGGAACACAAATGTGTGCTGGTGTCAGACGGCCCAGTTTGACTATTTCAGAAACTATTAATCTTCTCTAAATAGTCTCTAAAGTTTAATAAATCTCCAAAATAATCCACAAAGTTTCTCCATTCAGCCATTCACTACTAGGAAAACAGTGCAAAATCTCTCGATTTTTTTTTTTTTTATCACAATAACTCATCTGAGATACTGAATTAACTTTTTTATGCATAACATCTTTTTAAATAGCATAATGATAGTCTAGCATTTTGTTTTCCATTGTAAGCATGGCCATCTATTTCAATATTCTTAACAACAAAGCAAAGTCTAAAGATGAATGAGTATGCGTATTATACTGTATGTATTTATATTTATGTATATTACAAATGACCATATGATTTTAAAAATATTGTAGTATACTATACAGTATATAAATGAAGGAAAGTTTTTGCCTGTACAGCAATGATGTATCTTTGCGTTACATACATTGTTGAAGTTAAACCTTCGCCATAAATGAAGTCAAGAAGTTGAAGTAGAAGTGAAGTGTTTTGAGCAGTTAGATGCCAGATTAGAAAATGCAAGCTTTGACAGCGCATGCGTCAAACTGTGGGCGCGTCTCAAATCGACCACTGGACAAGAATTTGTCTTTGGCAAAAACTTTGGCAGTACTTAGAGATGTTATGAACAATAATGTGGCAGATTTAATCATCTACTTTAAAATAAGGTACTAATAAGCTACTTGCTCAATGTAAACAAACGCCTGCACCAATAGATTATAAAAGCTAAACTGAATAGTGTTACTGGGGTTACTTAATATTTTCAACGCTGAAATAACATCGCTGAAGTGGCATAAGTGGATTTTAGCACGCTGAAGTCATTTTAACACAAAATGTTATCTTTATCTGATCGAACAGGGAGCGTATTTAGCTGACAATGAAAAACAGTACAACTTTGCGTAAACAAGGCGCAAGATACTGTGCTCAACCTTAGAAACTTTTATTTCTTTCTGTACAGAAAGACAGGCAGACATGCACATGGGCTTCAACCTGAAATAATTATATCACTGATTACATTAAAGCTGATCACCTTATTTTTAGCTTTAACCTTTTAACTATTTCTAAAAACTCTTTTCCCGCTAACTATACAGTAGTTAGCTGCACTAGTATTTCCATAAGGGAATGTACATTCTTGTTCCCTCTGCAAGACTACATCTCTGTAAGGCAAGACATTTCATTTAAAAGAAACTTGAGCTGTGTAGCAGTCTGTCATGTGTATCACAATTGGAAGAGGAAGCTTTGAAGACCAAAGATCACTGAGAATTATTAACATAACCTGGAACCATGCGATGGTGCTTTTTGTTGTTAAATTGTGAAGACATGTTTGTATAGTTGTTGACAGCTAAGAGAAGTGATATTCTGACCTTCAGCACAGAGTTGGCAATTGGCAGTATCAAAATACAGCATGCTGGCCTCATTAGCACCATGTGTTTAGCAGAGCTCCTGCTGGATCTCAACACTAGTTGCTGTGTCTGGGTCATTACTGGAGCTCAGAACCTATGTTTAATTTAAAAAGGCACATGCAGCATTAATACTAAAGGAGTTTCTTTCGGCACCTTTATGGGATTAAATGAAGAACGCATACAGTTTGTACTGTATATCACATTGGCCTTCTTACACACATGCATGCACATATAGTCCATGAATATTCAGCCCAGACTGGCACACCATTTAAGATGCCACAACAATGTTCATGTTATACTGTATTTTTAATGAGAAGAATAGACTACTTCACTCAATTGTAATCTTGCATTGCATGTAATCACAAATTGTGTGTAGATGTTTTAAAATAAACTTGTATCTAAATGTTAATCTATTGGGAGAATGTTTGATCTTGGGTTTTGGCAGTGAAGACAAGAATCTATCACTCATTACATGCTAGTATTCAGTTAGTAGAAACAAAAAAATTATTTTAAAATGTTTTGTTTCCATGGTGTAATGGCCAGTCAGGAAGTTGGTGGAACCTTAAAGTTTCTGCACAATGAATATGTAACTCCTTAGTTTCTGACCTTTGTTATAACTTAGAAGAAGAAATTAACGACCCCTATACACTAATGTTAGCTGGGTGAAATTTTAAAAAAATTGCAGTATTTTGGTTTTATGTTGTAATAGTCAGGTCTCTACACTCAGAATTCAGCCGTCCTAGCTCAATGAATTCCATGTTTGGATTTATACCTTCTTAGCTTCTTTAAAATCAGACTAGACATATAAATATAATTCTTGTCAAGTGTACAGGGGTGCCTCGCCCCCCCCCCCCCCCTAACGTTTTTTTGCCTTGAACTGAAAAAAAAACTGCAATTTTGCCAAAAAATGTACCTCAGCGTCCGATGCATTTTTAGCATACGAGGCGAACCAAACACCAGCGTCTGAAAGCCGGTCAAAACTTGTTTGCATCAGTGGAAAGCCAAGCGAAGCAAGTTTACTTGTTTTTTTGCATTTTGTGCAAGATTTAGCAGACATAGCACCATGGGTCCCAGAAATGTCAGCAAGGACGGTAGCAGGAAGAAAGGGGAGTTTTTTAAAGCAGTTCCTTTTTAAAGCAGCCAGTGCCAAGAGGAATCATACATTTATTTTAAATTTTAAAAGGTTAAGTGAGTTTTAAGGTCTATTAATTTTATATTTGACTTTATTTTTTTACTTTTCTAAATGTTTTAATTGTTTTTATATGCAAAAAATGTGATTTTATTGGAATAGTATTGGAAATTTGTAATATTGGTAATATTTTGGATGGCTGGAACGGATTATCTGCATTAACATTATTTGCTATGGGAAAATGCGTTTCGCAATATGAATTTTCGCCCTAAGAACTAGGACTGGATTAAATTCATATGCCGAGGTACCACATGTAGAAATCTGTTTTTTTTTTTTCCACCTGTTTTTATATTTTATTTATTTATTTATTTCTCTTTTCTTTCCCTCGTGGTTGGAATCCTGCTTCCCTATTTTGGGAATATTTAAGCAGAATAACATTGAAAAAGCTGATTAATTAAACATACTGTTAGGAACCTCCACTAGAGGTCACTGTTCATGTCTGTCTGTCTTGCGTAGTTCATGTTGGTTGACTCAGTTTCCCAGAAGGCACCTCAGTCAGGTGATGAGTGCTCACCTGGACTGAGGTGCCTCATTAAAGTTTCTATAAATAGCAGTTTGTTCTGGGAAACTGGGTCGAGCATTGTTTGTCTGTATGTTTGTTTGTTTGGTATGTTTGTCTTTGTAACTACCGTCATGTGGGCATTCCTTTTTGTTTGTTTAAAGTTTATATTTTAGTTATATTGTTTTACCTTTGTTTAAAGAGGGCTCTAGTTGTGTTTTCCTTAAGTTCCTTGTGTTGATGGAGTCATGGAGCTGTCCTGTTTCATGTTTAGCTAGGCTGTGTCTCCTCCTGTGTAAGTACTGTTCTGTCTTCTGGTTTAATTCTTTGTCTGTTTAGTTTTGTGTAGCCACATGCGGGCCTAGCCGCTAGCAGGGTTAGCCGCTACTAGGCCTTGATTGCTAGTAGGGTTAGCCCCTAGTTTGGAATAGCCTCATGTGTGCCTTTCCTTTTGTGTTCAGTTCCCACTATTAGGTCAGTACTAACCCGGTTAGCCACTAACTCCTTTAGATACTAACCTGGTTAGGTCAGCATCCAGTGTCCCCAGCATTCCATATAGCTACTAACCCAACTAATCACTAACCCAGCCAGTCTAGTCTCTAGTCTCCTGTCTCTAGTCTCTGTGCTCCCAGTCCTGTCTCTCCCGTCTCCAGTCCTGTCTAGCCCTGTCTCTCCCGTCTCCTGTCTCTCCAGTCTCTAGTTCCCCTATGTGTCTTAGTTAGCTTCAGCTCCATGTTTCCTCATCCCCAGTTCTCTGTCGGTTCCTTGTGTCAGCTCCTGGTTCCCATGTCAGCTCCTGGTTCCCATGTCAGCTCCTGGTTCCCATGTCAGCTCCTGGTTCCCATGTCAGCTCTTGTCCCTGTGTTAGCGCGGGGTTCCCTGTGTTTCTCCTGAGCCCTAGTTTTAGTTTACGTTTGTCGTTTTGGTTCCTTTGTTTGTTTGACTGTTTTTGAGTTTGTTAAATAAAGGACTATTTCTGTTTGCAACACCCCTCTGCCTTCATGCCTTCCTTCATGCCCACGGCAACATCAGCCGGGTCTAGCCAGCACCACCAGGCAAGACCCATGACACATACGTATACTATATGACCAAATATTTCTGGACAGCTGACTATTACACTTTTTTGTGTTTTTCGAACATTCCACTCCATATATATAAATCCCCCTTTGCTGTGTTAATCGCCTCCACTTTTCTGGGAAACATTACACTGGCTTTTTAAAGTGTGGTTGTGAGTGAAAGTGTGGTTAAAGTGTGGGAATTTGCCCCATTAGCCACAAGAATATTGGTGACAGATGAAACGGCCTGCGGTGCCCACTCTAGTTTTTACACTCCAACATATCAAAACAGGTTTAGACCCTTTAGTAGAGGAAATGGAGAGAAAAAACACATATGTGTTTGATTGACAGGTGTCCACATATTTTGAGCAGGATGGTCTTAAGTGCCAAAGAGGAGAGTGAGCAGAATACATTAGTTTGCAAGCAAAAAAAAAAAATGCTTTTAAACAAACTAACTCCATACTATACCAGGAATCCTATCATTGTATGACATTGTCATATAGTTGTAATTAGTTTCCAACCAAAACACATTGTTTTGACGACATTGTTTTTGAAAATTCAAATTACGTCGATTAAATTACAGTGCGATAACATTGAATGAATGACCCCTAAAAACTGTTGCCATTTCAACCTCAAAACAACCAAATATCAACCATTATTTCTAGCATTTACTCTGTTTAAAGTTGGTTCAAACAAAGTTCGACTGCATATCCATCTGTGGTCCCTTATGTTTACAACAGGGTTCAGAAATCCTGACCAGAGAACAGAACACAACAGTTTCTAGAACACAGCACAAGTATCTTGTGTGTCTTGTACACAAAGTGCTTGTGTGCCTCTTAAGTGTTGTAGGGCTTTCTCTCTGTTTAATTTGCTTTCAGAAATATTGCTGTGAAGTGCATCAGGGATCCCAAATGAAGCAAAACCCCTGCTGGTCATAGGAGCTTCAAGAGCCACAGGAGATGTAGCTGTAATGTGGTTGCAAAAGTAATGCTGCGTTGTCATACATTTTTATTAAAACAAAAACAGTACAGTAGTTACTTAGTGATTCAGGCACCTTAACCGTCAACTGTACCAGGGATACTGGATCATGTTTGGCCATGTGCTTTGACCACAGCTTTCTAACAAGAGTCACATAAAATTTAAAAGAGAACTATAAGACAAAATTCAGACATGAATAGCTGTGTGATCAGGGAAACTCTTCTGTACTGCATCAGTAAGTGAAACAGAACTGATTTGTGGTACTGTATATTGTCATGTGTTTGAGTTACTGGGTTACTGATCGGAAGGTTGGGGGGTTCAAGCTCGAGCACCAGCAGGTTGACACGCGTTGGCCTTTGTCTCATCTTTTTCTAATATTCGCACAATGCTCACTTGCCACGGAATTGCATTGTTGTAGTAGTTTTCCAGGAAAGACACACCAATGATATGCAACTCTATGCCATTGAGAGGGTACTGAGTGTTTTTTTTTTGCGAATGGCCAGCATTTCACTCCATATAGCATAACCAGACAGACTACCAATGTGGAAATGTGCGATGTGAGGTGCATCAGTACTGTATGTGTTTTCCACATTAGATTCCAGTGATTTCTTTCCCCTGGATCCAGGCTGCATTTACTGTCTCTCATAAGGATGGTAAGCTGGGCATCGTTGCTCAGGAATCTGGCAAGGATTCACTCAAAGATTTCCATTAAATGTGACATGAGACGCAGTAATTTGAACATTCCGCAGGGCCCTGTTTCTCGTTGAGACAGACACCATAATGCTTGTGTTCTATGCATTTGGTACAGAATAAAAGAAGGTCCTTGAATCAGGAGTTATGGCGCACAGGCGGCTGAGTCGGTGGATATGGGAACTTGATGTTGCATATCTCATCAAAATGCTGTTGCCAACATTTCAAGATCTTGGGCCTTTCAACATTTCAAGATCTTGGGGAAATAATCAGCTGTCCCTGTCTTCTACATATATCACTCACTCACTCATCATCTATACCGCTTAATCCTGTATTCAGGGTCACGGGGGGCCTGGAGCCTATCCCAGGAGACTTAGGGCACATGGCAGGGTACACCCTGGACAGGGTGCCAATCCATCGCAGGGCCTTCTACATATATGTAGTGTAATATCCCATGCTGCCACGTGCATGCTTTTGCTCGTAGTACCTAAACTTGCCGTCATGGATGCAGCAATGGATTCACATAAGGTATATAAAATGTGTAGCGAATGAGCTACGGGATCGGTAACAAGTTACACAAGGTAATTGGACCTCCATTAGAGAAATTTGGTTGCATAGTTCCGCACAAACAATATTGGCCATGCTTTTCCAGTTGGTTGCACCTTCATCGATAAGGTTATAGCTGATAGTAATTGATTTTTGATTTTCTAACTTGTGATTTTTAGCCCTTCCATCAAGTTTCCAAGTTCAAGTTTCATGCACAGGATGTCAGTTTTGTGTTTTCTGTAGTATTTAGTACTTTTCTCTGCAACGTCCAGTTAATGTGCCATTATTCAGAATTGCGATCCGTGGCAGTTTTAGAGCTAATTTCTTTAGAGGGTCCTGTCTATCAATCAGTATCCCATGCCAATTTCTCACAGCAGTCAGGTACGCGCATCATTTCTTGGATATGCCCTAGCGTCATTGTTCAATATTGCTAATGAGAGTCGATTCATTAGTTCTGACTATAGATGATGTCCAACCAGCATGTCAATCCGGTCTCATGCCAGTTTGGTCCGTGTTCAGGTCAGCCTGCCCGGGAAGGCAGGCAGTCTCTAGCGGCACAGAATGGACCTTCCCGCCACACAAACTGTCTAGCCATTTATTTTGTTCAAAATGTTCTTTTAGAGGACAGTGTTCACTTATATTTCAGTAAACTTAGAAAATGTACATAAATGAAACATACCTGTATTTTGCTTAGTATTTTCCCAAGTATAATTAAAATATTTTTTACATTTACTTGAAAAATATTGAGTGCAAATACATAGCAACATGCCTTTTTAATCTGATTCTGTAGTGTATGGTGCTTAAATGTGTGGGTTAATTGTTACAGTAAAGAAATATGGTTCAGACCACTTTTCTGTGCTCACACTGTAGTGTAGAAATACCATGAAATCAGAATATTTCAGTTCTTTACGGCTTGACTATGACCAGGTGGCACATATTGTCTCTATTGTGCCTGTTTTTCCAGACACAGATTAAGGTTTGATTTGGTCTGAATAGCTGGCCTTTGGTCATTATGTTCACTTCCAAAACTTAACACAGCAGCCTTTTGTGATATTTTGCATTTGTTTGATTTGTTTATGGCACGGGTGCCAGCCACAAATAGAGCCGTCTCACCAATCAAGACCCTACATTAAGTTACATCGAAAGAAACAGTTGGTGCTTTATTCAAAGATATAGCAGTCTGATTATAAACAGTAATTTAGCCATTTCTACAGCAATCTAACTAATTCTGGGCCAATAGAACATTCCATATTATACTGCAGAGGGCATCTCATATGTCGAAGTTCCATGTCTTGCTTGTATGAATGTGTGTGCTTGTGCATTGATTTATTTGATATGATCGTTGCCACAAATTACAAGAGTGCAGATCATTTTAACATTTTTGCAGTGATTTTAACTAATAGTAAATACAAATGAATGCATAAAAATGGTGTCCACAAATATTTTCTTTAATGTAATAAAGAAATATTTACTGTAATATTTTCAAGTACTATTAAAGTAAAAATAACATCTGCAACGTGGTGCAGCCCTGATGAAGTGTTTCAGTTCCAACTCCAGCTTGAATTCATCTCTGTGTGGCATAATGAATCTTTAAGCTGTATCTGTATGGGTTTCCTTAAGGTTATCTGGGTTTCTCTATCTGGATTAGACTTCCTAAAATGCCTAAAGGTGTAAATCTGTGTGTGCAGGCATGTATGGCCTAGTGTCAAGTGATATGCTTTAGATTCACTATGTGGAAGTAGCTAAAATGAAATAAATAACAGGAATGACATATCTGTAATGAAAATCCTGCGCCTCAGATCAAATGTGAAATTCCAGTTATATATATAACCAGTTGACAGAAAACATACTGTATAGGCCTACCTGCTCCCAGAACCGCATGTTCACAATTTTAATTCTGGAATACAATATGCCTTTGCCATCAGGGACAAAAAAAAAAGGCCAAAGATGTAATAATCTGGTCATTTGAGTACATTCAGGTCATTAGCTGACTTAATTTTATTGCCACATAACGTTGGTGAGCCTATACCTGACCAAGTGAAGCAACCCCAGATCATAACACTGCCTCCAGAGGTTTGTACATTGGGCACTATGCAGGTATAGGGGCATGAGTAACTCAAAGGATAAAGTATTGGTGTATTGTGCGGAGGTCCAAGGTTAAACCCCAGCACCACCAATTTGCCACTGTTGGGCTGTTCTGGATAAGGGCGTCTGCCAAACGGCGTAAATTTAGGCCATGTCAACAAGTAGCCGGGTATTTTTAAAAAGTAATTTTTTTGTGCATTCGGGTACCTCTGTTCATTAACGTAAAGTGTGCGAGTATTACAAAGTATCTTCATAAACAAAGCTGACATCAAATCAAGCAGAATGCCACACAGACAATGACATCATCGGCACACAAGGTGGTATTACAACAAGCCAAAATCTCTGTTTTCTCTGTCCACCCAAGACCACTGAAAACGGAGTTTTGGAATATCTTCACTTTGGAAGTGGGCGTTTACGAAAAGCTCTGACCAAAATTGTGTTTGCATGTGAATGAGAGGCCAAAACGCAGAGAAAAATCTTAGTTTTTAGTAATTGATCCCCTTTTACGTGTGGACATGGCCTTAAATGATGGGTGCATTCCCTTCTTAATTGAGGTCAATCTGAACTCATAAAACCACATGGCATTTTTCCATCGCTCCAAAGTCTAACCTTTAGCAAATTTAGGTCTTCGTGTCCCTGAACAATCTTACTAACTAGTGGTTTTCTTATGGACACGCATTTGTTTAGTCCCAGTCCTGTGAGTTCTCATCATATGTACTGTAGCTGTGATTTACAGTAAGTTCTATGCGTATTTCACTGAGCATTTAAGTGAGTTCAATTCATAAACTTTTCCGGCCACATTTCTTCTGCAAAGTGTGCATTCTGTTTATAACATATGTGAATGAAAAGCTTGGCTCCTGTTGAATGTTTTTTGGATATAGCAGTCTGCATCATCACAATCAAGAGACGTTTTGTTTGAGTTCAAGAGGGGAGCATATCTCAGATGTCTTGGCTTGACATACCACATCTAAAGCTTTTAAGCACTTCAATAGAATCTTGATATGAAATTCAGCTTTGATGCCATGTGCTCAGGAAAAAAAATATCCATACTGGGTAGACGTACTGGGTCCTATTCAGAGTTGAGCTATGTGAGCATAAAAAGGAGTAATGAGTTTGGGCACAATCGTATTTGGACCACAGATGAATCAATAGACTTACACGGACAGCGGCACAGTAGTTGTGTGTGTTGTAAGCTTGTGAAATTTTGATTTTGATTTTGTCCACATGCAATTAACCATTTAGAAATTTGCAATAGACAATTTAATCATTTAAAACTAATAGGTTAAAGAATTTTCGCCATTTCAGGCTTACGGAGCCCTACGATGGATTGGCGATGGACCCTGTCCAGAGTGTACCCCACCTCGTGCTCTACGTTTCCTGGGAATGACCCCCCCATGACCCTGTATACAGAACTAAGCGGTATAGACAATGGATTAGGGAGAGTACAGGAAGCCCTAATAATGTTATCAGCCATAAAGCCTGATGTTACGAAAGAGTTGGTGACAGGATTTAGATTCAGGAACATATTTATTCAATAAGATATTTACAAAACAAAATATAAAGCTATGGTCTAGGAACTTTCATTATTAACATTTGCAAATCTATGGACAGAAACTGGAGACCTAGCATCTCATACCATGTAAACACACAATTGAAGATTGGATAGCTTTAACACAAAGCTTAAAGAAGAACAGTAAACAAGAAACACCTGGAACAAATAAACAGATGAAATACAACAGGAAATTAACTTCAAACTTAACACATTCAATGCAAAGAAGAAAAACTCAAGAACAGTTCCAAAAGCATTAATCAAGAAGCATGGGGGGAACCATGATAACATCCCTTACGGCGCTGCTCCCACGACTAGGGGAACAGAATCCATTCATCCAAGACTGAAGCTGTGACAGGATGGTGCTGAGTTCCCTCTGAGTCTCGGTGACTGGAGCATGATACAAGCACCAGACTGGGACTGGGCAAGGGGAACGGGTGGTACAGGAACCCGCTTGCCAGGGGGGGCTGGCCAGACCTTAGCAGGAGCTCTGGGCTGGAACTTGGCATGGGCATGCCAATGTTGGCGCATGGCATTCTGTAATGTAGCATGAGTGCCAGGTCAGTTTTTGGCATGAGTTCATGGCCAGAGCTTGGTGTCTAATGCTTAGCATGAGGTCATGTCCTTGATGTTCGCAAGGCTGGCAGGTGGCAGTAGCACAACATCCTCAAAGCAGGCAAGTGATGCCTGCACAGCATTCTCAAACTCAGCTGATGAAGGAAGAATGTGATTCTCATACTGTAGCTGGCAAATGGCACTAGAATTATGTCCTTTACATTAGTGGACATTAGAGGGTGTAGCAGGGCATGGTTTGGGCAAGGCACTGTATTTGAAGCAGAGCTGTGGATGACACTCTAGGTATAACCTAAAAACACACACACACACAAAAAAAAAAAAAAAATCATGGGGCAGCACAGACGTGGTAACTATGAACACCCTGTCCAGCATTCCAGCAAACTCAAATACACTTTCCAGCTGGGATGCCTCTGTGCCACAAGGGTCTGCACCCACAGAAGTGCTGGGCTGGTAAGCAACGATAGCATGGAACCAATCCTCTCTCACTGGCCTGGTTTCTGACCCTCCAGACTCCTCGACTAAGACCACCAACAGACTTTGAGCACAAGGCGGGTTACACCCTGAATAGGGTGCCAATCCATTGCAAGGCAATATATGCAATTTGGGAGTGCTAATTAGGCTAATCTACATGTCTTTGGACTGTGGGAGGAAACCGGAGTACCCAGAGGAAACCCACCAAGCACGGGGAGAACATGCAAACTCCTTGACCCTGGAGGTGAAAGGGCACAGTGTTAACCACTATGCCACTGTGCTGCCAGAAAAGCTTAATTGTGATCTTTAAATTTGACTTCTCATTTTCACTGTATAGTATTTGCATGAGTGAAAAGCAGTTATGTAATTACATTATTATTAAATTGTATAATTCCCGTACCACTGCCTGGAAGTTTTATGTAACAACAGGTTTCCACCATGAAATTTGTTGTCATCCAATGGCATTATTAAATACATACAGTAAACTGTCCTTGGAATCTTCTCACCACTATTTAAAAAAAAAAAAAACTCAGACACTCCACTTGGGAAGAAATTGGCAACGTCAGAGGTGTGAACTACATGCACATGATTTTAATGATTTTAATCTGAATGGGCTGCTCAGAATATCCCAGCATGTGCCAAATCTGACTGGAGAACTTTTACCATGGAAATGTTGATGTATATTTTGAAATAAAGACACTTTCTTTGAATAAAGCCAAATGTTTACAGAGAAATTTGGCTTATTGGACAAGAGACTTTAATCAGTTGTGCAAACAAAACTTTTAATATCTACATATTGTGAAATACTATTAGTTAAAAGAGAGAGAAAGAGAGAGAGAGAGCTACAGGTTTTTCAAATCAAGACTTATGAATTTCAAATAAGCAGAAACAGGATTGGTACAGTATAGCATGCAAAATGCATCTGGCATATACACAGTAGTCAGTGTTGGGGGATGTTATTTTTTTAAGTAACTAATTGCGTTACAAAATTATTGCCATTAAAAAGTAATCAGTTACATTACAGCATTACTTTCTGATAAAAGTAACTAGTTCGAGTACTTTTCCATTGCAGAAAATGAAAACTCCTTTGTGCTTCTTCATGCATGTTGTTTTAGTCGAGACCTTTATAATTATTCTCATCATCACTCGGCGAAGTTTGGCCCATAATCTGTTAGATACTGATAACCCTATCTCACCTACGCGGTTTCGCGCGGTGGCCGTAAGTACGGTTTATCATGATTGACAGCGAGTTTTGTGATCAGGTTTCTAACTTTCCACGCGTTGGCCCTCGTGGACCTTGCAGAACTTCGCGGAACGTTGGGCAGTTACCGACGTAAACAGTTCTATGATTTGACAGTTACTGTATATGTTCAATCTGAACAAAACTGTGCATGCAGAGGTTAAAAAAGGCAATACTCTTATATAGATTGTGATACAGCACAATTCACCACAAACCTTTTTTTTTTTTTGTCAGTTGAGCAAAAATCAGTAATCTGTTACCATACAATGCTGGATTTTTATTACTAAGCACATATTTGGTAGCATTTGGAAAAGGAACAAATCATATGTGACTAGTAAACGAGAAGACTAGAATATCTTAGAAGTGTTCTTCAAGGGAAACTCCAAGGCATTTAAGAGCTCTCTAAATGATTCAAGACTAACCCTAACCCTAGTATATAAAGTAGTCACATTTTAGCAAATGCTATAGTATGTACAAACAGGAGACTAGTGTTGTTGGCAGATACTTGGGGCTTAGGATAAGAGTTTTGGTCTGTTTTTTTTTTTTTTATCTATTTCCATGTATTTTTAATCTCAGTATGTTGAATGTTTACAAGGTGCCCAAAATGTCAGGAAATATGAACAATTACTTAGAATATACAGTATGGTCTTCATGTTCAACCGTACATTGTCCACATTTTCTCAAGTACTGTGTTATATTTTTGCAGATCGACATATTTCTATCAGCTAATTTTATATAGAAATATGAAATATTATAGATTATTTTAAATAAAACAATAGTACCTTTTGGTAAGAATAGTAACTTTTAGTTAAGGCAAAATTTTTAACTTCTGCCACTGAATAAAACTTAAGAAAAATCCAAAGTGTGAATTTAATTATTTCATAAAAAGAACTATTTATATTTTGCACAGGTTTAAATGTTGTTATCATCATCTTCTATACAACTTAACCCTGTATTCAGGGTTACAGGGGGCCTCTAGCCTATCCCAGGAGACTTAGGGCACAAGGCGGGGTACACCCTTCCATTCAGGGTTCCAATCCATCGCAGGGCAAACACACACACAAATTTGGTTACGCCAATTAACCTAATCTGCATGTCTTTGGACTGTGGGAGGAAACCAGAGAACCCAGAGGAAACCCACCAAGCACGGGGAGAACATGCAAACTCCATGCACACAGAGACGGGAATCGAGCCTGGCCGGGGACCGGACCCGGACCCTGGAGGTTCAAGGCGACAGTGCTAAACCATTACACCACCGTGCAGCCTAAATGTTATTTGTTTGTAAATTGTTACTGTCTCTTCTTGCGGCGGTCTCTCATCACATCCACGAGGTGGTCACCTGAAATGGTTCTCAATTCACCGGTGTGCCTTGTCCAGAGATAATCTGTGAAATTTCATGCCTTCTTAATGTGCTTCAGACCATCAGTTGCAGTGCAGACGAAGGGTGGGTGCAGAGTCAATAGCCCTATTAGTGCTACTACATTTACTCTACGAATCCATATTATAGGCAGAAACGTTCAGTTATGTAAATAAAGAGAAAAGACAGTCCATTGTTACTTTAAGAAGGTCAGTCAGTCCAAAAAAATCTCAAGAACTTTGAACGTATCCCCAAGTGTAGTCACCAAAACCATCAAACGTTATAATGAAACTGGCTCATCCCAGTAAATGAAGACCAGGAAGGTAGGTTTATTAGAACGACCAGCCTCAGAAACCTCCAGTTTACAGCACCTCAGATTACAGTCCATATTATATTTACCCAAGGACACAAGTTTGGATTTATTTCTCTCTTTCTCTCTTTGTTCTCATTTTAGAACAATACTGGTCATTGAAAAAACTATGAAAATAACACATATGGGATTAGTTAATTAAGTAACAACAACAACAGTTGCCAATTAACAAACAGCACCTCAGGTTAGAGCCGTTAAGAAAGATTTACAGAGCATAAGTAGCAGACGCATCTCAATATCAACTGTTTAAAGGTGATTATTGCACATTTTGTGCACCTTCAGCATTGTTTTATAATGTAATAAGAAAAAAAATCAGGAAACACCATGGAATTAGAAGGGGATGCCCCAAACCTTTAACTGGTAACTGGTAGTGTACATATTAATCATATGTGCATAGTGTAAATGCACACTATGCACAATATAGTTACAAACATATCAGTTGTAAAACTTCATGCTTCTTTTAATAGTCAAGTCAAGTCAATTTTATTTATATAGCGCTTTTAACAATTGACATTGTCGCAAAGCAGCTTTACACAATAAAAGAAGTAAGTTTGGATGCAATGTGTATGAATCAAAATGATAAGATTGTCCCTGATGAGCAAGCCGAGGGCGACGGTGGCAAGGAAAAACTCCCTGAGATGGTAATAGGAAGAAACTTTGAGAGGAACCAGACTCAACAGGGAACCCATGTCATCTGGGTGAAAACGGATAGCAGGGATTGATCAGCATAATAATGTGTACTGGAAGTTCAGTATAACAGGAGATGTGTTTAATTTATGTGTAATTAAAATTAAAAGGAGTCCGGTTTGTTCCTGGAGGCTCAGGTAGACTGTAGGAGATTCCAGTCCTGAGCTATCGAACAACTGAAGTCACAGGTCCCCAGAGCATCAATCGATGACAGGACAGTCTTCATGGAAACCATCCCCAGCCAACATACGAATCCAGGCAGACCACACGGGGCATCCATGCGACGAGATCTCCAACCAGAAGCAGGACTCCAGGACGGGTTAGACGGGTCCAGAGGGCAGAGGGGTCTGGATCACTGGCAACTCAGGAGTGACATGTATAGCTCGACAGAGAGACAGAGAGAGGGAAAGGAGAGAGGGAGAGAGAGAGAGGAGAGAGCAGAAAATAAGGAGAGATGGCAGATAGGTATGGTCACAGTCAACATGTATAAGGTGAATATATATTTATATACATATTTATATTTAATACATTTCTTTTCTCAGAAATACCAGGATAGATTTGTCATATATTCATATGTAGGTTTTCCTTAATGTAATCATTTAAATATATATTTCATTAGATGTCGGGTGGGAGCTGTAAATGGGGAAAAGAAAAAAAAAAGAAAAAATTTTAAAAGCAACACTCCAACCTTATCTTTCAACATCGAACGCTTCCCCTGCATGTGCCATGTCCTGTCACACCTTCCCAAGCCCCAGATGTGTCATGAGAAAGGAAATGATCAGGAAACCTTTTGTGTAGCATTTCATTAGCTTTCACAGAAAAAATGGAGAGTAATTCCTACTTCAGGGCCTTAGTGTATTCACAAGCAGGAAGCTGTAACAGTGAGAACAGAGCTTGTGAGGATTTGAAATGGGTGGTTCAGTGTTTTTCATAACTTAGTGTTCATTTTAGTGAGACAGATCATTCAGCTAGCAGAGATACCCTTTCCCCTACAGATTTACACCCTACAAATTACGGCTGCATGAACTGCCGTTAAACTGACCATGAACCTTTTATGAAGGCAAGAAAATGTGGATGGCTTAGTGCAATCTTGCTCCTTTGGGGTTAAATAGCCTCTATTATCCTGGAATTTGAATAAGCATGGGCAATTGTGCTTCAATTTAATAGGAATCAAATCATCTTAGTAAGTATGCATTATGTTAATAAAGATTAATAATCTGCATTTAAAATTGCAAGTTTAAAATCGCAAAAATTAATTTGCTAAATTAAGTCAACGCAATAAATCATTCTAGCATAACAACATAACATAACAACAACACTGTTGCAATAACATAAACTTATTTTCAAAATTTCTACCTAATCTTCTATAAACCCACATAATTCCTTATTTCGCAGGACTGGGTTTCCAAATAAAACATAAGATTAAGGTATACTTTTCCTCTCCCCACATATATCCCGTTGAGGATGAGTAGTTGTGACTTTATTTTGATTTCTTTTGAAGGAATGGTAAGTTCCTGTTTCTGACTGTTATCCAGGTCTTTTTAACTCCATGAGAACGTTTGTTTTGATTCTCTAATATTTTGATTTCCTAATTCAGAGCCATGTGACGAGTATTGGCTCAGACAGTTTTCATCAGGAAATGTATTTAGTCGAATAATATGGTCTAAAAACATGATATGAAGGGCACACAACCCTTGGTTAAATAAATAGAGATGTTTATAAAATCCTTGGAATGTTTTATATAGAAAGTTTTATACTTGTAGGCCTATGTACAGTATATTTGTGGCCTGGCACAGTAACATAACATTATTTTCCTCTTACTGACTTCTACCATTCCAAAAGTTATACAGTCAACAGGGTTTGCATGTAATATTTGAAACATTTGGACGTATTATGCTGGTCATAAAAAGTTCAGAATTCTTTTATATATCCTGAATGAATTGTGTTGGTTAAGTTCCAAATGAATGAATGAGGTATGATCCCTTAATCTATAGAAAGAACAAGATAACTTAAAATGAGATACTGCATGTCGTATAAAGAAAGATGAACAAATGAAAGTGTAAGTTTTGACTTTTGACTAAGGAGTAAATGTCAAGAGGTGCTTCATCCAGTGGACTCGGCACTACGGGTTTGAGGAGGATGGCTTTGGAACTGGCCGATAAACACTACTTGTGTGGAAATAGATGTTTATGATGCCTCATTAGAACAAGGATGAATTTGAAGAGACTAACATACTGTACATTGGCATACAGTTTAGTCATGTTTGGATATATTATGGGGCACACTTTGGTTTGGGAGCCACGAGCTACGGAATACTTTCAATATCTCAACTTCCACTATAAAAGGGCAGACAAGGGTCTGAAAGGTTTAAAATAGGGTTTGTGCCAAAGTTGGGCATCTGGCAAATGTTTCTTCAAGCCTCTCTTTATAAGCAATTTTTAAAAGCAAATCAGTTTCTAGAGATATATAAACCTAAAAAACACTCTACATTTTTTAATATTTTGAATGGTGGGCCAATATGTGACTACAGATAAAACTATTAGACCATTTGAACATCTTATTATAATAAAATGATACCAATTTAACGTATAAAAAATACTAGCTTGCATTTCTTTAACATTAAAGAAAAAATGCCTGGGCCAAAGTGGGGGTATTACCCAAATCATATAGCATTACATTACATTTGTTGTTGCGTGATGTGGTCCTAAATGATGTCTTCAAAAAGTTGAAGACAATCACAGATTCAGATTAGGATGTAGTTGATTAGAAGGGTGAGCTCAGCGAAAGCGATGGCTGCAATTATTTCTCGGGATTTGGGGTAAAGGATATTTATACTAGTATTCAGCTCAAAAGTGCAAGGACAATTATTCTCTCCCTACTTCTGTATAAAGAAAACCCCAGGACATGCAAGTTATGTTGAGTCCTACTGAAATGTGCTCTTAAGTATGACCTACAGGGTAGTCTCCTGTGGTATGGCACAGTAATAGGTTCTGTGTGGAAGTAAGGCATATGGCTTGTATTTATTAAAAATCTCTTTTTTTTCCCAGATTTGAGATAAGTGATCTTAGATTGACCTCTAAATGTATTATTGATGTGGATACAGTGGTTATTATGGATGAGACATACTGTACAGTACAATCATCACATCAGTGAGAGGGCCAGGTTGAGATTTCTGCTTGGACCAGTACATGACTGGGTTATACTCCAAGCTTATTACTCATATTATTGGGCAATGAGACTGCACCAGAGCAACCCCAATAAAATTAGGATGTTGGTGCATTGTTACAAGAGGAGTGATTTCTTCAACATGTGGCAGGATGGTAAAGTGAAGTGGTTCGGTGAGAAATGACGCACTCATCCACCGATGTTCCATGAGAAGCTTAAAAACAAATCAGGATTTTTTTTTTTCTTTTTTAGGGCTTCACAAGGATCTGTGCCTGGTGGGTAGTAGGGAGGTCTATGAATTTCCTGACTTCCCTGGGTCAAATATTACTGTAAGATGTTGTATATGAAATTTGGGCTATAAATGGTATATTTTCATGCATAACAAGGTTATTGAATTTTTACAAATAAATAAGTACAGTAAACTTGATACTGTAAATAAGGCTCAATATTTATATGATTAGTTAATCCATTTAATCGTTCATTCATTGTATTTTTGTATTAAATGCTTCATTGCTTATGTACAATACATTATCTGTCGACTTGTTCCACCATTTTTTCAGGTGTCTACACACCTGCTTTGTTTAGTCTAGCTGAGTCAACCTCTGGTTTGTTTTTGGTGCAGTTCTGAACAACCCAAAACAACCGGACCGAGACCCTTTCTGGATGTTGTCTCAGTTCAATTCCAAAGTATCCCTGGAGCAGTTCAACTGTGGTGTGAGCATGATCCAACTGCAATCCAGACACCAAGGAGTACTTTGCAAGTTTGAGCTAAGTGGCCTACCAATCGCTTCTTCGGATTAATAAGTTCAGCATGTTGTTGCACATGTTCAATTTTTGCTCCCTTGTTCTGCTCAGTCGACTGTAGGCTGCATGTTTTCTTTCCAAAGTGTGACAAAGTATTGTACAGTACAGCTAGTTTGTACAAAAGTTTGTAAAAAAAAAAAATATATATATATATATATATATATATTTTTTTTTTTTTTTTTTTTTTAATTTAAAAAGTTAAACTTTCATGCTGTACATAATATATTTGGTCCATGTAAAGTAGAATATTTCAAGCCTTCTTTTGTTTTAACTTCAATGATTATGACTTACTGTGGCCGTGAAGTGCAAAATGAAATAACACAACAGAAAACGAAATAACATTCAAAAACAAAACAACAAAACCCAAAAGAAAATAACAAATTCAAAAACAAAATAACAAAACCCAAAACAATAAACCAAACGAGAAAACACAACGACATCTGCAGAAACAAAATACCGCATGAGAAAACACAACGACAATTCAGTCAAACCGGAAAAGGTAGGTATAGTTCTCGAATTAAATTCTTAGCGCTGATTGGAAGAGAAATCCGTCACTCAAAACATACAAGCAGTACTGTCAAGTGAAGTCAGACTTATTTTAAAAGCACATTTAACACAACTTAGTTGATCAAAGTGATGTAAAATCCTAAAATACTGAAATTAATCCTTAAATGAAAATACATCTAAATGTCCGTAAGGCTGCAGTACTTCCTGTATATTTTGAGTAACAGATGTCTCGTCCAATCAGCGGTAAGAATCAACACTGGGGAAAAAAGTAGGTGTGGCTTGCTAATGACATTCTTACCGCCGATTGGACGAAACATCTGTCACTCACAATATACAGGAAGTACTGCAGCCTCACTGACATTTAGATGCATTTTTTTTTAGGATTATTTTTAAGTATTTTAGGATTGTATAGCACCTTGGACAACTAAGTTGCGTTAAATGTGCTTTAAAAATAAATTTGACTTCACTTAACAGTACTTCTTGTATGTTTTGAGTGACAGATATCTCTTCCAATCAGCAATTAGAATTTCATTTGCAAACTATACCAACCTTTTCCGGTTTGACTGAATTGTCGTTGTTTGCTCATTTGGTATTTTGTTGCTGGATATGTCGTTGTGTTTTCTGATTTGTTGTATTTTTTTATTTCGTTTTGATTTTGATATAGTGTTTTGGAATTTGTTATTTTGTTTTCAGTTTTGTTATTTTGTTTTTTAATTTGTTATTCTGATTTTGCTTTTGTAATTTTGTTTTGCACTTCTCGGCCACCGTAGCTTACAGCTCATGAAAATTCAAATAGTATCTCAAAATATTAGAATATTTCATTTCGTAGAACTATTAAACTATTATTATAAACTATTATACTACTGTATTAAACTTTTATTTATACAGTATCAGTACAGTACCAGTATCTCGCAGTCTAGTTGATTACACACATGGGAAAAACTTCTGAGTTGACATTCGTCCAGAAGACACACACAAGGAGGATAAACCACAGAAGGTGCTTATTGATGCATGTTCATGAAATGTTGACTGGAATGAAAAAGGCTGGTGGGAAAGGTTAACAAGCAACAGAGATGACCACACGTTTAAGGAGATTGTAAGACAAAGTTAATTAAAGTATTTGGGAGTATTTGCTTCACAAGGAGTGGAGTAAGGCTAAAGTCAGTGCATCAAGAGGCACCTCGTGCACACATCTTTAGAAAATGTCATATTCCTAGTGTCAAGCCTTTCCTGAAGCAGAAATAATGTCAGAAGCATCTTGCATGCCTTAGGGAGAGAAATAACTCAATGGTGAACTCAAATCCAAAGTCAATGCAGCTGCCTACCAGGAGGTTTTAGAGCACTTCATGCTTCCATCTGCTGACAAGCTTTATGGAGGTTTTCTTTTGCAGCAGGGCTTAGCACCTGCCCACAGTGCCAAGACTACCACTAACTGGCTTGCTAACAATAATATTACTGCACTTGATTCACCAGCCAATTCCCTTGACCTGAACCTCATAGAGAATCTGTGGGCTATTGTCAAGAGGAAGATGAGAAACACAGACACACAACAATACACACAAGCTGAAGGTTGCTGTCAAGCAACCTGGTCTTCAATAATTCCTCAGCAGTGCCACAGACTGATCACCCCCATGCCATGCTGCACTGATGCAGTAATTGATGCCAAAAAAGCTCTGGAGTATTAAGTGCATAAATGAGTTTTTTTTTTTCAGGATCTCTGTATTATATATACAGTATATTACACAGAGCAAATTCCTTTCAGAGGAAGATTTCATGGAACTTCTGCTGTTTACGTTCTCGCTCCCACCCATACCTATTTAACCAATAAGCAGAAGGAACATTCTTGTGTCACTTGTAGTGAGGAATTTTAGTTCATTTGTTTTTTTATGTGTAAAAGGAAACTAAACCAGAGGGGGATACAAACAAACTTAACAAACTGCTCCATTTATTTGAACTAGTGCGAATAAACTACAGGTTTAAAATGACTTCATTTATATTTGCTACTGTAGGATAGCTGGATAAGCTAGATGTAAATGTAACACTAAAAGTAATTGATCATGACTAAATTTGACTAAATTGATCAGTAATATATATATATATATATATACAGTATATTCTTATTGGTTAAATATTAACTGCAGAATTGTATGTCGTTATCATGTGGCTGGTTCAGCTTGCTAAGAAAGTTCCTTTAATAACATCCCTATTATTAAATGCCATGAAAAGTAGGAGTCGATTTGAATGCAGATAGTGTTGAGGCACATTCTTTCTCCCTCTCACCTTCCCTTTCTCTCCCTCATTCCTCACAGTAACTTGATGTGTGGCACTATTCTATTTGCTTATCTTGGCTAAGTGGAGAGGAGGTAGTTCCATTCACTCCCACGACACAAAAGATGGGGAAGAGGGGAAACCGAACCTCTGACTTATATCTGGCCACCTCAACGTCTAGGGTTACTTCTTTTCATTCTGCCCTGGATTTTTTTTTCTCTTCTTTTTTTTCTCCTCTTCGTAGTGCATGGCCTCCAGCCCCCAACACACAGACCATGCCTGAGTTTGTCCTTGAGAAAACCGCATACTTAAGCAACTTACACTATTTCTTTCTATGTCCTATTGCTCAACTCACACAGACGTGATTTATAAAATGTGTTGGGATGATTGGTTGATGATTGAGGTCAAAGCAGCCAACATTCAGCAGTATCATTAACTCAGCAAACCTTTCAAGAAGTGACAAATTCTTTGGGTAGCATTATAACAAACAAAATTTAAAGCACACTGTTATAGTTTGTTTTTTTTTCTTGATTGCATGATTCCACTGTAACTAGATGTAACAGAAGCATATACTGTATGCTGTGTACATAAATAGAAAATGTATTGCTATATGTTATATACAGATATATTTAGCGTATATACTATATATTGTTACCGTGATGCGCGTGGAATGAAGGTGTGAGATCACATTTACAGATAGATTTCATATAAGTAGATTTCAAATGCACACTCATAATCACATATAAAAAAAATGTACAGCGCCATCTGTTGAACTTTGAGATGAATTATTTTTTCAAGGTTGTTTATTTATATATATAATATAAGGGCGTTTTCTATTTCAATTGCAAATTAACATGTCTTTTTTTCCCATGGGCCGATTGGAATGAAACAAAGCCTACATGCATGTTCTTAAAGACTATGAGGAGGCATGGTGGCAGCCCCACCTATGTGTGTGTGTGTGTGTATGTGGAGTTTGCATTTGTCTCTGTGTGTGTGTGTGTGTGTGTGTGTGTGTGTGTGTGTGTGTGTGTGTGTGTGTGTGTGTGTGTGTGTGTGTGTGTGTGTGTGTGTGTGAAGTTTGCATGTTCTCTCCATTCTTAATGGGTTTCCTTCCGGAGGGCTTCCTCCTACAAAAGACATGCATATTAGGCTAATTGGCATTTGCTACTTAACCGGAGTCCAGAGTGTGCCCCTCCTAGTGCCCCGTGTCCCCTGGTATAGGCTCCAGGCTTCCTGCAACCCTGTACACAGAAAGCGATATGGTGAATGAGTAAGCGTGAGTAAAGAGTGTTAATTAAACTGACAGGAAAGTTAGAAAATATTTCAAATAGCACTGAGATAAATAACCAGGAACCACCCCATTCTCATTTTAGCAAAATAACATATTTTTTAACTGATTGGATGAATGGATGGATGGATGGACACTAAGGTTGATGTACCTAATCAGCTGTTTAACAACATTAAGGATCAGCGTTGTCATGTTGTTGTGTGATTTTTATTTTATTTTTTATTTTATTTTTTATTTGTTCCTTGGATTGCATTTCACATCGGGCCCCATCAGATCACATGACCCTGTCACATGCCCTGTTAATTATTCCCACCTGTCTTGTGTTTCCTTTCCTTAGCACTATTATTTAATTTCTTAGTTTAGTTGCTTAGCTTCTGTTGTTGTGCATAGCCTGTTGGCGTGTGCAGTTTGTTGTTTGTTTCATGCCACATTGCTCTGGTTCTTGTTTCACTCTGTTTACAATTCTTGATTTGACTTTTTTCATTTTGTTTGCCTTTTGTTCATTAATAAAACCTGCACTTGCATCCAACCCCTGTTCCCGGCACATCTCCAGCTGTTAGGCAGATTGCACTGATGCACCCACTGGAATTGTATTCTTTAACATACAGTACATTAAAAAGGTACCAAAAAACAGGTTGCACACTTGAAGATTTAGTTCAGTTACTTTTAGCTTTGTTTACAGCACACAATGTGGTTTTCAGTTTGTGTGTGACAATGATTCCTCATGCTCCCAGAACCCATCGTCACAATCTGAGTCCTGGAATATGCCTGTGCCAACAGGGAAGAAAAGCAGCATTTAAGGGATAACCTGGTCATTCAGTACATTCAGGTCATCAACTGACTTCATTTTATTGCCACATAACATTGCTGAGTCAAGACCTCAGAAACTGAAGCAACCCCAGAGCATAACACTGCCTCCCGAGACTTGTACAGTGGACACTATGCATGATGGGTACATAGCTTCACTTCTTACTCTCATGTGCCATCACTCTGGAACAGAGTCAATCTAGACTCATCAGATGACCCATTTCCATTGCTTCACAGTCCAATCTTTATGCTCCCTAGCAAATTGAAACCTTTTTTCCAGTCTTCTCACTCTCTATCATCTCTCTATTAAACATAGCTACAGTTTTTTTTTTTTACATGCAACTTCACCAACTATTTAAGTGATCTTCATTCATAATTTTTTTTCTGACCACATTTCGTCTAGAAAGTTGACAGTGTGTTGAAAAATTCTTAACCCAGTTCTAGCCATTTCAAATCTCCTTAGTTACATGCTTTGCTTGATTCAGCCCAATAATTTGACCCTTATGAAATGGTGACTATTTTTGCTGTGTATATGTGCACTTAAAAGTGTTTTTAGTATCAATGGTCCTAAACAGACTTTTTTGTTTTGGTTCAAGTCTTTGTCTAATAAATTACAAAATGAATTTTAAAAAAAAAACTGTTAGAAGCAAATAAATTCAGACTTAAATTGTGATTTTAAGTACTGTACAATTTAAAAGATATTAGTCTCTCAGAGTTTTGCACAGTTTTGTGTTTTTTGTAAGATCTCACAATAAAGGGATTTTTTTTATCACCTATGCTTTTTTTTTTTTTTTTTTTTTTTTGCTTTTACACTCCTTTAAGGACACTGTAGGTTTGCTATAATTTCAGTGTAAAATATCTTGTTTAAAGGATTGAGGTTTTGTGGTAGGACAGTGATTAAAACTTTGGGCACCATATTTAAAGATTTAAAACTACAGTGGTTTAAATAGTGACAGAAGAATACACAGAAATCTCTATGATCTAACGCTGGGTTTTAGAATATGGTTACATGCGTGCATAAATATACCAGAATATAGCCGTAATTATCAATAATGGTCAAAAGGTTCATTGATGTGTTTTCTGCTCATTCTACAGAGATTATATTGCCAAATGTATATTGGCAGCTCTACAAAAGCAGCGCTAAACACTGTGATTAAAATCATTGCAGCAATGCAGTCATCAGCCTTCTTGTGAGTTTTATTGTTTGTTACTTTGTTTGCTTTTTTCTTTTTTTTTCCATAAAACCTTGGTTATGTCAATATGAAACATGACTTTTTTTTATTTTCTTTAACTCGTTATAATTTGTTTGATCTACATCAATGAAAAGAAAATTGCAACAGAAGTCCTTTAATGTGCATAACTATCAATTTGTATGTACAATATAAAGTATTAGTCCTTGTCTGTGAAAATCCAAACAGCTGTGGAATTCTGAAGTTCATATATTAAGACGAAAAAAGTTTTAAATAACTAATTCTTGTAATATTGCTGGAATTTTTCTGAGGACACCCTGTACTGATTTAAGGATTAAGATTTGGTCAGTAAATTAAAGTCATTCATTTGCACAATTTACAGACAGTGAGACAATGTCTCTCTCTGTCTCTGTTTATGTCAGTACTAAAAAATGTAACTAAAAAATGCGGCTTGGGACGGTAAATTATTACTGTATTTACCCTACTTATACCAAATGAAAATGTGCTTGCATGAATTACAGTACATATAGGGGTAACATCGGTATTTTACATTCTGTGAACAAGAGAAAAATCTTTTCCAGTCAGATTCAGCCTACATTAGTATCACTCACTCACTCATCGTCTATACCACTTTATCCTATCCCAGGGCACGAGGCGGGTGGACAGGGTGCCAATCCATCACAGGCTTCATTTGTATGCATCATTTCAAATTCAGTGGGATATGTAACCAAATGTAACCACTGGTCTAGTATATTCACAGTTTTTAGTTATTCATAGCATTCACTTTTCTGTGAAAAGAACAGTATGGACCAAAACAAGTGAAAGGGTAGATTAAGGAAGTACACTTATACTTATACACTAGATCCAAAGTACATATGGAGGTAAATATTAATTAGAGATGACATTTATTTGACATTTATCTGTCTGCATATGAGGATAAGACTAGGCTGTGTAAAAGAGTGATAAAAGTCATAAAAGCACAACAGTACAGCAGCCATTTGCATGTTGAGTACATCCATGTGGCCAGGCAAGTTTATAGTCCATAATGTCTTAGGATAGTACAGTAGCATATGGCATACTTTATGCCATGCCTAGCGTAGATTACAGTATGTGCCAGTAAAGCCATTTTGCCCTGTCTGTTTCCATCTGGATCACAGCTGAATAGCTTCCTTAACTCAAGGGTGTGCATTGTTCTGTGTGTGTGTGTGTATGTGTTGGCAATGAAAGAGAGGTAGGCCAGTGTATTCATTCGTATTTGTTAATGCTGAATTAATGCTTATCGTCAAATGTACTACATGCAACCTTAAAATTAAACTGTGGTTAAATAAGACAGTTATATTAAAGTCTATGGAAAACCAGAAATATTACTAAAACAATGTGAATATGGGAATAATCCCCAATGCCAGACTCTGTTTGTTATGGATCATGACCAGTGGTCAAGGAAAACCATGCATATTAACTGTTGGGAATCCAGCAAGTGAATTAGTGCTAGCTCCCGAGTTGAATGCTTGAAAGATGATAAAGAGTTGACTGACAGTATACTGTATATTCTGACATGCAGTTTATGTTGCAAGCTATATTAAATAAGCTTATTGAATTTACATCCAACGTGTAGGCCAGTGGTGATTACCCTTGTATTTATTCCCATTATATGATGACGGTAGGATATCTGGTCAACAATCACACACATTCACATACTGCGGACAACTGGGAATGTCTGTTAGACTAATCTGTATGTCTTTGGACTGTGGGAGGAAATCCCACAGTGGGAGTGCTTGGGGAACCCCATTACGCATGGGGAGAACATGCAAACTCCCAGACCCTGAGGCAGGAACCCGGATCCTGGAGGTGCAAGGCAACGGTGCTAACCACTAAGCCGGCATATAGTGCCGCCTTATTGACTTTTTATGTTGAATAATAGTTTTATAATCTTTTAAGTTTTTTTTTTTTTTTTCCCAGAATGACACTCGATCAACTGTAAGCCCATTTGGAGCAACCCAGGGTTGGGGGCTAAAGTGGGTTTGTTCTTCTGAGCTGTCTAGACAGACACCAGCCCCAGCAGCCAAAAGCAGGCCAATGGGACTGTCTCCCCAGTGATGTCAAACCCCTAAACATGTTTCACATGAGTGTTGTTAATGTCTCTTTTAGTGCGCTATTCCTGTGTCTTGCAACTGTTGTTGTTTTTAGGTAATAGCATTTACTTTATCTGCATCCTATTTTATGTCTCTAGCTTATTTTCCTGCTGCTGCTCTTGATATTGTTTGGTTTTGGTCATGTCTTACTGAATTAAAAAGATCTGTACTTGCATATGCCTTTGCCAGCAATTCCTGACAGTCACGAACAATCATTTAGCCAAAGAAGCAGATGTTTTACAAGCATGCTGAAATCATCTACTCTTAATCCGTCAACATGAACTTCAGGTATTTGCTTTGAGTTCCTTTACTACCCTGGTGCTTTCTGCTATGTGCATCTGCACCAGTTTACTTGGGGGCGAAAAGGCAGTCATAAAGATAAGTATTATAATAGAACCACAGTATGCTTCATCTCAAGTTTATATTTTTAAATCATAAAGCCAAAAGAATGACTTTGAAAACAGTGGAAAGCCATATAACCCTCTTATAAAATCTATTAGATATTCTCTGGGAAAAAGGGGGAATGTTCTCCTCAAAATGGAAAAGGAAAATAGAACATTCCAGAAAGCATCATTCATAAGTTAGTCCGATGATGTAAGTTGAGATTAATCACAATCCAGAGTTTTCCATTCCATTATAATGCAGACATAATATATAACATAGGGTATTTCTCGTAAATTATGGCATAAAACCAATTAACATTAACAGAAAACTTTAAGCAGAGTATGGTGATGAGACTCTTTGAATCAATGCATCTCAATGATGAAAATGTTTTAAAGACGGCCATATGTCCAAGGTGAGTTCATCAGTAGAGCTCACTGCAGTCCTTGCCAGAAACAATCAGCAAGTGGAACGCCTGATCCTTGAAAGTCAATGGATAATTTGTCACCAAATTGTGAAAGAGAAGCATCTGTCTATTGGAACTGTACAAATAATCGTTCACCAACACCACTTGCACATTACAGGAACTTTAATGTTTGGGTCATTAAAGGAATTCCTGGGAGGCCAGCGTTTCATATATGAGCCAGGCAGTCCAATCAGGGCTCCAAGGTAAAGAAAACCTTGACGGTATCCAAGCACTAGTGAAACACTGAGATGAGTGTAGCAGGGGATTATATACAGAAATAAAGGTAGTTTTTACTCTCAGAACTGTTGAACACAATAAATGTATATATGCTGTATATACAGTAGATATATAATATGCAGTGTGCCATATGTATGCACCATTACATTTGCCTGTGTTTGATATCTGTAAATCCAGTTAAACACTTTTGGTGTTTTTTTAAATATATATATATATTTATGTTTCATAGTCATGAAAGCTTGTTTTACTGCTTTAGAGAGAGAAATCTGTACTCTATTAACCAAATGCACATTAGCATTCATTTTGGAATAATTTAATATGTGACATTTCTCCCCTGAAGCCTCTTGTTTGGGCCTTTTACTTATTCTATCCCAATTCAGAATGATTTCCCCAAATTGTCTCAAAGTTCTCTTGGGGCAGGAAACAGGAAACAGAGGTCAGGAGTGCAGCATTACAGTCTGGCTCAGAGTGTTATGCTTAGCGACACTTGGCAGGACTTTTAGTGCGGCTGTTAATGCGTCTCTTCCTCTTGGTGTTTGTCTTCTCACAGACAGGCAGAGTATTTTTCATGGAGAGACATCATGAGATGTGGACTGATAAGTCGGTGAGATTGTGCACATAAAGCAGTCTCCTACCACAGACAGGTCAAAACATTCACTTATCCTCCCAATACAAATCAAATGTAGTCTCATGTGCATATACAGTACAGTATGTGAGAAAAGATCCCATAATTACATATTTCAATAGAAAGAATAAAGTTTTAAATGAAAGGAAAAACTTTACATTACCTTTCCTTTAATCCTCATTATGTAACATACCGTATTAATGTAATTACTAAAAATCATTTACTTGTGATCATGTACAGTATATTATGGACAAACCTTAATAAACAATAAGTAACATCTAAACATAAACTAATATTTATGACTTTATGTGTTTTGTTGTTGTTGTTGTTGTTTTGTATATATACCAAATTGGCATTAACCAATGTTCATACCATGTTTGGATAAAAAACACATTTCGGTATGTATAAAAGAGTTTAGGAAGTTATTAACATCAAACTGCAAAACAAACTGCTAAAATACTCTGAGTTTTAATGGGCACCTGATGCAGAATTAGTTACATATATTCATTTAAATCAAAGCAATACTGCACCTGCTATTGCTTAAGGATGATGGCAGGAATCCAGAGTTAGAGAAAAGTAGAGCTACAACTAGAATCTAAATTAATGTAACATAATGTGGCATGAAATTTCAGAGATAAAATTTTCACTCCATGAACAGTACTAGAGGCATACCAAAATATTAGGTAGATTGAAACATAAGTAATCATATTTTTGCAAGATAACAAACATACACCTATCTGCTATGTTAATTTTATAGATAAGATATGAAATTAACTTGAAGATATGACTGGAATGTAGAAAATTATAAGATTATTGTGTGGCTATGTTTTTAACCTTTTGTATTTTAATCCTAAGATTATTTCTTTTTTTTTCTATGTTCATTGAATGCTAACATATGAAATACTAAACAAAATAGTATATACTGTAATTATGTTGTTCATTAATTTCAATGTAAGATTACATTTTTATTTCTTTGTATTTCATTGCTATAGATTATATTGTCATAGTCCCTTAAAACTTGCTTTTAATTTTATTCAAATATTTGAGGAACTTTTTTTATGTTGCTCGCAGCCCCATCGGTCAAAGCTTCAGTTCAACAGGTGATTTTGTTTAGTTTGATTAGTCGTGTTACTTAAGCTCTAGGTTTTCATGGCTTAGGTTGTGTTGCATCTGTTCAGTTGCTTTTGATTTATCTCCGTCTTGTTCCTGTGTGGTATCCTGTTCATGTTCATGTTTACATCTACGTTTTCTTTCCTGTTTGTGTTTACTTTATGTTTCCTATTTTATGCTCATTAAAGTCTACATCTGCACCTACACCGTGCCTCACCCACCATGTTACCTGACAATATCGCAGTGTCTCTGAGAACTAAATAAAAAACTTCAATCCAATCTATAAAACACTGATATCACAAATGCACATGTCTAAAGTGATTTGTGTGTTTACACAAGGGGTTAAATGGTATATGCTGAAAATTACTACAGCTGGTTTTTTTTGTGTGTGTGTGTGTGTGTGTTTTTTTTCATGCTGGATTTTATTTAGTGAATTCCTTCATTTTTTCTCACACGACTCTGGCTTGAGTTAAGAGAACAAAACAGGCTAAAAAAGACCAGTTTGCAGTTGACAGTTTAATGTTTGTCTTGTTCTAAAAACATGTTGGTATTTCTCATAGTTCTTTTTTTCCCATCTGAATGTCTTGCAGAGATTTGGAGAGCGAGGGGATTTAAAGGAGGGCAAGGTGAACAATCTCATATCGATAGCTCACTCCGTTCTCAAGAGCTGAATTCTGAATCCTGACCCATTTATTTTACAACACTTGAATTTGGAAGATCCATTACCATTTTAAACTGATTTCATTCACCCATTTGCGTATATCTTTAAACAAAATGTGTTTATACAAAGTGCAATAGCCTCAAAGTCCTCTTTATATTAAACCCTGACATGATGATGACGATAAATTGGAATAGGTAAATTGGATAGTCATTATAGGACAAAACAGCAGTCTGAGAAATTTTAAAACAAGTATGCATAATGCAGTGAAATATCCATAAACTTTCCTATGTATTTTTTAATAAAAATTTAGGACTTCATTATTGAGTGAACAAAAGTATTTTTGATTTTCAAAAAATCCTTCTTTTTTTTTTTTAATGGCAGAAAGGAATGAAATAGAACCTGCTGGATTTTGCATGCAAACAGGAAGTAGGTGCAACAGCCAAAGTCCTGTGAAGAACTGTGGGTGGTTCTGCAGGATGCTCAGTAAAACCCATTCACACGGGATTAGTATTATCTGGGCACCTCGTGGGATTTAGAAATGATTTCCCTACATCTGAGTTTCGTGTGGCCCATTCACACGGGACAAGCAAAGCCTGCAAGTTTTTACAGACTTATCTTCCTGATAGGATGTCAAGGCTTTGAATAACATCCCACTTAATTGTTCACTATTTTGGATAGGCTATTATTTGGAAATGTCTTGTCAATAATCAGTAGGTCTAGCTGTATGATAAACGTAAACAGAAGAGAGTTCTTTATCGCATGTTACTAGACAGTACATGTCATCCAGCTCCATCTAATCATTCTTTTTGGCCTTTGTTCTTCTGATGATTTTCAGCTTTCTCTTTCTGCACATTGTATTGTTGTATGGTGTATAGCGATATGACCCAGCAGACAAAATACTTTCAAAGCACTTCAACGCAGCCTCCATTCTTCGCGGAAGATAGATAAAAAGGTGCACAGGAAACAAAAACTTATATATAAAAATAGTATCACAGGACCTCTGTGTTTGGCGAAATCTGGTAGGTCATTTGCAGGGTAATTTTTAGTTTACACATTACAGAAATGGCCGATTCTCATGAGATTAAGATTACAGACTACCAATTATTACAAATGACTAGAGGTCCCAAGATAATATTCATCCCATTTTGGGACTTTTGCACAGTACTGTGTATACTGTATCATACATATTCAGAGTGTGCCTAGCACAACCTTACTTCGTGCCAAACGCTGGCACTGTGCTAGTAACAAGTGTACAACAAAATCCTTAGTGCTGAATTCTCACCTACTCGAAACCATCTGGACAACACTGTTCACTTTACGTGTTAATTCACCACAAAGGAATTTGTTGTCTATATACTGAAGTTTGGCAAATGTTTTGTTAGAAGAGGTTGATAGAAAGGGCAAGATGCATGTAGTAGTGGTTAGTGGTTAGTGGTTGCCTTGCACCTCCAGGGTCTGGGTTCCATTCCCGACCAGGCTCGAGTCCCGTCTCTGTGTGTATGAAGTTCTCCCCGTGGGAGGTGGGTTTCCTCCCACAGTCCAAAAACCTGCAGATTTGGCTAATTGGCATTCCCAAATTGTAGTGTGTGTGTTCTGCAATGGATTGACACCCTGCCTTGTCCCCTAAGCCTCCTGGAATAGGTTCCAGCCCCCCCCCCCCCACGACCCTGAATACAGGATAAAGCGGTATAGATGATGAGTGAATGAGAGTGTACTGTAGATGGAAAGGGGAAATATCCTCAGGGTGTTTTTTTACTGATAATGGGACATAATGGAGAAGTCCAAAAACACTGAGCAACACCATTAGACAAAGGTTTTTTTCTAAAAAAAAAAAAAATAATAATAATAATAATAACTGTTGTTTAATGAGACTTTAAATCACAAATTGTTCAGCATTGTAGAGCATATTACTGTGGATTATCACTCTATTGTGCTTAATGTGCAAGAAGTGGAAGGTATGGAACATTCCCATTTTAGAATAGATTCTATAGTGATCCTCTCAGTTCCCTTATGATTACAACATTCCAAGCAAAGTTAGTTGTTGAGAGAGCTGCATGACATCATACTGTTGACTTTTATTTGTTAGTTTTATGAGACTGAAGCAAATAATAAAAATAGAATGGTTTCTTTCCATTGTAAATCATTATAAAATTATTTCGCCCTTTACAACAAGTTTGACTTCCCATATATTTTTATGTTGAATATGTCTTACAAATATGCAACATTATGCCTTTAGGTACTGTATGTTTCCCTCTTTTTATGACATCTTTTTCCTATAAAGAGGTTGGGGGTGCTGGGTGCAGGGGCCATGTCTAGACCTTTGCATGGGCGTAAAAGTCAAATAGTATAAATCACTGTGAGTTACACTTTGTTAAACAGACTGTAGCTCAAGTGAAATTGTTGTCATTGTTGGTGGCTGGGAACTGAGAAGTCTCCAGATTTTATAAAAATAATGTACTTGAGAACCAGACTAACACGGTTCCTTCTGCAAACATTCTTTCCAAAGCAGTCTCCTACTCCTTTTGCTGCTACAAAGAGTGCCCCCAGCCACATCATCATGTGTAGTGTTCGCCTGCTTGGATTCATAATTTTAATCCAGCACACATTAACACTGCAGCTTCCACAGAGTTCCCTTTCAAAAGTTACACTCGATGCTGCGTGAAAACGCTATGGGAACATCTCTTTGTTGCCCGGTTGTGAAGCCTGTGCATGTCAAAACCGCCGAATACCTTCGGCTTATAACCTCTGCCAGGCATGACGTCACCGAATAAGGTGCACCTGCAGGTTATAAATAGGAGTGAACCGGAAACATCCTCAGATCTTTTTGTCTTCAGGACCGCTTTGTGTTTGCGTGTGCATGTGCAAGCCATAATGAAAGCAATAATAAAATAACAGCATTAACTCACCGATATGGCGGAGTTGCTTAAGAGATGCGTGCCTCCGTGCGATAGATCTCTTTCGAAGGGCGATCTTCACGAATTTTGTCTCGAGTGCTTGGGGGAAGAACACGCTCGCCTCGGGCTTCAGGGAGACTGTGAGTACTGTGATCTTCTCCCCATTAAGGTGCTTCGCGCGCGTGCTGATCTGGCAGACGCGCATGAGACGGAATTTCCCCTTTCTCTCGTGCTCTCTCCGGATCAGGAAGTTTTAGCTTCCGCTTCGCAAGCGCGCTCCAGCGCTTCTTGTGAAGGAGCGGAAGAATCCTCCTCTCTCGCTTCCATGGAAGTAGCCTCCTCACAACGCTCCTCCAGTGCTGACAGAGCTTATGAGGAATTATTAGAGGTTATAACACGTGCGGTCGAGCGATTGCATATCGACTGGCCGCAGTAGCGAGATTCCCCCAAGCGTTCGAGATTGGACGACAGGTTTCTGTCGGGTGGCCGGGGGGAGGAGCCTCAACGTCGCTCTCTCTCCCCTTCTTTGGTGACCTCCATGACGAATGAACTCTTTCATGGAGCAAGCCGTATTCATCGCGTGTTTTTGTGCCATCGACTTCGAATATCGTTGATGCGAAAGCACGCGGTTATATAATGATGCCCCAGATAGAAGAGACGCTTGCGGGCTATCTCTCTCCTGGGACATCATCCTCCCTGAAAAAGCCTACTCTCCCCTCCAAGCCGTGTAGATTGACATCTGCTTTGGTGGGGAAAGCTTTTCAGGCAGCAGGTCAGGCTGGCGCTTCACTGCACACCATGGCGGTTTTGCAGGCTTACCAGGCTGACCTGCTGAAGGACCTGAGCATCGGCTTATTGATGACAGGGTGTTTGCAGAGCTGCGCCGAGCCACAGACCTGTCTCTCCGTGCAACCAAGCAGACGGCCAGCGCTGTGGGCCGTTCTATGGCTGCCATGGTATCCACGGAGAGGCATCTGTGGCTGAACCTCACGAGCATCAAGGATAAGGATCGTGATGTCCTCCTTGATGCCCCCGTCTCGCCTTCCGGCCTCTTTGGCGACGCTGTTAAGTCCGTCGCCACTAGGTTTCGGGAGGCGAAGCTATATGAACAGGCCTTTGGGAGGTTCCTTCCCCGCCGTCCTCAAGAACCGGGACCGTCGGCCACCCGGCCCCGGCCAGGTCTGGCCCCTATCAGGCGTGAGGTGCAGAAGGAGAGCGTGACCAGCCGCGCACCCCCTCGTAAAGACTGGGGTGGGGCTCGCTGCTCTTCTCAGAAATCTGCTTCGAAAAGACCGGATCTGAGGAGCTTCCTCTCTTCAAAGAAGAAGCCCTGAGGTTCGTGCGCCTGGGGCCGTGGGGGTGTCTCCATCCAGGGAGGGGCGCCTGGATTTTCATCACAAAACAGGGCCTCCTCCCTGGCACTCCCGGGAGGCCGGTGTTCAATCCCCGCCGAAAAAGTTGGGTGTTCGGGCATCTCCTGCCATACTTCAGGATACCCAACACCTAACACCCCCCCATCCAGCCGAAGTGTCAAAGCTCGTGCCCCTTTCGGAGAAGCTGGCAGCATGGAAACTACTGCCAGGCGTATCTCCTTGGGTACAAAGGACTGTAGGCACAGGCTACAGGATTCAGTTTGCACGTCGTCCTCCGCGTTTCAACGGCGTGGTCTCCACTTCCGTGAAACCGGACCGAGCACATCTGCTGGCCCAGGGGTTACGGACTCTGCTGGGCAAAGGGGCCATAGAACATGTTCCCCACCCAGACAGAGAGTCGGGCTACTACAGTCGGTACTTTTTGGTGCCCAAGAGAGGGGGGGTTGTGTCCGATCTTGGATCTTCGCGGCTTGAACCGCTATCTCAGGAAATCCAGATTCAAAATGTTGACTGTCAAAATGATTGTTTCTCAAATCCAACTAGAGGATTGGTTTGTGACAATTGATCTCAAGGACGCATATTTCCATTTAGAAATATTGCCACAGCACAGGAAGTTCCTGAGGTTCGCTTTTGGGGGCGAAGCTTACAGGTATCGGGTCCTTCCATTTGGCCTAGCTCTGTCACCCCGCACATATACAAAATGCATGGATGCAGCTCTGGCTCCTTTACGACTCCAGGGCAGGTCATTAAATAGATGACTGGCTGATTCTGGCCCAGTCTCAGGAGCTAGCGCTTCGACATCGGGATGTCGTCCTAGCCCATCTTCATTCTTTAGGATTGAGACTCAACGCCACAAAAAGCGTTCTCCTTCCTGTTCAGAGGACAACATATTTGGGTGTCACATGGGATTCGGTCACAATGCGGGCACAGCTGTTTCCTGCTCGTGTCGAATCCATTCTCAACACTCTGAAGGAAATCAAGCTAGGCCAGAAGGTCACTGTTCATCACTTTCAGAAATCTTTAGGCCTCATGGCAGCTGCATCCACGGTGATACCTTTGGGCCTTCTGCACATGAGAGCGTTTCAGCTGTGGCTAAGAGCCAGGGGGTTTCATTCAAGGGCCAACCCCCAGAGGCTAATAAGGGTTACGCACAGGGGGCTTCGTACCCTTTCTATGTGGTTCAGACCCCGGTTTCTGACTTTGGGTCCCACTCTAGGTCCGTCTTGTTGTCGCAAGATGCTAACGACAGACGCTTCCCTCACGGGCTGGGGTGCGGTCTTGGATGGCCGTCCAGCACAAGGGAGCTGGAGAGGTCATCTTCTCGCGTGGCACATCAATTGCCTCGAAATGATGGCTCTGTTTCTGGCCCTGAAACACTTCCTCCAGCAGTTGAGAGGCTACCATGTCCTAGTGCGGGTGGACAGCACTGCGGTAGTCTCGTACATAAATCGCCAGGGTGGACTGCGCTCGCGCCGCTTGAACAAGCTAGCGCACCAGGTTCTACTTTGGGCACAGGACAAGTTCCTGTCCCTCAGGGCGATTTACATTCCAGGGCATATGAATGTAGGAGCAGACTTGCTATCCAGACAAGCTGTAAAACATGGGGAATGGAAACTCCACCCCGAAGTAGTCAGTCAAATCTGGGAAAGATTTTACGTGCAGAGGTGGACCTCTTTGCCTCACAAGAGGCAGCACAATGCCCCCTTTACTACACTCTGACTCCTCCAGCTCCCCTGGGTCTGGACGCAATGGCCCACACGTGGCCCAGATTACGCCTTTATGCGTTTCCACCTATAGTTCTGCTCCCAGGAGTCCTGGCGAGGGTCTGTCAACAGGGTTTGCGCCTCTTATTGATAGCGCCCCATTGACCGACCAGAGTGTGGTTCTCAGATCTAATATCTCTCCTCGACGGCTCACCCTGGGTGATTCCAATGAAGAGGGATCTTCTGTCTCAGGCGCAGGGGACAATACTTCATCCCCGGCCTGAGCTCTGGAACCTTCACGTCTGGCCCCTGAACGGGACCAACTAAGACATGCTGGGCTTTCAGCCAGCGTAATTGAAACCATTTTAAGTGCCAGGGCTCCCTCCATTAGAAGAACTTATGCCCTCAAATGGAGTGTATTTGAAAATTGGTGCATGGCAAGACATGTAGACCCAGTTCACTGCCAGATTGTTTCAGTGCTGGAGTTTCTGCAAGAAAAGTTGTCCTCGGGCTTATGCCCTAGTACGCTCAGAATGTACGTAGCCGCTATTTCGGCTTGTCACGCTCTGAATGATGGGGTTTCTGTGGGCAAGCACCATTTAGTTGCCCGTTTTATTCGTGGAGCTAAACTGTTGAAGTCGCCCACTAGAGCGACAGTCCCTTCATTTGACTTAACTATTGTACTCGAAGGCTTGGCCGACACCCCTTTCGAACCACTAGAGTCAGCGCCTGTCAGGCTTCTGTCTCTTAAGATGGTTTTTCTTATGGCTATTACTTCTTTGAAGAGGATTGGGGATCTGCAGGCTCTGTCAGTCTCCCCATCCTGCCTAGCCTTTGCCCCTGGGCTAGTCAAAGTTATTCTGCATCCTCACCCGAACTATCTTCCCAAGGTTCCATTCTCGACCATGCACCCAGTTGTTCTCGAAGCCTTCTGTCCTCCGCCTTTCACAGCTCCGGAGCAGGAAAGACTTCACTTACTGTGTCCAGTACATGCTCTTCGGATCTACGTCCACCGCACTAGCCAGTGGCGTAAATCAGAGCAGCTCTTTATTTGCCAGGGGGTCGCAACCGGGGGGCGGCTGCCACTAGACAGACTCTGTCACACTGGGTGAGAGCGTTGGTATTCTCGTTCCCATAGCGTTTTCACGCAGCATCGAGTGTAGCTTTTGAAAGGGAACGTCTCGGGTTACTTAGCTGTAACCCTGTTCCCTGATAAAGCGGGAATGAGATGCTGCGTTCCAATGCCGCACTGCTGGTGTGCCTGGACGTCCTTCAGACAAAATTGGCCTGAGGATGTTTCCAGTTCACTCCTATTTATAACCTGCAGGTGCACCTTATTCGGTGACGTCATGCCTGGCAGAGATTATAAGCCAAAGGTATTCGGCGGTTTTGACATGCACAGGCTTCACAACCGGGCAACAAAGAGATGTTCCCATAGCGTTTTCACGCAGCATCTCGTTCCCGCTTTATCAGGGAACAGGGTTACAGGCAAGTAACCCGAGACGATCTTGGGCACATACGGTTCATATATTGTTTTACATATACTATTCAAATACTTTTCTACATACTGTATAGATACTGCTATAGCTTTAAATGACAATGCTGTATTATATAATATAATTTCATCACATGCTTAGGTATCCCTGTAAAGACATTCCTCATCCTCATATGTTCCAACTTTAACAGAGTGTACATTTCACACCTTCTTTTTAGAATTGCTGATAAGGAAAAGCTCACACCAGAGCAAAAAAAATCTTTTAGCTTGAAACAACTGGAATGTCAATTTCCTATTTCACCTGGTTTAGCTTTTAGGAGCAAACAGGGTTTCTCTCGATTGTCAGGTTTACAGCGAATGCGACGGTAGACCCTACCTCTTAGCCTACAAACAAAGCAATGAATTGTCCATTGTTTTGCCTAATTACTGTCAATTGCATCTTTGCCCAGTTTATGCCTGTTTGCTGATTACCTGTATGCCAGTTTTGGGCACCTGGGGCACCTGGAGTCTTTTTTCTAAGAAATCTCTTGCATGCATCAGCATCACCATATCATCTTCTGGAAGTAATATTCGTAACAAACGAATACTGAGACATGCACTAACTCATCATCAATACCGCTTTATCCTGTATACAGCATCGCAGGGGGCTTGGAACCTATCCCAGGAGATTTAGAGCATAAGGCAGTGTGGGCAGGACAACCACATCATCGTGCGGCAACCACACATGGTACAGACAATTTGGGAACTGTCTTTGTACTGTGGGAGGAAACCCAGGAAAACCCCCATTGACACAGACATGAGGTGGGAATCGAACCTGGAACCTGGAGGTGCAAGGCGTCTGTGCTCACCACTAAGCCACGGTGGCTCCAAATACTGAGATATTATGTTTAAATAGATAAAGTATCAAAAATTTACACAGGTGAAAGTGTTAAAGGGAAATGTTTAATTTATACAGTTTAATACAATTTTTGTGTGAAATGTAATTTAACTATAAACATAAGCCATAACATCATTCAGTCTCTGTAAGTTCATGGGTCACATGCATGACTTATGCCGTCATTTGATAATCAATTAAACTGTATTCTATGACTTGTATGGAGTTAACAAGGACAACACATTTTTTGCAAGCTTTTACATACTGTACTCTACCGTAATGAGAAATTTTACTGAGATAAGGCCATTCTCAGGTTCCACACTGCAGTCTATTGATTTATCCATATTCCCACATACAAAGACAGTTCTGCTACCACATGCATTGTGCAGTAAAAAAAAAAAAAAAAAAGGACAACACAAATGATAGATTTTTTGAGGCAGAGATTAGCATTTTAGCTGCTTTAACACATTTATATGATTGATTAATTCTTAAAGAAGTATAAATCCCATGCAGCATTAGAGTCCTGTAGGAAACGGAACTGTTAATCCTTTCCCTAATGTAACATTATTTTCAACTGCAATTAATTTCGTTGTAAGGTTTAGAGGTAATGCAGACATCCTTAAGAAATGATTTTTATTACATTAGGTATGTTCCCCCACTTTAACATCAAAAACATTTTTCTCAAACGTGCGGTTCCATAATTATACCATGTAATTATACAGTAATTACTACAAGTGTGTGGTCTACTACGAATTGGTCATATGGTCTCAGTTAAATTAGTCACTTTCAATTGTTTAACAGATCAGGAAAATATTTTTAAATTCATACTACCACCCTCTCTAAAAATAAATGCGCTGGAAATATCATTCAGCGCTTTCAGCTCTGGAGGTGCAATGTGAGCTACTGTTTCCATATTTTGGAAATCTCAGTTGTGTGACAGCTACAGTCTTCACTGAAATTCCAGAGAGAGCCGAGAGAATGATTTATTGGGATGCATTTTATACTTCATCAGTTCAAGGAAGAAGATATCCTCTTTGATGAAGTGTTCAGGAACCAGGAGCTTAGTAAAGCCATGTTTTGAAAAGTGGCTTTACTTAGAAAAGGAAGATATAGTAACATATAAACAACATATTGTGGCAAATTTCAAACTCTACAAAGCTGTGCTCTTTACCAGTAAAAAAAAAACAGCATCATCCATGATTTATTGCATACAAGCCTTACCTGTACATTATTTTAAATGGCAGGCTGTTATTTATTGTGTAGGGTCTCAGCATGCTAAGGGCATATGGAGATATAAAGTCGACTAATTCATTATGCATGGCATGTGTTTTTCAGTTAAATTATTTATTCAAATACATTGGCAATTTTGCATAAATGTGCAGCCTCATCATCGTCCAGGTAAATAGATCAAGCATTATGAAACAAATAAAAAGCCAATAGCAATTGCTTTGTATTTAGCAAAATTATGAATTTCTCAGTTGGCTAAGGCTCTGGTTTGGTGGTTCGGGGATAAGAGGATTCGGGTTTGAGCCATGCCATGAGTGTGTTGCCGCACCCCATACTACCCAGCTACTGAGCAGTTCCGGTCCTAAGCCCGGATAAAAGGAAGGGTGGGGTCAGGAAGGGCATCCGGTATAAAAACCTGTTTGTTGTTGTTGTTGTTCTTGTGCGGATTGATGATCCGCTGTGGCGACCCCTCAACAGGAGTAGCCTGTTGAGTAGCCTATTTCTCAGTTACTCCAGACTATTAACTCCTAAGAGAGGAGTGTATCTTGATCAGGATTGGAGACAAAAAGTAATAATATATTAGTCATTCTTGAGAACTGGAACAAAATATGTCCAACATGCCCAGTTTTTTTCCTGTAAAATTCAGAAATAATGAATATTTTGTTTCATATTTCAATTTCATAAGCTGAATCAACTCAGCATAACAAAAAGTTTTTTTCAGTCCGACGTTCTTATTTGAGTTGATAGTGTCCCCACTAGACCATTTTCAAAAAATCATTATTAACATAATAAATTTTTTTTAACTCATTAAAATATATGAAAAAATCACTTATTTTGTACTAAGTAAAATAAATTCATGTTAATTAATGAATAGCTGTTAATTAAATATATATATATATTTATTTATTTTTTTTTTTACTTTAGTTAAATTTTACTAAATTTGAGTCCTGGGTTTCTGTCAATACTGTCAGACATTTTTTAAAAAGTAAATAATGTCAGGCAATCGTGTGGTCAACCGAAACTCCAAGTTTAGAACCTGTTCAACTGCTCAGGTCTTTTGTAAGTTTAATAGCTTTTTTTATATATATTTTAAAGATTTGACATTGATACTGCTGTGGTCACAACCACAACATGTCAACACTGGACTATGTCTTAAATTATCTTAAATTTGGGGTAATATTATATTATATTTTGTTGTTGTTGTTGTTGTTGTTATATTAGAAGCCACTTGGTTATTAGACAAAACCTATGTTTTAAGTAAATAAATATCATTTAAGTCCAGCTTTTAATGTCTGACGGATTTTTGTTGTTGTTGTTGAAAAAAATCCATTGTTTTGTTTTTTCAAATTAAAAACAAGTTTTGTTCCAGTTCATGATTAATACTATAGTATATTATAATAATGACCAATGAGATTTATTTACTCAATTATTAAATCTAGCTGCATATTCCTGAATAGTTTTAGTTATTAACTTATTGTATATTAGAGGTGCTTCTAATCAAATACTGTTCTGCACTTATTTACAGCAATAGTTACACATTAACGCTGCTTAAATCTACGTACTGTACGTGAGAGACATGTTCTCACAAATAATCTTTGGGGGACTTTGTTGTCCCTGCTTTAGGTAAGCTGTTCTTGGCTTGTGGTCATAGGGAACACACACAGAGAATAACAGGAGGTGATACCCCATTTAGGTGCCTGCCAGTTTTTTGACACAATGTGATATCAAGCACTGGGAAAGGGAAATACCGATGCAAAAGGGCAGTCAGTTCAAAGAGAACCAGTCCATCTGTGTAAATATCACCTCGTTAGGAAGACTAATTAATTACCCATTCGGCAAGAATTTGGCATGTCCTACCTGAACAACTTGAACTTCCTGTAGAGTGAAATCCACACGGCCTAGCTATAGCCTCTGACTTCAGTGTTCATAAATCTCTTAAAGTGCTGCCTTCTCACAACGATTACTAGGCACGTCCCTCCAAGAATAAAAATCTGCTTGCAATTTGTTGTTTCATCAACATCCTGTCAAGTAAGAACTTTCATCTTTTTATCCTCTGCCTCTAAATATGAGAAAGAAAGGTCCATTATTTTTCTCCTTCAGGAATGTATGTAATGCTTCTCAAGAATCCTATCTTGTTAACTTGGTGGTAGGATGAAAGGTTCATTGTGAATGTAGATCTTAAATGTGATTACATGGCCTTAACATGACCACATGGACAGTGACTAAGATTTTTCTTATTTGGACCTTATGGGAAATTTCATACTCAAGGAAGAATAAAGGGCCTGTTTGTTTTTTTTATTTTTATTTGTAAAAAAGGACTAGTAGTGATATTTTTCCTGTTTTGTAATGTCCTCTTAATATAAAATGTTGGCTATACAGGTGCTCATTAATAAATTAGAATATCATTGAAAAGTTGATTTATTTATATTATTAAATTTAAAAAGTCATATACTGTAGTATATACATTAATTACAAACAGATTTAATTTCTTTTAATTTCAGTATCTCAAAAAATTAGAATATTACTTAAGACCAGTTATTAAAAAACACAGAAATGTTGCACGACTGAAAAGTATGAACATGTACAGAAATACTTGGTCGGGGCTCCCTTCGCATGAATTACTGCAGCAATGTGATAAAAAGAACTGGAGGGTTGCTAGGTGGGCCAAAGTCATCATCAAAAGTACATTTTGAATTTCATTTGAAAATCAAGGTCTCAGAGTCTGAAGGAAGAGAAGAGAGGCACAGAATCCAAGCCGCTTCAGGTCCAGTTTGCACAATCAGTGGTGGTTTTGGGGAGCAATGTCATCTGCTGGTGTTAGTCTATTGAGTTTTATCAGGTCCAAGGTCACGCAGCAGGAGGTTTTATAGCGCTTCATGTTTCCCTCAGCTCACCAACTTTATGGAGATGCTGATTTTTTTTTCCACACAGAGTGCTTGATTGGCCAAAGAACTCGTCTGACTTAAACCTATGATCATGGGAATCTATGGGGTATTGTGAAGAGGAGGATGCGAGACACCAGACCCAACAACACAGAAGAGCTGAAGGCTGCTATCACAGTCACAGGTTGATTGGAAATAATTTGAGATAAACACAATTTTGACACTTTATTCATTTGGGGAAATTATTTTCTTTAGGGATAAATGTTTGTCTTTAACAAACTATCAAAGTCACAGTCACCTATCAAATTAAAACTGATATTGGTATATGATCCAATTTACTGCCACTGACTCCAAAAACACAAAAATGCAAGAGTTCCCACAATTTTTATAAAAATTTTACTAGCAGTGTATTAACACTGAATAGAATATTAGGCTACATACAGTACTGTATAGCATACAGTATATAGCTACAAATACAATTGCAGGATGATTTGCCCATTTAAACTGAGTGTGGTGGAATTATAGCATTCTGCAAAACCACACAAAATTCACACTGATATAGCCTAAATAACTTTTGCCTTTTTTTTTTTGCCATTTGTTTATATATATATATATATATATATATATATATATATATATATATATACAGTACAGACCAAAAGTTTGGACACACTTTCTCATTCAAAGAGGTTGAATTTGTATTATGGCAAGAAAAAAGCAGCTAAGTGAAGAAAAAAACGTGCGGCCATCATTACTTTAAGAAATAAAGGTCAGTCAGTCCGAAAAATTGGGAAACCTTAGAAAGTGTCCCCAAGTGCAGTCACAAAAACCATCAAGCGCTACAAAGAAACTGGCTCACATGCGGACCGCCCCAGGAAAGGAAGACCGAGAGTCACCTCTGCTGCGGAGGATAAGTTCATCCGAGTCATCAGCCTCAGAAATCGCAGGTTAACAGCAGCTCAGATCAGAGAGCAGGTCAATGGCACACAGAGTTCTAGCAGCAGACACATCTCTAGAACAACTGTTAAGAGGAGACTGTGTGAATCAGGCCTTCATGGTAGAATATCTGCTAGGAAACCACTGCTAAGGACAGGCAACAAGCAGACGAGACTCGTTTGGGCTAAAGAACACAATAAAGAACACAATAAAGAAAACTCGCTGAATGAAAAGGTGTGTCCAAACTTTTGGTCTCTACTGTACTGTATATACTATATGACCCAAATAAGCCATGCACAAAATAACAGCTTGTAAGATTTCTTGCTTCTCTTGAAAAAGTTTTCTAAAAAAGATATAAAGATATCTCTAACTAGCTCTGTTCATTTATTCTTATCCACAATATATTAACTCCTAAAGTATCGGAATCACTCTGTTCACACAGCTGATGCTTTGTGCACTGTGGTTAATTTACGACTGTATGTCTCTTTGTTTGTCATTCCCCAATTCCTACCCATTCTCTCATATCATTCAACAGCTAAAAGCTAGTGAAACTGACGACATCTATTCGTTTCCTCAAAGACATCTGAAGCCAATATCTGCATCTTTTCAAGTTGCTGATTATAATGTATGTCACAGGGAAGCGTAACATGCTTGGAGAAAGGTGTTATCTGCCCTCTTCCATGTGCATGTTGTATACAAAGGTTTTTCATTAAATACGACACTATATGTAAATACTATTAAATAAAATCAAACAAAACCTTAAGCATACAAATTACGTTCTCGGGTTGGTTGTAATTTTTGGATAATTACTTAATAAACAATAAGCAAAACTATACTTATAAAACTATTGTTATATTTAACAATAAAAAAAAACAATATTGTTGCATTCAATGAGCAGTAGAGGAGTAAACTTTCTTGTATAAAGCAGAGGTGACAGAAGTACACAGACTCGATATTCAAGTAAAAGTACAAATACTTGCCTAAGAATGTACTCCACTACAATTTTTTACTTAAACTGAAGTCCTAACTATGGGCTCTTCTATATCTTGCAGTGTTTGTTCTTAGATTTTCTCACATTACCCTGTGTGTACATACCATATGAAAATGTATGTACAGTGTGTAATTCTACAACCTGTCTTTTGTGTTACTAACTCTATGGCCGCTGGATATCTGGAATTTCCTTCAGAATCAATAAAGTATCTATCTATCTATCTATCTATCTATCTATCTATCTTAAATGTACTTTATGTGCAAAAGAACAAGTATTCTGTAAGGTTTTTTTTTTTTACATCAAAAGTGTAAACTTTCCAATGACTCTACAGTATCTCTTGGATATTTCTTTGTTCCATGTCATATGGCACATCAAGCAATAATTCTTTTTCATTTAATATATTCAGCTTTACATAACAGATTATTATTTTTGCATATCTATTCAACTGAATTAAACAGTGAAAGTATTTTAAACATGAATGTGGATGTCTAGTACATTTTTGCATGGTTTTTCTTTATGTCCAGTTTTTCAATTTTTCAATTGAATTCCCTTAAAAAGACGAAATATTTATTTTGAACTTACATTTCATCCTGGTGTTTATAACAAAACTGAGATCCCTGAAATCCCCTATTCAGTCTCAACAGAAGCTGGTTGTCAAAGTTATTAGAGTCCAAGCAGGCTCTTCTGGGACAGAAGATTAATTCTGCTGTGCCAAAGAATATTTTGCATGTGGCTAAGACAGGAAGTTGGGTGTTTAGTTTCAGCAATAATTTATACATTGTGGAAAACTGGTCATGATGCCAAGAAACGTTTGAAAATAAATGGCAGGTAGCATTGTTATCATTTTTTATTATGTCTGCTTAGCTAGCTAGTTACCCTGTATAATGCAAGTAGTCTATGCAATTAAACATGGACATACCGCCAGCATTTAGAATACAATAAGGTTAAAGGACATGTCAAAATTAAAATAAAATTAAAAAAAATTACAATGTTATTGATAAGAAACACAAACCAAAAACATGTTCACAACTCTTTTGCTTAGCATGTTAACTAGTTAGCTAAATCACGTCAGATCTTACCTTGAGAAGTGTGCCCATTTGACAGGCTGGAAAAAGGAGCCAAAAGAATCCACAGTCCAGAGACTAAGTGGGCAGGAACCGTTGCCCAGGTAACCATCAATCACACTGGTACGCTAAAAAAAATCTGTGCTTTCATAATGACCTGACAGTCATTTCTGTAAACTTGGACTGATGGAATTGTTTTGTTCCTGTCCTTTCCGCCTAGGCTGGACTGTATCTCAGGCATGATATGGTGTGACTGACAGTGTAAACACATACGTTTAGATTAGAAAACCAACGCACAGTGTGACCATCAGCTGAAAAGTAGCAAGTCTCCATTCAAAATGTAATAAGTAAAAGTACAAATTTTTCATCAACAAATTTAGTAAGTAGAAGTAAAAAAATATCACTCAAGAACAGTAACGAAGTATTTGTACTTCTTTACTTTCGATCACTGGTATAAAGGAATATAAAAGCGTTTGTCCTTGAAAGAAAGTTTAGCGTTGTCTCTACAGTAACCACAACTGATGCTATTTTTTAAATAAGATTATAGATGATCACTTAGCAATTGTTAAATCCATTATAATGCTTAACCTATATCCTTTGACCTACAGTGTAACATGATTATTGAGAAAGCAACCTTGTATCTGCTCTGTACAAGACTCAAGACAGCCTTTTTGACATTTATTTTTCCTAAATGAAGTTCACTTAAATACATTTTCCCCTGATGGGATCTTTTGGGTATAAAGAAGGGTAACTAAATAATCACATCTAATATACAGTTGGTGATGTGGTGGTAACCAGATTTTATACTGATACTTATATATGTTGTAATAGAGTTCTGTTGTGATTCAGTATATTGACTCTTTTAACATATTCATTTACCATATGAGCAGATGTGGACTGTTGATGTGTGCACATCTACAGATCATCTACTGGCCCAAACTTGGCTTCCAAAATATACAACACAAAAGAAGGCAGACTTTTTCGATCAGCCTGTCCTTTAGGCTCATGCAAACAGAAAGCGTAAATCCCATTCTGTCTGTGTGAACTGAAATCCAAAAATAATTTGTTCCTTTAGAGGACTCCCTTTCCCTTTGTACAGAAGTTAAAACACAAGAAAAAAGGAAGACGTAAAACGGGTGAAAATGAGACAGGATGTGATGAGACCTCCCATTTATAATTTTGTATTCAATTTGTGCCAGGTATTTTTTTCATGGAAGGAATTTTGTTCTAACTAGTTCCATGTGAACGGTTTGGAGGAGGATGCTGGCCAGTGATTGGGCTACGGCTCAGACCGACTGAGAAAGGAATATGTTGTGGATTGAGGAGAGGAAAAATACTAAGGCTTTCTTTTATTTTCAGCATAAAGAAACTGATTTCGAGTTTCATAGAGACAAGAGCATACTGTGAGGACCACTGCATGGAACATTTGTATATGGCAAGAATCTCTCCAATGTAACAAGCATGCACATAACTTAACTTGAATGGGCGTCAAGTTGATATATAACATAGATAGCCTGTTAACTGAGACTTTTGGTTTTGAGTTACATATGGGATGTATTTTTATATGTAAAAATACAGTGCAAATGGGATTTTTAAAATTTACAAATATTTGTCGTAGAGGAATATTCCTTCATTTCCCAAAACATCACTTCATGTGTGAAGGCCTGATTCACACAGTCTCCTCTTAACAGTTGTTCTAGAGATGTGTCTGCTGCTAGAACTCTGTGTGCCATTGACCTGCTCTCTGATCGGAGCTGCTGTTAACCTGCGATTTCTGAGGCTGGTGACTCGGATGAACTTATCCTCCGCAGCAGAGGTGACTCTCGGTCTTCCTTTCCTGGGGCGGTCCGCATGTCAGCCAGTTTCTTTGTAGCACTTGATGGTTTTTGTGACTGCACTTGGGGACACTTTCAAAGTTTTCCCAATTTTTTCGGACTGACTGACTTTCATTTCTTAAAGTAATGATGGCCGCTCGTTTTTTTCTTCACTTAGCTGCTTTTTTCTTGCCATAATACAAATTCAACCTCTTTGAATGAGAAGGTGTCCAAACTTTTGGTCTGTACTGTATATGTATATAAAAACAAATGGCAAAAAAAAGCAAAAGTTATTTAGGCTATATCAGTGTGAATTTTGTATTGTTTTGCAGAAGGCTATAATTCCACCACAAACAGCCTGCAATTGTATTTGCAGCTATATACTGTATGCTATATAGTTTGTAGCCTAATATTCTATTCGGTGTTAATACACTGCTAGTTAAATTTTTATAAAATTGTGGGAACTCTTGCCTTTCTGTGTTTTTGGAGTCAATGGCTTTTTTCTTGCCATAATATAAATTCAACCTCTTTGAATGAGAAGGTGTGTCCAAACCTTTGGTATGTACTGTATATATATAAATCAAAAAGCATTATAGATTATCTCTGGATGATGTTAGGTACTTTGTTATGGCTTTTAAAACCTGGAGGCTTTATCAAGTTGAGGATTGTAAAAAAAAAAAAAAAAAAAAAATTATGGTTTGTTAAGGTTTTCAAAAACCATACAACATAGACCAATTAAATGTTAAGACACAAAACCTACATTTCTCTGCTACTGATTAAACGTATATGCCATCTGAGAGCTAGCCAAATATATGTACAGAATAATGTACTTTAGAATTAATTTATTCCCAAATACAGAAATTCCCAGTGACGTCAGAGCACGCTTATAGTAAACAGAGCATGGCTATATTAAAGCTATATATATATATATATATACATTCTCCACTACCATCTGTACAACACCAACTGAGGTTAAGGAGTAATATTCAACCCTCCAGTCTTGTTGTAGAATCTATGCCAAGGTATGCTATAGTGTTGATTAAAGAAGCTAGTGAGGCTCACTCCTGCACTATAGACACTTTATATCAGTTTTGTATTGATTAGCACATACTGTAGTACTGAGACACATTGTCAACACAATCCTAGGTGTGCTCATATGATTTCTACTACCTTTGTGCTCTTAAATAAGGCATTGCCATTTGTTGCACATTGCAGCAAATGCTGAGTGTACATGATATAATGTCTTATATAATGTATATATAACAAAAAATATATATCTGTTTCCAGCTCATTTTGTATTTCTGTCAAAAAAGGAAGATATTTTACTAAATTTGGTCTAATATGCACTAGGCTGCATTAAGGTACTTGTCATGTAACTAAAATAATGGGGGGGGGGGGGATGGGTGCACGTGTCAGATCACTTTCTTTGTGCTAAATCAAATAAGCAGATCAGATAATCCACTGTGATGACCCCTAACAGGAGCAGCTCAAGGAAGAACAACAACGTACAGTATCCTGTAGGCATATCGTCTAATTTAACTGTCAAAGGCAATTGTTCCTATCTCTAATAATGAACCTAAAACTCTCAAACTGGCACAAGTTCTCAGAAGTTTAGATATGATTTGTTTAAGGAAAGCAACATTTCCCCAGGTTTCACCAACTTTCTAAGCAACTTTCAACTTGTCACTGAACAGAAAGATTTGAAAACTGAAAGCTAGGAATTCTCTGTTGGGTTCATTTGCACATTTGCCACCATCATGTGTGGTCCCAAGATAATTTCTTTTTTCAGACATGTGTTTGTGCAGTGCTAGATAGCTTTATTTTTCTGGCACGTCTCTCTCTGCTCTTAATGGCTCTCTGGCGGCAGGGTTTTTCTTTGTGTGTGGTTTACAACTTCAGACTTTCGTGTACTAGACAACGTGCTGTTTTCAATAATGTCTGCTTCTACATCAGTGGCAGTCCAGACCTCCTCACATATTACGCAGGCCATTGACATTTCTTTCACACATTCATGGAAATTTATGTTAAGTACACAGACGTTTGACAGTCTGTTTAATGTAATGTATATATAACAAAAAATATATCTCTGTTTCCAGCTCACTTTGTATTTCTGTCAAAAAAGGAAGATATTTTACTAAATTTGGTCTAATCAGACAGTGTTGCCCAAAGGGAATGTTTCACGTCACCCTAGATTTTTCCATCTGTTTTCTGGTGCATTCCTCATTAACTGAATAATTGTTTGTTTTTAAAGTAGTCTAGTAGGAACTAAAAGAAGTCTGGGCAACTTTTTTTTTTTTATGTAATTGTGGTTAGATGTTTGACCTGCAAACTTAAACTGAACTGAATCTTTTAAACATGAACAAACAGATATGAATAAACCAGATGGAATCATTGTTCAAGCAGAGAAAAAATACAGAGTCTTTTTATGCAGTGACAGTACACCTACAGCACAAACGAAGACAGTTTTAGGTCATTTTAAGTACATGACAGTGGGAGTGGTTCTGGATGATTGTCTTTCATTCAACCACAATATACTGTAGTACAGGTCTATTCAGGTGGTCCACTTTAAAAAAGCTTTGAGGTTATAAAAAATATGAATTTATATGTTATTGTAATATTAGTCCAATATCAGATGGTGAAATACTGTATGTTTAATCATCTTTGATACTTTAATATGAGATTGATACTTTAATACATTCATACATCATTGGAAGCATGTCACCATTTTATTTGAATAGAATATAGACTATAAAGGTGCACTTTGATTTGTTATTCCTTGCTATTTATTCAATGCCCAAGGCACTGTATTCAATTCGCAATCATTTCAGGAATTTCTCAAGAATATTTCTGAAAATGCAACGACCACATTTTTCCCCCACAATTCAATAAAAACCATGAAGCCCTTTATGTCTTCATGTTCTCAGGTCTAGTTGCCAGACTGTATTACCATGAGACATCCACCTGCTCTATGCTTTACCGAGATCAGAAATGAGCTGGAACCAGAAGCAATGGTCCTGGTATTCTGAGGATGAATTATTTCTCTGCTATCCCTGGAAATATTTGAATTGTGTTGAATTAACTGCAGCAATCCAAGAATTACTGGACTGGATTGAATTTAGATCATAGTAAGTAATGACATTATCTCATTATGAAGGGAATCGACATGGTGGTATGGGAAAAAGCTTGTTCTTGAGAGCAATAATTGTGAATATGCAGATGTGGTTGAAAGGTGTGATATACTGTAGGATGTTCTAACCTGATGGATATCACTGAAGCTTTCAAGACCCCTCCAGTTAATATGCAAAACTGACATGATTGTAACTCCATATGGGGCAGGTTGTCTTCTCCAGGTCAATCAAGCTCCCTGCCTATACAGTATGTCACAAAAGTGAGTACACCCCTCACATCTCTGCAAATATTTAGTTATATCTTTTCATAGGACAACACTGCATAAATGACTCTTTGACACAATGAACAGTAGTCAGTGTAAAGTTTGTATAGCAGTGTAAATTTATTGTCCCCTCAAAATAACTAAAAATACAGCCAATAATAGCTGAACCCCTGGCAACAAAAGTGAGTACACCCCTGTGAAAATGTACAAATTGAGCACGATTAGTCATTTTCCTTCCCCTTTGTTATGTGACTCATTAGTGTTACACTGTCTCAGGTGTCACCAGATAGCAGGTGAGATAAATTTGGTATAAAAGCTCTTCTTTCATAAGACCTGAAAAAACGAATTGTTGCTTTTCATAAAGATGGCCTAAGCTATAAGAAGATAATCAACACTCTGCAACTGTGCTGCAGCACAGTGGCCAAGACCCTCCAGCGCTTTAAGAGGACAGGGTCTTCTCAGAACAGGCCTCGCCGTGGTCGGCCAAAGAAGCTGAGTGCACGTTCTCAGCATCAGATCCAAAGATCGGCTTTGGAAAACAGACGGATGAGTGCGGCGTCCAGCATTGCTGCAGAGATTGAAGTGATGGGAGGTCAGTCTGTCAGTGCTCAGACCGTACGCCGCACACTGCATCAAATTGCTCTGCATGGTTGTCGTCCTAGAAGGAAGCCTCTTCTAAAGATGATGCACAAGAAAGCTCGCAAACAATTTGCTGCAGACATGCAAACTAAGGACCAGGATGTCCTGTGCTCTGATGAGACCAAGATAAACCTGTTTGGTTCAGATGGTGTCAAGCGTGTGTGGCTGCAACCAGGTGAGGAGTACAAAGACAAGTGTGTCTTGCCTACCGTCAAACATGGTGGTGGGAGTGTCATGATCTGGGGCTGCATGAGTGCTGCTGGCATTGGGGAGCTACAGTTCATTGAGAGAAACATGAATTCTAACATGTACTGTGACATACTGAAGCAGAGCATGATCCCCTCCCTCCGGAAACTGGGCCGCAGAGCAGCGTTCCAGCATGATAATGACCCCAAACACACCACCAAGATGACCACTGGCTTACTAAAGAGGCTGAGGGTAAAGGTGATGGACTGGCCAAGCATGTCTCCAGACCTAAACCCCATAGAACACCTCTGGGGCACAAGGTGTCAAATGTCCCCCACCTCCGTGATGTTGTGATGGAGGAGTGGAAGAGGATTCCAGTGGCAACCTGTGAAGCTCTGGTGAACTCCATGGCCAAGAGAATGCAAGCCGTGCTGTAAAATGATGGTGGCCACATAAAATATTGACATTTCACATTTTCACTTATGGGTGTACTCACTTTTGTTGTCAGGGGTTCAGCTATTATTGGCTGTATTTTTAGTTATTTTGAGGGGACAATAAATTTACACTGCTATACAAACTTTACACTGACTACTTTTCATTGTGTCAAAGAGTCATTTATGCAGTGTTGTCCTATGAAAAGATATAACTAAATATTTGCAGAGATGTTCTCATTTTTGTGACATACTGTATAGGCAGGGAGCTTTATGTGCAACAGTGACATTACAGTAAGTTGTGATACGCAACCTCATCATGTGACTCACTGGTGTGAGACAACCTACAGCTTCTGTGTTAGGAACCTCCACTAGAGGTCACTGTTCATGTCTGTCTGTCTGTGTAGTTCTTGTGGGTTGACTCAGTTTCCCAGAAGGCACCTCAGTCAGGTGATGAGTGCTCACCTGAACTGAGGTACCTCATTAAAGTTTCTATAAATAGCAGTTTGTTCTGGGAAACTGGGTCGAGCATTGTTTGTCTGTTTGTTTTGTTATGTTTGTTTTTGTATATACCGTCATGTGGGCATTCCTTTTAGATTGTTTCTTTGAGTTCATATTTTAGTTATATTGTTTTACCTTTGTTTTTCTAGAGGGCTCTACTGTTTGTTTTCCTTATGTTCCTTGTGTTGATGGATTCATGGAGCTGTCCTGTTTCATGTTTAGTTAGGCTGTGTCTCCTCCTGTGTACAGTGTAAGTACTGTTCTGTGTCTTCCCAGTGTTTGTCTTCCAGTCTAGTTCTTTGTCTGTTTAGTTTTGTGTAGCCACATGAGGGCCTAGCCGCTAGCATGGTTAGCCGCTAGTAGGCCTTGATTGCTAGTAGGGTTAGCCCCTAGTAGGGTTAGCCTCCAGTAGGCTAGCCTCTAGGGGGATTGACTGCTAGTGGTTCTGGTCGCTAGTAGGTTAGCCGCTAGTTTGGAATAGCCTCATGTGTGCTTTGCCTTTTGTGTTCAGTTCCCCACTATTAGGTCAGTACTAACCCGGTTAGCCACTAACCCCTTTAGATACTAACCTGGTTAGGTCAGCATCCAGTGTCCCCATATTCCATATAGCTACTAACCCAACTAACCACTAACCCGTCTGGTCTCTAGTCTCTGTGCTCCTGGTCCTGTCTCCAGTCCTGTCTCTCTAGTCTCCAGTCCTGTCTCTCTAGTCTCCAGTCCTGTTTCTCTAGTCTCCTGTCTAGCCCTGTCTCGCCAGCCCTGTCTCGTGTCTAGCCCTGCCTCGCCAGTCTCCTGTCTCTCCAGTCTCTAGTTCCCCTATGTGTCTTAGTCAGCTTCAGCTCCATGTTTCCTCATCCCCAGTTCTCTCTGTCGGTTCCCTGTGTCAGCTCCTGGTTCCCTGTGTCAGCTCCTGGTTCCCTGTGTCAGCTCCTGGTTCCCTGTGTCAGCTCCTGGTACCCTGTGTCAGCTCCTGGTACCCTGTGTCAGCTCCTGGTACCCTGTGTCAGCTCCTGGTTCCCTGTGTTTTTCCTGAGCCCTAGTTTTAGTTTACGTTTGTTGTTTTGGTTCCTTTGTTTGTGTCTGTTTGAGTTTGTATTGTAAATAAAGACTTTCTGTTTACAACCCCTCTGCCATCATGCCTACCCTCATGCCCACGGCAACCACCACATCAGCCGGGTCTAGCCAACACCACCAGCTAGACCCATGACATTCTGAGAATCTCAGAATCCAGAGACTTGTACAATGGGCACTATGCATGATGGTGCATTGCTTCATGGGCTTCCTTTATTTTCCTGATGCAATCTGAAATAGGTACATCTGGACTTATCAGAAGACATAAGATTTTTCCATTACTGCACAGTCCATTCTTTATATCTGATTAGTGAGGATTTATTTTGTTTGTTTGTTTTTTATTATTATTTTATTTAAAAAACAAACACAGACCCTGTGACTTTATTTATTTATTTTGCTCAGACAGTGTTTCATTCCTTGGCTATCCAGGGCCCCCAGTATTTACAGATGGATTAGAAGCCTTTTAAAAAGAAATGCAATTATAAAATGAAATCAAGATTAGCACAATTAAGTTTTAACTTTACCTTTAATTGCAGTGTCTCAGAAATCTCTCCAAAAGGCTAAACCATAGAATTGATATAAGACACAATCGAAATAAATTTTCTGGAAAGCAAAAAGTTCTCTCTTCTTAAAACTGTCACAAAATAAATCAAAGTAAAGGAGCCAATGATGAAAAAAATGACACAGAGGGCGCAGTGCATCTCTTTCTTATCCTTACGGATCGAAGAAATTTGGAATATGTCAGGAATTCCAAGTGACTAAACACAAGGCAAGTGCAATAGGCCTTCTTTTTTGCATGGTTTCATATCACGCTGACTTATTACCCCAGACCCAGAAATGGAAAAGCAGATGTACTGTCCCAGATGTTTGGAGATCCTAAAGAGAAGAGACTGGAGGTAAGAAAAATGTGCATTGTAGTACCAGTGAGATGGAAGACAAGGGGTTGGAAAAGGCACTGTTCCTGGAACTGTGTTCTTCCAGTGTAATTATGCAGCACTTAGTTCAGGTCATTGACATGGATTTCATAGCAGATCTCTTAGCACAAGTTGACTGTAATCATCTAGTCACACCATTTCCCTGTAATCAAACATCTGGCCAACAGATGCAGTTTCCCAAATACTAACAGTTGCCATAGTTTCTAATATTTACATATTAGAAAATGACAAATTATTAAGTATATTTCTAGATAATGTGGTTTAGTTCCGGGTTTAAAATTGTCCTATTTTAAGCATTTTTTTAAAGAAAGAAGTAAGATTTTCTGCCACAAGAACAAGAATGTTTCAAATATGTAATTCAAATTTGATTTGATTTAATATTTTTTAATCAAGTTTACATACACTTCATTTTGATGTAGGCAGTTTAAACACACAGCTGTAAATCCTGACCTGTTTTCTAGCACATGGGGATTTATTCATTGATTGTGACCTTGGACCGTTTTCTTGGTCTTCACTCTCAGATTGCTTTCATATTGTGAGACCAATTTTCAACTGATATTTTTTGTATTTTTGAACTGTATTTTGACACTTTTGAATTTATACTGTATCTGGATCTGTATAATTATAAAATCTGTAAGGTTACATCTACTGTATACTCGTGCACACACACACACACACACACACCCACACACTACCCAACCAAAAAAGTTATATTTCATAGGACTCTGTTTTAAGCTTATGCAATGTCACAACAATTATTCCAGTCCAGAATTACATTAATTTCTCACCAAGATCTTGAGTTGATAATTGGAGAGTCAGGCCGCTGTGTAAAGCATTCTCCTACCCATCCCAAAGATCCTTGACGGGGTTATGATCTGGATGTGTGAAAATGTTGTCTCATGTTCCCACTGAACCACTCTTTCACATTTTGGCCCCGATGAATCATGGCATCATCATCTTAGAATGTGCCTGTGCTACCAGGGAAGAAAAAATTAATTGATGGAAAAACCTGGTCATTCAGTATATTCAGGTAGACAGCTGACCTCATTTCTCTGGGACATAACGTTGCTGAATCTAGATCTGCCCACACAGGCTTGTACTTGTATTAGTCATTATGGAAGCATCACTTCATCTGCCTTACCTTGGTGCACCCATCACTCTGGAACAGGGTAAATTTGGACTCATCAGGCCACATAAGCTTTTTCCAATGTTCCACAGTCCATTCTTCATGCTCGCTTACAAATTGAAGCTTTTCAGATCATGTCGGAAAAGTCTCCACTATTTTGCTATGCCAGGCTAAGTTGGATGCTATACAGGTCACATACAGACAATGTACTGTATAATACATTTCAACAGTTGCCATGAGTACCACCTGCAAGCACCACGTTCCCTCTGATCTATCTTAAAAACTTCCCAACACTGTTTGACTGACGGTACTTGGTCAGTAACCTAGTAATCCAGTGCAAGGATCTATCCAATGACGGAAACTTCAAAGCAACTCACGGAATCTATCCAAAGTCGCTGTCTTATCATAATCACATTTGCAGTTTACCTTGGACAATTTATCATAGCCAATCCACGTACATACATATTAATGAACAGTGAGGGAAATCCCATGTGAACCTTCACACAGACAGTAACCTAAGCTCAGGATCAGACCCGGTATCCTAGAGCTGCGACTGGCAACACTACCCACTGTACCTTAGTGCCACCCCCGAACATTCCACTGTAATGTTAGAAAAGAAAAAGCTTGGCCTGGATCAGCTAAATGAACTATCAGTGTTAAATAGTAGAAGAGAAGCAGAGGTGATAGTAGAAAGAGGAGTTCATTCGATCATTTGATTTTGCCTATATTATTAATTTTGTACTACTGTATTAGCTCTACTAGAAAATCTACCAAAAATGATGAAAAAATATTGCTTTTCTACAGCCTCTATTTAATGAGGTATTTAGTGGTTGTTGGTTGCCTCTAGTGGCAGTTCTTATTTCTTTACCTCTATGCATGATCCTCATCAAGCTCTTATTGGCCATACAGAGGTCCACCCGGAACAGATTAACAAGCACATAGTGAGCTCTTTTTTCATTCACGCACATACACAGACGCAAGTTCTGAGTCAACTAAGTGGACTATGGGTGGGGTGCCACCTAATGCAGGTGGTAGAACTTATTTTTGGCTCCTGACAGGCAGCTAAAGGAAAAACAGGCTCTGTGATGCAATAACACAGCATTCAGATTTGTGATTGCTGTTTATTTTTTGTACGTTGACCATGGAATGTTAATAAGGGGGAAGGGTAGATGATATTACCAGATGCTTTTTCTAAGGGAGTGTTTCACCTTGTAAAGCCTGGGTGGAGGGAGTGAGGTAGGCAGCAGTCTCAAGAGGTCTCTGAAAAAAAAAAAATCTGATGGCAGGCTGCCCCTGCTTCTGAACCCCATGCCACTTCCTTGAGTTGTGTAAAGAAACACCCGGGTTCATGGATTTGAGTAGCAAACCAGAAATTGGCATTAAAATAGCTGCACACAGGACTTCTATTGATGACATCAACAGATGATGCCTACTCACTCTAATTTTTTTTTGTTATATTTTCCAGTAAAGGTTTCATTCTAAGGCATATTTCAATGTCCATTCTTTTTAGTGTAAGTACTTTAAATAGTTCATTTTCTAATAAGGGTTAGTTTAATGAACAATGCTTGACTCCTTAAATCTGCTATGTTCATAATCATAAACCTTATTCCTAAAAAAAACTACTGCCTATATCGTTTAGTTTAGCTCTAAATGTATACCTATTATTTCTGTTGTAGTACACATTCTCATTCTAATTTACTTCAGGTATTGATTATTTGTGTCCCACTGACAAAAATACCCAAAAAGATGATAACTCAGAAAAGCCCAATGTTAATGGCCATCAATGACTCAATCAGCTTATTTAGGAAAGAGGTAGACATTTAAAAAAAAAAAAAAAAAAAGAAAGGACAGAAAATCCATCCATCCACTGTTTATACCGCTTAGTTCAATTCAGGGTTCAGTTCCTCCTGGGGGACCCCTAACTGTTCCCAGGCCAGCCAAGATATATATTTCTTCTAGCATGTCCTGGGAGGGCTCCTTGAAATTTTGTCCATGAAAATCATGAACAGGACAGGATACAAGGTCCACCCAATGCCCACTTTGAACAGGCTTGTCTTAACACTGAGTATGTGAACACAGCATTTACTCCGGGTTTACAGGGACCAGGGACCTGGGTCTGTAAACCCAGTACTGTACCCAAGGTCCGCGTGTCAATGCCAGGACATTATAACAACAGATAGAACATTCAGCATTTCTGGGCAAATCTCATCCACCCCAAGGTCCTTGCCACTGTGGAATTGTTTAACTACCTCAGTGACTTCAGTCCGAAAGAGGGGTTCAGTATCACCTACTTTTGGCAGCCCTACCTACTGTACTGTACGGGTGGTATGTCTCTTGGGCTCAGGAGTTCTTCAAAGTGATCCTTGCAACACTCGACGGTGTTGCAAGTTGAGGTCAGAGTCTTACCACCCTTGCTGAGCATAGCTTGGGTGGTGTCTTTCTTCCCTTTCTGTGCTGTCGAACGGTTTTACCAGTTTTACCTTTTTTTTTGTCTGCTGTCTTCCTCCAGCCATTTTCAGCAAACATCAACTATTCATTTGAGGGCCTCCGAGTGGCGCAGTGGTTAAAGCGCTCGCCCTATCATCCGGAGATCGCTAGTTCGAATCCCGGGTGGTGCTGTAACCTCTCGCAGCCGGAGGTCTAGAGAGAGCTGATTGGCCGAGCTCTCTCAGAGGGGAGGGATGAGAGGTACTTAGTGCTCCCACATTAATCACGGCTCTACAGGCAATCAGGGGCGTCTGTGAGCTCGCGCAACGGAGGGAGTGGATAGCGCTGTCCTCCGAGTGGAGTGTGTTACGCCGCCCCCAACGGTGCGCGAGCGAGCAGTTCGAAAAGATGCGGTCCGCTGGCGTCACGTGGTTCGGAGGAAACACGTGATAGTCTTCGGCCCTCCCGGCTGAGTGGTAGTAGTAGCCTTAATGTGGGAGCCCCCTAGTGACGGGGAGGAATTGGACACTGATTAGTCTGATTAGGAATTAGTCTGATTAGGAATTAGTCTGATCCTAGTCACCACCAGATGGTGATCAGTTGACAGCTTTGCTCCTCGCTTCACTCAAATGTCCATAACATATGACTTCAGATCAGATGAAATCATTGACCTTAGGCCTAAGGTTGAACCGTGACTAGCATTGAAGTCCAACGGCAACAACTAACCACTCTAGTTTACTTTATATCAGGCAGACCATTTCTTCAATCACTCCCCTCCAGGTTTCCCACTCAATACCTAAATGGGCATTGAAGTCTCCCAGCAGAACAATAAAGTCTGTGGACAAAATCCTCCTAAAAGAAACCCCTCACTCTTTCCTAAAAGGCAGAGTGGTACACTGTTGTTGGGGTGTGTTGTGTTGTGAGTTTTCCTCTCTTCAACTCAAAGTCGCATTGAGTTGACTCTCTCATCTACTTGGACAAACTCCAACAGTGTTTCAGCCAGCCAGGAATGGTGAGTATCCCCAAACCTGCCCGGTGCAACACTCCCTGAGTAGGAGAAAAACCACCCTGTGGGCACTGCAACATATTCCTACTACTGTATGGACTTTGCAGGAGGTGAGTCCATATGAACCCTCCACATTGCTTCTTTAGGCTGAGCCCAACCAGATTCTCTGGGCAACCCAACCACCAGGCGCTTGACCTCACTCCAGGGGCAGGTTCCAGTTTCCCTGTTCCAGGAAGGGTAACAGATATTCTGTTACTCGTTTTCATACGGTTTCATGCGTCATGTTTGTCTGGACCATAACCCTAGACGTGTTCAACTTGGGAGGCCATACCAGGAGCATTTAAATCCAGACTCCATAGCCATGAGGATCATTAGGCCATACAAACCCTTCTGCCACAAGAAGGCCTGATCCAAAAAAGGGACAGAAACTTTATATTTTAATTTGATAGTGTGTAACAAGCCAAGGTCCACATTACTCCACCATTACAAAATCTACAACAAGATAACAGCACATCATATGATAAAAGAAAATGTCTGATTTGGAAAGAAAATGTCTATTTTGGAAAAATAATAGGGAAACAGTTTTATGGTTCACAGTGTAGACAGTGGTATGGTCTTAGAACCTCTATTTATTTTCTAACTCTAGGCACAAAAACTTATTTTAATGGTTCTGACATGTGTGGTGAAATGTGTTGTCATAAATTCACAGTTTTCAAATAAGGGGCCAATCCACACAAAAACTGTTTTTTACTCACATGCCTTACATGTATCCCACAGAACAGATGCTTCTGTTTTAGCCAACCTAATTTCAATCCACACTGGTTTTGTGCATTACTAAGACACACAAGTAAAAACATGAACCCTGTCTTACTATGGGTTTTGTTTACTGTCTTGCTGTCTCATTCCTTATTTTAAATGAGCTGTAACACAATTACAGCTGATTCAGTGTTGACTCTTCGGGTTGGCTGTTCCGTGGACGCTCTTATACATTTGTTACTAGATCAAATAAATTATTCTGCCGTACCATTAACGCATTATGAGCACAAATGCTATGGATTGTACAGAAGGCCATATAAAGTAATATGAATTATACAGTAGGTAGGAGGAGCACGGTTATATACAGTATACTGTATCTGCCTGGAAATACGTGAAAATGAAAGTATAGGATGTACTGTATAAGAAATTCTGTGGTTTTGTATGTGCGACATTAACATTATTTTTTAGCATCTTTGTGTGGTTACAAAAAGCTGTTTATATAGCCACCAAATAATGGTATCTGGGCATCTTCAGTATTTGAACAGATATATAATATTAACACACTGTCTCGTTGTGAGTCTTTTCTCCTGAGTCCCAAGCTTTCTTACCCCTTTACCTTATATTTTCCAAAGGACAACATTATTCTATACTTTACCCATTAGGACAATTTTTCAAATGTTTTTCTTGTCATTATCTCAATCTGTGCATAAAGCCAGTACAGAAAATATTACTTTACACCTAGTCAGGCTACACAATACTGACACTATTTCATATAGGTTTTATTAAAGCCAGTATTTAGCTATATATTTTAATGGTTTATAGAAAAAGTTATGGAAAAAAGTTTTGTTTTTTTTAACTCTCTCTCTCTCTCTCTCTCTCTCTCTCTCTCTCGCTTATATTAAGTTTAAATTCTTACTTTAAATTTGTTATTGCTTTTCTTCTTGTCACCAGGCCAACATTGGCCCAATCTGAAGACAGTAAAAAATTGCAATTCTTCTCCAATATCAGTATTTTTTGTGTCTTTTCATTCTCTCCCTTTTAACAGGTGGATTCCGGTTAAATATTATAAATTTTAATATTGGATTTGCAGTTTTACAGGAACCTCCCATTATCTTAGATTTTCTATTCATTTTCTTTGGCACTTGCTGTTTCAAAAATCTGCCAGATTTCAGCCCACACAGACCAAGTACAAATTGGTCTTTTCTTTAAGCTGAAATCGACCGATTTGTGCTTTCAGTGTTTACTACTGTAACACAGTGTGTATAAGTCGAATGGAGATTATCCTTAGGCCTGTTTATTGCCTGATCCAGTGCTTATGAGAAACACACACACACACACACAAAAGCATCTGATAAACCATCTGATATCCAACCATGGCTGCATGGATGGAAGGCATCCAGTGGCAGGTCCCAGCAGTGGCTTTTATTGAGCACAATAACCCACTTGTTGCTAAAGTCTACTCTGGCATGATCCAAGGCCCTATCAGTCTTTTACTATGGCTCCAGATAGCTTAGTTTTTAATGTGATCTAAGATCTAATTGTAGGGTTTATTTGTAGGATTTGCTGATAAGGTTGCTATTGCTAATTGTTTTTTGCAATACTGTCAGGTTCGAACTCACCAAAGGAACTGGCTCTGAATGAGTTCATTGAGTTCATTATCTAAGAAAAGTGTAGCAAACTTTTGCCAGGTAGTCTTCCAGGAAATAATAACCATCATTAAAATACATCATATACTTTTACACACCTTGCCCAAATGTTAGTTAAAAAAAAAAAAAAAGTACATAATGATCATCATTATAACCAGAGACTTTTAAATTTGTTAAATGTGGGATAATGCTTATTCAATTTAAGTATTTATTTGTATAGTGCTTATTATTGTTCAAGTTTTATTTTCTATGCTTCTGGTTGAGAACTTCTATACAGTTAATACATGTAGTATTCAAGTATTTAAGGTATGTCAATTAAGCATTTGTCATTTAAAAAGGTGATGGTGGTATTGATCTATTACGTAGTATAGTCCTTAGTACAGTTCGAATTGGACTATAGGAAGTCATGATACAGTAGGTTTCAGTAGGTGTCATAAAAAGAGCAGTGTAAAAAATGTAGTTCAAAAAAAAATGAAGAAAAAAAAACATTACTTCACATAGTAATTGCTTTACAAACTACAGTATAAAGGTTTATATATATATATATAATGTGTTTTTCATCTCATATTTTTTCAGATAATTGCAATACAAATATTTGCTCATTCAACTAAGAAATGGTTAACATTCATTTCTTTTGAAGGTGGGAAAACAAGGCAGATAGTAACATAGGCGGAAACTGGGTGTCTGATGGATGAGAGGGGGCCAAATTTCAAATCCATCCCTCTTCACTGGCTACCACATCCCATTCTCCAGTCTCCCCTCCTACCTCCCTTTTTTTCGCCTGGCCACAGACACATGCCTTTTGTATGGAAGGAACCAGAGAAACACCCTGTCTCTCTCATTGGAAAAAAATACTAAGAGAGTTAGTGAGAGGGGGACCGAGACAAGAGCCAAAGAGAGAGGGAGCTTCCAGGTGCTTTGCCCCTAGTTAAAAGCCCAGTACGAGTGTGTAGCGAGAGCAGTCAGAGCCCAGCCAATCCAAGCACCCTGCCTCACGCTCCTGCACTTTCCTCCTCTTGCTCTCTCTTTCCCTCCTCCTTTGCACCCGTAAGTGAGAGCGCGCAGTCATTCAGAAGGTGTGTCTGAAATCTACTTCTAGTCAACTGGGAGACAGCTTTGCAAGGACATTTTTCTTCCTCGCATGGACTTAAATTTTCTTCAGAGACAGAAATAAGCACTTTTTTTTTTCCTTCTGATTTTTAGTATATTTAAAAAAAAAAAAAAAAGTCAATATCTCACTGAATCTAAGTTGAGAGAAAAATCCATAAATATTTTCATTTATTTCTTTAATCACGTCTGCTGTATTTCTGAAGATCGTGAGCAGAACATACCATACCTGCAGAGAGTACCTGCCTGAGATCCAGAGATATCCCAGAATTTCGTCCTCAAGCAGAAGAGCAAGGTAATTGCACATCTGAATCTTTATCTTGCCTGGTTCCACAGGCAGCTGCACGTCATCTTTGAAATTGTTTCTCATATCACGTTGCTGTAAGCCAGTGAGGCGGAAGCCAAGAGCAGTAAAAGGAACAGAGAGGAAAACAGTGGGCTTTATTTCTCAGTCATGAGACCAGCATAATTCTCACTGTACCAGTAACACTTGGCTCAGAGCAAAGTTCAGCTGATTAACAAAAATGCATCATTTTGCATCATATTCCCTCTAATATGTATACATATTCTCGGCTTTATTATTAATGTCATTCTAAAATATACTGCACATTCTTACAGTCACAACTCTCCAACTTTGCAGCCTATTTGATTAAAGACATTATTGAATAGAGTTGTGCTATTTTGGCAAGCTTAGACCTTCAAGCATGTGTTTGTGTTAGTTCCTGGTTTCAATGTGTTCTAGGGTTCAGGTAGTGGGGTGAAGAAGTCACACAGCTGTTTTAGAGAGCAAGTTATATAACTGCACTACAGCCACTCTGACTAAACACCTGGGATTGTTTGGTCTATATTGTGCTGTGCATCCTGTCCACTCGTTCACTATATCTATCCTCTCTTACTGTATGTCGACGCATTTTCAGCAGCCGTCAGGTGCACTGTGCCTAATTAGCTTGCACGGCATGCAAGCTTTATATCCGTCCTATTTAGATATTGCAATTCCACCAAAGGATGTCATTTTTACACGAGATTAATGAGCGAGTGTGAGTTTTTGAAGAAAGACAACTCCAGCGAAATGGACACCATGTGCTTTCATAAATGTTCTGCTTCACTTGGGCTGAACTAGGAACAGTACTCAATAACACATATTTTTCTTGTCTGGATAACAGGACCCTGCTTCAACAGTCTGGAAAAGTTAGTACGTTCTCAAACAAAAACACTGGCATTGTAACAAGGGTTTAGTAGTGGAGGGAGCACAGTCAGAACAAAGCACATATGACATTTATGTCCCTGACAGCTGAACTCTTGGTTGGAAACGAAGTTTGACGAAGAATGCCAAAATCACTCAATAGAGCCTATTGTCTGCTGCGATCTTTCATAAGGTTTCGTAGAGAATATTGAGTAATGTGTAACATTTGGTTCATATAGAAAGGGGGAAAGGAATGCTCCTGTGTTTTTCAGCCTAATCTCTATCGTCTACATCTGTAGAAAGTGTGTGATTGTAAAGGAAGGATTGCAAAAAGGGAAGAATGTTCACAACTATGAAAACACCATAAACTTTAATGGAAGTCTAAGAAACGTTGTCGATGTTTCAAAAAGTTAATAACTCATCCTTTTGGAGATTAGACTACTTTTTTCCAGTGGGAAATATTTGTAGGTATGAACAACCAAAGTAGACATCGCACTGTATAGGCCAGAATACCTCAATTAACACCTGATACACTCTTTTTCCTAATGCCTGCTTTTTACTGTATCGAGCCAGTGTTGGGACGTTAAATAAATCAATATATATTTGGCTTTAGTGGTATATGTCAATGTTTTTTTGTCAGAGGTTGTACCTTTGGTATCTCATTATGTAATCATGTATTTGAAACAATTTTAAACAGCTGCTCTTAGATCTCCATGTTTTTCAAATCAACAGATTGCCTGCTCTTTCCAGGAACCACAGGATTAATGCAGGAATCCTTTAAGTACAAAACGACTATGCATCCCCCTTTAAAATCACAGTTGAAGTTAACCAAAAAAAAAAGAAAAAAAAAGTGTAGGAATATGCTTAGTAATCATGTATCTGATTTATTTTAAACCTACTGTATAACAGGACATATTAGATCAATTCGACTGTATTTAAGATATTTCCACTTGCTAGGATGACTTTTTTTTTTTCCTGCTGTGTAGAGAACATTTCTTCAGATGCATATCCAGCTTGGCCCCAGGCTGGACCACCAGCGCCGCAAATGTTTCAATGGTTTCAAAAGAAAACTAAAAGAGATTCCTTAACACTTGAATAGAGGAAAAATGGGGCTGTAGTATTTTTTTTCTTTCTTTTCTTCAGTCTCTACAGTAAGAATGTAAACATCTTTAATTACATTCAGAAGAATCACTGGGCACCAATGGCACATAGCACACATGAGATTTTAACTGTAGTAGATACCTTGATGTCAGAAACCAAAGCTAATTGTGACCCATTGCAAACAATCAGAGTACTTTCCAACAGTGTGGCTCAGTTCACCTCCCTTACTCTCCTTCACAATGTAGTTAGAAAATAACAGAGAAAGATACTTTGGCTCTCTCTCTCTAACAGCACTGTAATGACAAGAATGTGCTGTAACCATGGATGCCCATCCCTGGGGTGGCCTGTTATTTCACTGTCTCCGTTTATGATACCGGTTAGCTCTGTCACGCATGGGGCTTTCGTAAAGTATGTAAGTCTTTATTGCACTTCCAGCTATCTGACTCTGGCTTTGATATATGGACTGGTCATAATCAGTGCTTACCGACGGATGTAGAAGCTGCTGCTCCTACACACACAACACGTGGCTGGTTAAATTCGGGCAATATACTCTCAATTAAGCTATTTTATAAGCTTTTAAGTCCAGAACTGATATCCGTCCTGGGAATTTTTTTTTTTTTTTTAAACAGCTTGTATTTTCCTCTCCTTTTCTCTAGCACTCTTTTTCTTTTTAGGAGTAGATGTGAAAATTCTTTGGCATGGTCGACTGCTTTGGAGAGCCTGAATACATAAAGAAAAAAAGAAAAGGAGACTTGTATCCAATCCATTATGGATTTTTTTTTTTATTCATTCAGTCTGTAATGGAGAACTGCAGTTTTACTTCCCTGTTGAGATTTTTCCATGCTGAATAAGTCAATCATGAGACCCACAGAGACCTAGTATAACTGGATAGACTGGCAGATTCAATTTGTGCAGTCCCTCAAATTTGAGTAAAATGATACAAGTTAAAATGAGGATGGAGTGTTTTACTGGAAAAAACAAACTGCCCATCTCCTATCTCTTGACGTATAACATGCAGATATATCCTCTCCGAATCCATCAGAAACTATGCCTAATGCACACTCTAAGGTTTATTCATATGGAATGTGGGAGTCTCTAACTATTTGTTAATAAGAAAAGTTAGTTTTTTTTTTTTTCAGTTTTAAATTGATTTAGATGTATTTGGTAAACGCATGCTTTTAAAATAAATTGAAATCTACTATCCTTTACAAGGTACAGAGTGAGGTGTTATATGGCTTATAAATGTATATTCCATTATTTCTGCGATTTAAAAAACAGAATACAAACCTGGGATTAGTTTATTGTTTTATGTAAAGTGTATGCATGCAGTAGGCTTGTTCTGGAAAGTTTCAGAATAAAACTTTTCTATAATGCGACCAGAAAGTATAGGAAAAAGACAGTCTAGTATAACAGGAATACTTTTACTAGAAGTCTGATATACTGTACCGTTGCAATGATGTATTAAGGTTGCATAAAACATTATGTCTTTGAACACTTTTACATTTGAATTCTGAAAAGATTATAAGACAGAAATGTGAAAGGCATATATCTTATTTATAATTCCTTTGCTATTGTTTTATAATTATTTTATTGGAGTTTTTTTTTTGTGTGTGTGGAGAGAGAAATTATTGCCAATTAAAGTGGTAACAAAATGTGTTTCCAAGTTGTACCACTAGAGGGCAGCCTTTTTGACATCTTACCTCACTAGGGAAACCTGTTTCAGAGAAATGTCCTTTTCCCATTCATATGGGACCAGAGACTATACCAAGACCTTCACAAGTCTACATATTTTAAAGTATGGGCCTGTCTTTATAGTGTATAACAACTGCACCCATTAAAAGCCTATTGTCCGATAATTATCATATATTATGATTACATTTTTTAGATTAAAATTTAATTAATTGTCACGTTTACCTTGATCAGATTTGTTTGAGATTGGCAATTTCTTTTCTTTTTCCATTTTGTTTATATTATGAAAATAATATGTTGAAGGCTGGAATTGGTAAATATTCATACACACATTTAATACATTCATAACAGTTAATACATGCTAGATTAAAACCTATAACGTAAATGTTTGAGTATTTTTAATGCAGTTGGGAACTACGCTATTTGAGAATCCTGTGCATTTTCAATCTTATTATTCCCAAAGAAAGCAAAGGGGAACATTCAAAGACTTTCTGCATTTTGGCAAAAATGCTAGGCTTCATACCTGCTAACAGGAAATGAAGAAGAATTCCACTCATTCTCCAGGAAAAGCAAAGCAACGGCCTGCCTGTCTTCCAGGAACCCACACCCCCATCTTTCAGCATTACCATTTGTTCCTCGCTGCTTTTTGCTCCCTGAAAGGGAAGAGAAAACAGTCCAGGCACTCAGTGCTACAAAGCAAGAGGTGCATTCCTTTCTCAGGCACTCTGCCTTAACTCAGTCTCTGTATTCTGCGCTCCTGCTGCACACGATTGTAATTCCACCCGCTCTCCACTTAGGGAACGGCAGACTGAAGCAAAACAGCAGATGAGAAATCGCCCTCAAATCTGTCGGAAACAGTACTTTGGCACGAGTTTGGTCTGCAATCAGCACAGTACTTAGGCTACACTAGCGATTAGATAGTGTGTGCTAGTGTGTGTGTGTGTGTGTGTCTGCACATTTCATAAGTCACGGTGCGATGTCAACTAAGATTACTTCCAGCGGGTTGAACATCTTGTCGCTGAATTCCCATGTGTTGTCCATAAACTGGCCTGGACAGCAAAAGAGACACCCTTTAAGAGAACCTCGGGTTTTATAATGGCTAATCCAACCTCTACTTCTTTTTATTAGCCTTCTATCTCTATATAGTCTTCTTTGGGGGTTGGGGGGGGGGGGGTAGTTTAAAGAAACAGGGTTTTCTGTGTTGTTTTATTAATTTTATGACCATGTTCATACCTTTTAATTATATGCTTTGGGAAGATATTTGTTCTATGCTGCTCCAAGGCTACTAAAATATTACACTCCTCTGAATAAATAAACATTACGCTATGAGTGATGTGCGCTTCAGATTGGTTGGCATGGGTTATATATGTTGGCTTTCTGGTAAATTGGGGAACACATGAGAAGTTCGCACTTCACAAAATATGCTCATGATTCGAGTGGTTAAAGTTGTAAAAACACTGTGGCTAAGCTATGAAATGTGGACACTGAGTGTATGCTAGCTAATGACCCAGGCGTACAATTTAGCTTGCGAATGTCTTACTGTATACAGCATGAACAGCGTAATCGATATTTTCCATGGATGCGTTGCTAAATTAAAAAGAATTATTAGTCTTACCCTAGAACTTTCATACGTGATGACACTTTCAAAGTAGATACCATAGGGATACCACAATTAGCTATAATTGGCTATATACTGCAAGTGTATATTAAAAGTGATAAGAACAGCATAAAATCCATGATATAGGGTATAGCAATAAATGTATAACCAGCAAGGCAGTCTGTTGAACAGTTGTTGGGTAAATGCAATTAAATTCCCTCACTCACTCTCACTCATCGTCTATACCGCTTAATCCTGTATTCAGGGTCACGGAGGGCCTGGGGCCTATGCCAGAAGACTTAGGGCACAAGGCGGGGCACACCCTGGTCAAGGTGCACACACATACACTCACTCATTTTGAGAATGCCAATTATCCTAGCCTACATGTCTTTGGACTGTGGGAGGAACGGGAGTACCCGGAGGAAACTCACCATGCAAGGGAAAACATGCAAACTTCATGCACACAGAGTTGGGAATCGAACCCAGACCCTGGAGGTGCAACGCGCCGCCCAATTAAATTCAGCTAAATGCAATTAAAATAAGGTTTAGATTTTTAAAACTTCAGATATGAACGCACTAAAACATGTATTAAACCCCAAGTTTTAAACTCTAGTAAGCAGTTATGGCATAAAAGATGATATCTCTGCCTTGTTTGAAGCAAAATTATCAATATCTTTGGTTATTTATACTTTTTATTTCTTGCTAAAATGATGCACAGCTGCATCTGAAATGATCAGAGGCTAACTAATGAAACCCACTACCCAATATTAAATCTGCAAAGTCATGTGGGCCCCATTGGGGCTTCATCTAAGCATCATCAATAGCTTCCGACGTTCGGAACATGTGTTGGCTTTGCTCTGTGTTGAGCAGTTGAGCACGAAACCCTGTGCAATAGTGGTAAAAAAAAAAATTTTTTAAAACAACCCTGAGTTTCTGTACTGTACCTCATCTGGCGCTTTCTGTGAGTTCCTGTCCCTCATTTTAGCTGTGGTTTTTCTCAAATTTTTTGTTCACTCTCCTATGTTCTGCCAGGTCTTATTCTCACATTCTCATCTCTCCTGCATTTTCCTTGCCTTCACTTCTCTGCCTTTTGAAAGCGCTGGACGGCAACAAGTTTTTCCATTCCATAGGCAGTGGTGAGAAAAAGGGAAGCTCGATGCGTGGCTGTGATTATCTTTCCTTTTGCTCTCCATCAGCTCTGTCAGCAGCCTCTTTCTCGTTGCAGTGCATTTGTAAATGTCTTTAACATTAGAAGCAAAACTCAGTTATCGGCCCTGTTTCGGTGGATGGCCTGAGCTCACTCTAATAGAGGATATACGAGGTGTTCATTTTCTTAGAATTCTTTTGATCTTTTTCTTAGAATTCTTTTGATCTTTTCCTATACATAGGTTCTGCATTAAATCATGGAATTTATTAGTGATTAGCACCGTCACATTAGTGGTTAGCACTGTCACCTTGCACCTCCAGGGTCCGGGTTCAATTCCCGTCTCTGTGTGCATGGAGTTTGCATGTTCTCCCCGTGCTTGGTGGGTTTCCTCCACGTTCTCTGGTTTCCTCCTACAGTCCAAAGACATGCAGATTAGGCTAACTGGCATTCTCAAATTGCCCATAGTGCGTGTATGTGTGTGCGCCCTGTGATGGATTAGCACCAAGGCCAGGCTCCAGTCTCCCAGCAACCCTGTATACAGGATAAAGCAGTATAGACAATGAGTGAGTTGGTGAGTGAGTAGTTTCCTTAATTTTTGTTCTTTCTTTAAGGTATTCACCTTAATATATTTACAGTAATTCATCCAATACATTTTAACTTTAGAGTGCTCCAAAAAGTGTCATATTTGAAGTGTTTTTTTTTTACCATGCTTTTTTTTTTTAAAGATGCTTTACAATATTCAAAATACTTTTCATCTAAACTATGTCTTTGTATAATGTATATATAATCTATCTTACCATATTTGACTCCAAGTAGCCTTAATATTTTTATCTTTTCTTTTTATATCAAATTATATTTCTAAGGCAACATTCTGTACCACTGTGCCCGAACACAATCAGAGATCATTATTTAATGCTTTGTAATTCTTGAATACATCATTTCTCCGGATAGGCCTCCCAGAAAGGCAAGACATGACATGAAAACGTCATTACTAATGGTGAACAAAGGACAGAAATTTATACGATGCTGACTAGGAAAAAGGTGGCAGTTTGGGCCTGGAATTCTCCCAGTCTTCAGTGATTTCATAACTCAGTGTAATACATTCGAGAGTAATTCTATCTGTTTATCCACACATCAAACCACTGTCCTAACTGTTTCCACCAGAGTACAGCAGAACAATTGTATGCCTATAGTGTGTTTTCCAAGTTTCTTAGAAGTTTGATGTCAGATGTTTTGTAATAGCGTGTGTAAATTGCACTACTCCGATGTCTTTCGTTCCTGGGTTGACTTGAAGAAAATGTTCATCTAGAATTCAGTACAACGTTTTAACAAAGCAAAGGGAAACACGGGGTAGAACATAAGCAATGGAACAAGCAATGCACTGATTTAACTCAATGTGACGTTTCGTATTCCTCTGTAGAATGAGTTTCGCATGTCTTAATCAAGTGTCTAGTGTATCTTTCCCTTGTGGATTGCCAGGATAAGGCTTTTATTTGTATGCAAGGTTTGCTTGAATGTTGTGCCATATTTCATAGAAAATCATGAAAAACATTGAGGTCAGTGACAGAGCTACCTTAATAAGAACTGAAGTCCAGCTGGAGGCACTTAGGCTGTGTTTTGTTTAGCTCAGTACCTGAACATCAGACCCGAACTGAAATAAAGGACTTGCTTTAGACTAGATTAAATACTACACTGATGTTGCGTGTTTAGGGGATTGTTATGTTTTGTTTTGTTTTGTTTTTTTCTGTAATGTTTGATTCAGTTCTCTTGCTCCGCTTTTTCCCTTGAATTGTATCTGGAAGCAAATTATGACACGGGAGTCCCAGACTAGAGCAAAAAACACAACAGATTCAGCTCCTCTACCGTTCAGGTCCTTCAAATAAAACTTCAATTATAACTGTTCTTTGTGCTCTATACCCAAGCTATTCCCTGCCATACTAACTATAAGAATAGAGGTAGTAACTGATATTTTATTAGAGCTGGGATAAGTAATAGGACTTTCGTGGCTATTTAAACTTCCCTTTATAAACTGAGTTCTGTTTTACTGTACATTTGTTCATCAACTGCATTTAAGCTGCTTTTCGAATACATGACTGATAACAGTAGCTCAGTAGTTCATTATTATTATTATTATTATTATTATTATTATTATTATTAAGTTACTTAATAGATTTCTTTTAGATTTACAGATTGTAATCATGACATCTACTTTTCATGTCAACCTATGCTTAAAATAAAACCACAAATGGACATTGTACTGTATCTTTACCTGCTTGTACAGTAGCTGTACTATAATTTAATTTCTACTATAAGTAGATCATAGTTGTTTAAGTCCCTGAAATTTGGCTAGAAATGAGATGCCGTTGTCAAATTTAAATTTAAATCTTCAGCAAACCTACCTCCAGACCACCAAATTTTGTTTCCCATCACAAAATATTGCCCTATTGGAAAAGAATATACTGTAAGATAGACCATTTGACAGTTAGGTACCTATAGACAGACTATATACCTAACCTTATTTCAACTTTTTTTGACTAATCTTTCCAATTCCCAAAGGTTACAGCAATTACTTAGTAATCATCTCAAAGGAGGTATTCTCTTGCCAATAAACACAATATTTAATTAGTGTGTGCTTCTAATCCATTACCACAGTGTTTCTTGTGGCTTACTGCTGGTTACATTCACTTTCTCTCTCTCTCTCTCTCTCTCTCTCTCTCTCCGTTTTTCCTTCTTTGATGCAGCCAATCAAAACTCTATTTTGTTGCTGCTGCTCTAATGCAAACCAGAGATTTTGTGTGAATAACTCTTCTTAAGCACAAAAAAAAACTCTTTCCTACCCTGTAGACACACTGGGTGGATAGGAATTAATAATAATAAAAAAAAAATCTCATACTTACAAGCTACAATATTCATCACCATGTGAGTGTCTGCTTATGCAGTAATTTTGTAAGCAGCATGTGGGAGCTTTGATCTGTAAAAGGTTTGGCAGTGGTTGCAAATTGCTCACTTGCCATACTTGCTAGGAGGTAAATATTTTTCGCTCGATTATACAAGTGCAACCTTTGCCACCTATAATGTGTTGGTCGTGTCGCAGAATGTTCCGCTTGATTAAGATGAGTGTACAATCTCAGTCTAATATTTCATTTCAGTCTGAACTGTTTAGGCTGCCTCTTCTAATCTAAACATCTTTCCTAAAATTGGTTTGGTTTACTGATATTCACATTTCACTAAGGACAAATCTGAGAAACGTTTTGTTCTCCTTGTGTAGATGTTTGCCTCCTATAATGTACCATAGAGCTGTGGAATGTTCCACTGTATTGGTCAGAATGTGTTGATTACTTTTCTATAACAGCACAGACATTAGGAATGGGCTCAAGGTACATATTAATACACTCATTTGTTATGCTTTCTATAGCAACTTAAAGAAAAAGGACCTTGACATGCATTGCGATGCATTTCCAGAATGAATCTCTAGTGTCAGCACATCATTGTAACAATATGATGTAAAGTCAAGTCAAGTCAATTTTATTTATATAGCGCTTTGAACAATTGACATTGTCGCAAAGCAGCTTTACACAATAAAAGAAGTAAGTTTGTATGCAATGTGTATGCATCAAAATGATAAGATTGTCCCTGATGAGCAAGCCGAGGGTGACAGTGGCAAGGAAAAACTCCCTGAGATGGTAATAGGAAGAAACCTTGAGAGGAACCAGACTCAACAGGGAACCCATCCTCATCTGGGTGATAACGGATAGCAGGGATTGATCAGCATAATAATGTGTAAGACTGGAAGTTCAGTATAACAGGAGATGTGTTTAAAATTCAAATTAAAAGGAGTCCAGTTTGTTCCTGGAGGCTCAGGTAGACTGTAGGAGATTCCACTCCTGAGCTTTCGAACAACTCAAGTCACAGGTCCCCAGAGCATCAATCGATGACAGGACAGTCTTCATGGAAACCATCCCCAGCCACCATACGAATCCAGGCAGACCACACGGGGCATCCATGCGACGAGATCTCCAACCAGAAGCAGGACTCCAGGACGGGTTAGACGGGTCCAGAGGGCAGAGGGCAACTCAGGAGTGACATGTATAGCTCGACAGAGAGACAGAGAGAGGGAAAGGAGAGAGGGAGAGAGAGAGAGGAGAGAGCAGAAAATAAGGAGACATGGCAGTTAGGTATGGTCACAGTCAACATGTATAAGGTGAATGTATATTTAGTGCAAAGTGCAAGCAGGGACTCCGGCAGGACTAACTATAACAGCATAACTAAAAGGGAGAGCCAGAAGGAAACACAGACATGAGGGCTCCCTGTGATGTAAAGCAACCAATCACCTCACCGTCAACAAACCTGAGTGATCAATGAGAGTAAAGCTTTGTTTCTTTTTCTCCAACACAGGAAAGTCTTCAGGACAGAGGGCTTTGTAATTTCCCTATAATATCACTCACTCATCGTCTATACAGCTTCATTCTGTATACAGGGATAAAGGGGGCCTAGTCCCAAAACTAGGGCACAAGGAGGAGTACACCCTAATCTATCACAGTATACACCAATCTATCGCAGGGCACACACACTCACTCACACACTCTATATACACATTCTAGATACATGAATATGCAAAGGTCTTGGGTATTTTTAACCATAAAATGGCTCTTGCATGCCTGTTTTATTAGTATATATTATATATTACAAATTAATAGATAACTGATATAGAGTATATAGTAGGAAATTAGAAAAGGTGAACATGCATGAGATTTGCAATTAGTTAATGGCTGCTTATGAAACTATTTCCTACAGCATAGATATACAAAAAAAGGAATAAAGAAAAATGTGCCTGATCTTTCTCCTTCCCATCACCCCTTGTCTCATTCAAACACTATGGGCAATTTAGGGATGCCAATGAGCCTAATCTGCACGTTTTTTTTTTTACTGTGAGACGAAACGGGGGCACCCGGATGAAACCCACACTACAGGTTAATCTACACAGCCAAGGACATATTTATCTAGCATTCTATGTCCGTTCTTTAAAATTTCCAGACAAGAATCTGTTCCTCCTACTCAATTTTCTGAATTCACCATGCAGACATTCTCAGTCTCCAGTCAGCATTGGGTTCCACTTTACTTGACTCATTATGAGCCGTGACCAAGCCTGATCTCAACATTTCATCATGGTCATATTGTTCAATTGATGAGATGTCAGCTGTGGGGTATCTAGAGTTCAAAGTCACCTGTAACATGAACGCTTTCGAAGACAAAGACTGAATTGTACCTTTTGAGCCTAAGATGAAATGAGGCTTATCCAAGTCATAGGGTCACCCATCCCATCTCCTGGGTGGAGACTGGCATGTTAGAAGATGACCCCTCTCTACAAAGAATCTATGATCTCCTTCAATTCAAACATTATTATTCATGACATATCTATCTTTCTGGCATTGGTTTTTGCTCAATCAAAAACTTTGTAAGAAGAGCAGACTGAGAACGTATCTGCACACAGAGTCTCCGTTGTCCTGTAAATGCTGCATATCTGTGTGGAAGGTCTGGCTAAAACCACGCACAGTGAGAGTCCTGCAGAGGAAGCCCACCCTGTAGTCCACTGTAACAAATCCAATTTTCAGTCATAATGCCTACAAACCTACAAACTTTTTGTTGCTGAAGGCTACTCGTGTGATGACTAATGAGATCAAAAAATTAATTTCCTGTTCCATTGCGGTCTTAAGAAATTGTGAGTAATGCTCATTTGGGCAACACATGTCCTGTGTCAGTGTGATATTAGATTAGATTTTCAATCAGATTAGATGCATTAGGTAATAAATGCATTAGGTAATAGTTTTCTTGGATATTTTATATTTTATAGCTATATAAAATATATATTATATTATAGATATGAAAGATAACACATTAATAACACTCGTGGATTATTTTACAATAAAATAATTGTGCAATTAAGGAACCATGGCTGTGACTTAGTAGCAAGCATGAACATATTGAAGTTATTTAATACTTTATTCGAAAAATCATTCATTTAAAAAGTAACATTTGACTTGAAATAATATGTGATGATAACATCTCGATATTGATCTCGGTTTTCTGCAACACTGCTAGTTTGAACTGACAGAATGGGTCATATTAATAATGTAATAAAAACAAAAAGAAAAAGTGAAAAAAACAAAACAATACAGAGGCAGATGTTCAGTCTCTTTAAGTAAACTCCTAGACAGCTTTCCTAATGTTCTTTTTTTTTTAATCAGAAACACAATCTATTATTTATTATGGCGCATTCATTAATAAAATTACATTACTATATACAGTATTGTATACAATACTATATTTCCAAAGGTTTTTGGACCCCTGGACACCTCACCCATCTCCATTCTTCTGAGAAGGCTTTTCACTAGATTTAGGATCGTTTCAGGTCAGGCGCTTAAGCCACCCGTTTTTCAAAGGTGTTCAGTGGGGTTGAGGTTGAGTTCTTTCATTCCAACTCACTTTGTGCACAGGGTTGATATTATGCTAGAACCCTAGGATGTTGGCTCAAATTAAGGGAGATTGCAATGCTACAGTATATAAATGCATCTTTGTTATCAACTTTGTGGCAACAGTTTGGGAGAGAACCACACTGTATGGATATGATGGTCAGCATTATAATCATACAATTCTAGATACATGAATATGCAAAGGTCTTGGGTATTTTTAACCATAAAATGGCTCTTGCATGCCTGTTTTATTAGTATATATTATATATTACAACTTAATAGATAACTGATATACAGTATATAGTAGGAAATTAGAAAAGGTGAACATGCATGAGATTTGCAATTATGAAACTATTTCCTACAGCATAGATATACAAAAAAAAAGGAATAAAGAAAAATGTGCCTGATCTTTCTCCTTCCCATCACCCCTTGTCTTAGTTTCATGAACAAGAATGCTGGAAAGAAAAATAAAATCAGTTGATCATGTTGCAAAAATCTTGGCAACAGATCTGACCCCCCCCCCCCCCCCCCCCCCCCCCCTCTTCAGACACGCCATTACATTTAAAAAAATAATAATTTTTTACAAAAATGTCATGTACTGTAAGTTGCATTAAAGACCATTTACTAGCTAAAGTACAGTAAGAAATTATATACTGTATAATAATATATATAATAAGACTTTCAGATGTTTCAGTTCTCTGAACATCAAATGATTCTTTAGAAATCTTCCACAAATAACACACTCATGCATGCATTCAGAGACTTAAAATGAGTTGCAGGAATACAAAAGAATTTGAGAGTGGACAATGTGATTCGGTTCAGATAGCTCCAGACTCTGAACAGATCTCTATGCGCAGGATGTTCCTGCTTGCACCATGAGGATCTCGATCTCAGAGGGCATTTGTGGCAAATAAAGTCATATCTCATTATCTGGCAAGTTGGATTGTGGTGTGCTCACAGTGCTCATCTGCACTGCCAGTCGCCTCAGATACACTCCAGCCTTCGTCCATTCCACCCATTTCCCTCTCTGCCCCTTTCCCACTCTTCCGCACATGGCTGGAATGTTTCTGTAATTGCTTTCAGTTGGTTTGCCTGTGAGAGGATAAAGGAGAGCAGTACTGCTCATTTGGAAACGGCATTCTTCCTATATGCGGCTGCACACAGGAACGAACAGTGAAGGGAAGATGCTGGAATACTCATACAGCTCAACATGCTTACAGTAACACTAAGCACCAAAGGGTTGCAAAAGTTATTTAATATCATGGATGATATAATAATTATTACAGCACATAGTCATAATTTTACAAAGTATGAGACTGCATTGAGATTCACAGCCATAGCACAGTATAGCACACGCAAACACACAGATTTCCCGCTTACACCGATGCACAAAAACATAGACTATACCACACCACATAACTATGTACATCCTTATAATATTTTAAGCACTATTTGAATGATTACAGTAACAACCAGAGTTAGTCAATGTCTCAGCAAAAACAATTGAAAAGCAATGAAAAAGTCTGTCAGGCAATGACTATTTTCTCTCTTTCTTTTTTTTTTTGTTGTTTTTTTTCTTGCGCTTGCCAAGTTTTGAGCCAGTGCTGAATGTCGTTGTGGGATTTACAGTGTAGGAAGCAAGGTGTGAACGGTTCTCATTCCTGCCATTCTGCATGGGTGTGATTTGTTTTTCTTCCTTTTTTTCTAATAAGTATGTTAACATGAGCGTGCACCTCATGGGACGTATAATTTTCAGCGTATTCATTTAGCAGAGACAATATGGCTACATCCAGAAATCTCATCCAGATCAAGCCAGTATTTTCAAATGAGGGCTCATCAGTTTGATTTATGGCCTGAAATTTTCATCCAGACCATATAACAGCACTGTACAGCCGAACATTCCGTGACTATTATTTTTGCATTATTTGCCCATTGTTTCAAAGACTACGGCAGTATTATCCTCTCTCAGCACCTCAAATCATAGGAAAATAGACTTGAAATGTGTTTTATATTCACTTTCTTATGTTGTACCATATCCATCAAGCGTAATGCAATAATTTTGAAAAAGAAAAGAAAAAAAAGAGTTTATCTGGATTGTTCAAAGCTGATTGGAATCGTCTCTGAAAGTTGTGTATAGGATGTTTAAAATTCCCCCACAATGACAAACCAAATGGTACTGGACAGGACTGTAGTTTCTCAGTGTAGATTGCTATGATCATGCCTCAAATATTACCACTGTAGCCAAAGCATATGGTAAATAATGTATTGCGTATCACCTAGTAAAGTAAATATAGGGTAAATGGAGAAGATCATTCTTTATCTTGAACATTCTGAAATTTTTGAGAGCAGTTGTGGGACAAAGAAAGGTCATCACCGGTACGGCTGATTTCTGGCCAACCTTTTTGTTGTTAACAACAGTCAATACATCAAGTTCCAGGGTGTTTGTGGATACATGCCCAGTATGCAAAGACCAACAGGGTTGCAAAGAATTTGTACTAGCTAGTCAACTTGATTATAATTTGCACAACAACAAAAAAAACTGGTATATCAGTCAGTGCATGCCACAATACCTCCAGATTTTTAGCCAATCCTTAAATGGTGTCTGTAATAATCATCCACAAAGTTATTAGTCAGAAAGACAGCTATATAGTTTTTTAATATATATATATTTATTTTATTTCTCCATGGTATTAATTAAAATAATATGTAGAGGCCCAAGGTGTCTATGGATACATGCCCAGTATGTGTAGGCGCACAGAGCTTACCTAAAGTGCCAAAGAATCTTGTCTAGTAAAAAATGGCAGTCCTCCAACGAGCCTTAATTTAGCACATAATCTACCTCTTTTTCAAAATGAGAGAGCGAAAAAGTATTTCTACTTGTATGACCAAACTGTCAATCTGCTTTGACATATCTGTACCAGTCATTTAGTCACAGAGGACAATTTAAAAATGGAAAAGTAAAGCCTTTGGTCCTGTGGTCTTATGCGGTCTACAGTTTAATACTGACCTTGGTTTTTTTTTTACGATATCGTTTTTAAAAAATATGAAGCTCTTTTTTTATGACATAAAATATGTCTATCAAAATGCTTTAAATTGCCAATTTGGAATGAGGCTCATAAATTTGTCCCTTGGAGTTAGATTTATACTTTTTCCCCCTCTGTGTGTATAACTGATCTGTACCCTATTCAATGTCAGGGCATGGTTTTCTCGTGGCTGTTTTTCTTATTGAGCTTTGTTTCCTTTCTATTCCAAACTGTACTGAATAGAAGAGTGCGCAGTCAGTACCTGACAAATGGAAGCATGAGAAGAGCACAATCCTGAACTGAAAGGAATGATCTGAGCTTACAATATTCATGGTAGGGTTCTGTGTATTACAGGGTTCTGTGTATTGCATTTTTATATAGTTTTCTTAGAAATGTATAGGAATATACATATAAATGTATATCTAAATTATGTAATATAAATGAACATTTAGGGATATAAATGTATCTCTACTGTAGGTGCATAGGAATATATCTGAAAACTACTGTAAAATGGAATGTAGAGGTAATGTACAGTAGGTGAATAGATAAGATATCTTGTCCCAAGATTGTGGCAGCACTCTTTGTTTCTGATCAGCATGTTTATTTTTCATACCATTTCAAATGAATTCTAAAGTCAGTACTTTTTAATTAATTTGGTGCAAATTGGTCAGGAATGGGTGATATAAATGCACTAGAGCACAGTTTTCCGAAGGAAAAAAAAACACCGATATAATTTTTCACTTGTGGCCTCCGCAGCATACTGCATGTTGTTTCATTATTTTTGGAGGTTTATGGAGCCAAGCACAACACCAGTACAAATGGTTATAAGAAAAATACACAATATAGCATGAAGAAGTGAAGCTGGGACTGATTTTTTTTTTTTTTTTTTTTTTTTGTCTAGCCCAGACTGGAGTTTCCTGCAGCCTATCAGTCATTTCAGGTGATTTCACAATCAATATATGGGTTGATATTTTTCATAACAAATTAGCAGCAATCATTAGGAAAAAGGAATGAACTGAATGCAGTCTATTCTCTTTTTATTCCCCAAAATGTCTTTGGCAGGAAAATGATTGTGAGCAAACATTGTTCAGTTATGGCACAAAATAACAAAAAAGCACAGACAGATGAACTTTGTGGGTAATTTAGAAATGCCTATCAATATGTTTGTTTACCATTTTCATGATAGGATGCATTGTTCAACCTTTTACAGTCAAGCTATTGATAGCTATTAGCTCTCATCTAATATGGGTCACATCACTAAGGTGTTGGATTATGGAGTAGGAGGTCCCCGGTTCGTGCCCCGACACCGCCGGGTCATCACTGTTGGACCGAGGTCATTCATCCCCAAGCTCTCAGATACAATCAGTCATTGAGATGGCAAACCGACCCTATAAAATAACTGCCATAGAAATATCAGTAGTATAGTATAGTATATATAATATCTGTTGCCCGATGTGCCAATGGAACCATAGTCAAATAACCATATCAGTATTGCATACCAAGTTTATTACTGTAACATGTCCGGTTGTTGAGATTTGTCTAGTTAAATTTTGTTTACAAGAAGCAATAAATCCTTTTGTCTTTTATTTTTTTGATTATTTATTGAGGATTTCATGCATGGCTTTTGATTGCACTACTATAACATCTAGAGTAACCAGATTGGATAGTGTTTTGAATGATTTAAAACAATTTTTCGAATTAAAACTTTGTCACTTGTGACAAAATAGGAATCGATAATCAACCGATTTTTCTGAAATTGAAGATTTGATACGTTCCACCCACTACACTCTATTGGCCACAGTGCAAAACTAACACATTGGTCTGTTATTCCCTGTCTTAATGTATAGCCAGATGCCGACAACTGGTATCTAGCAACTAGATCCCAGTAACAAAGTAGATCAGTAGTGTGTGTGACTGTGTATGTGTGTGTGTGCCTTGCAATGGATTGGCACCGTGTCCAGGGTGTACCCTGCCTCGTCCCCGAAGTCTCCTGGGACAGGCTCCAGGCCCCCCACGACCCTATACACAGGATACTTAAGTATGTACTTAACACAGGGGGCAGATACTTTGTATTATACATTGTTGGCAGTGTCTTTACTGAAAAGGTTTAAGCAACTGAAAAGCAAAGCAGTGGCCTCTTGACAATACAGCAATATTCTTCTTTGTTGATCGGTACATGTTAACAATTTTTCCATCTCCCTTTCGAACAAGGGTGAAAAAATGAAAGATGTCGAGTTCCATTTGCCTGAAGCTGTTAACCTAATGACCAGCCCTGACAAGGCAAAACCTTGTGAGACAAGATTAAAAATACACAAACAAAAGCAGGAGAGTACTGGAATGCATTATTTTGTCAAGCCTGGCCAGGACAGGCACATAGTTTGGCATGGAGCAAGCATTTCCATTAAATAGCAGGTTTAGGGAACAAGATAATTGCAAAAGCAGAAATGAGCCCCCTATCACTGAACCTCTATAAGCCACTTACAACTGCACAGAGAGCCATTCTAGTGGATAGATCCAGCCATGAATTAGAAATATATCCACATTAGCTTTTAGAACATTAGTCTTTGTATTGAGAAGGATTTAGGCTGATTTTGTACATGAAGGTTCGGGGTCAGTAAAGTGCTCGTCTAGCCGTTCCATGTGTCTCGGCCTGACTAAGCTGGCCGGACTCTTCCTCTCCTTCCTTTTAGCCATCTGGATCTGCAGTCTGGCTCATGTTTGCGTGTGTGTGTGTGTGTGTGTGTGTGTGTGTGTGTGTGTGTGTGTGTGTGTGTATGCGTGTGCATGCGTGTGTGTGTCTGTTTGTCTGTGTGTGTGTGAGATCATGGAATAATGACAGAGAAACACAGGTTCCACATGGTTCCAATCGCAAAGGCCTCTGACTCAGGATTTGATGGGGTCTTCAAATATGGAGGTCAGACTGGGTCTCGCCATCCAGATGAAAATAGCGGCATTAGAGCTGTAGCTTATGTTTTTACTGATACACAGTCCTCCAAGTCTCTTTTGAGGAAAATAATACTGATCGTAATCTCATTAATAGTGATTGAGGCACTCTTTTCAAGCCGGCCGGTTTTTACACAGCCCTGAAAAACAGCCGCCTCTCATCTCTCCCGTGAGACATGCACTTTGGCAGGAGAGCTTGTTTGGGTGGAAGCGTGTCTCTAGCTCTTTATCTGCATATCAACTGTTGCTTTGCAGCAATATGAGTTAAAATATTTGTTGGAGGTTAGCTTTTGGGGCTGACTGGTCAGACATCGAGTTATTACAAATGATGGTAATAGTTAGCTATTTAGGTCTATAATTATACAAATCATTATAGTTACACATAAATTACAGTATAAAACGATGGCTAAAACAATATTCCATTGAGGTCATTACAAACTGTAGTAACATGATTTATAATCTAGTTTTCTCCTGTATTCTTTATAGTTACATTTTTATTTAGTTTTGTTTTCTTAGTGCTTGATCAGCACAAGCTGAACCCTATCTGGCCAAAGTAACAGCAAAGACAGCTACCAAACAATGCTTACCTACAGTAGTAACCCATGAAAGTGTCATCAAATTGGATTTCCTGGTCAACCCAAGTCAAAAGGCACATTCACTCAGAAATCATGTTATAAAGCCACCCTATCAACATACTGCCTACTTTTCCATTTGATAATTCACACCAACCCTACAAATCTGCTCTAAAACTGCTTCTCTATGTGCTTTTTGAAACAAAACCAACAAAACCTCATCAGCGTATAATGTGGTGTAAAAAAGATGCGTCCAAAATGCCCCGCCTTACACCGCGCTCAAAACAATACTTTCAGGTGGACTGAGTGCTGAGGTGCTTTTGCTGGTCATGCACATCTACAGTTACATGATCAGAGGGTCAGGTGCTCCTAAGGTGGACCTCACTGTCTCCTGAATAGGTTGACAGTGAAATCCCCCCTGATATGGTGTTAAAGCACATGTTGTGTCTTTTACTCTGGCTTTGTTTTTGTTTTTTTTGTGTGTGTGTGTGTGTGTGTGTGTGTGTGTGTGTGTGTGTGTGTGTGTGTGTGTGTGTGTGTGTGTGTGGGTAGTGGTTACCCGCTAACTGTTACAGTGGTTGCAGCGGTTTGAGACCTCTCTGTAGTGAGCAGCACACAACATATGTTACAAAACATCGGACCGCTGTTCTGTGATGAGAGCTCACATGGCCACTTCTTTTACTTCCAGGTTAAATGTGCACAACGAGACCCCATTACGGGTCTGCGGAGTCTCAATGAAGGAGCAGTATTCCCACGTTGAACAGGTTTTGTGAAAGGGGCTAAGAGGGTGTCAAGTAGGTGCAGGTTTGTGATAATCTGATCTTCACAGGTTTCAGAAACAAAGTGAAGGCCTCCGAGTGGCGCAGTAGTAAAAGCGCTCGCCCTATCATCCGGAGATCGCTAGTTCGAATCCCGGGTGGCGCTGTAACCTCTCGCAGCCGGAGGTCTGGAGAGAGCTGATTGGCCGAGCTCTCTCAGAGGGGAGGGATGAGAGGTACTTAGTGCTCCCACGTTAATCACGGCTCTACAGCCAGTCAGGGGCGTCTGTGAGCTCGCGCAGCGGAGGGAGCGGATAGCGCCGTCCTCCGAGTGTGTTACGCCGCCCCCAACGGTGCGCGAGCGAGCAGTTCGAAAAGATGCGGTCGGCTGGCGTCACGTGGTTCGGAGGAAACACGTGATAGTCTTCGGCCCTCCCGGCTGAGTGGTAGTAGTAGCTTTAATGTGGGAGCCCCCTAGTGACGGGGAGGAATTGGACACGACTAAGTTAGGGAGAAAATCGGGGAAAAATCCCAACAAAAAAAAAAACACAAAAAAAAAGAAACAAAGAAAAAACGGTAGCTGCCAAGACCAGGTTTGATAGTTTAAGGGCCACATTCTTTCACATGTCAAATGGGTTTAAAATCTAATCAGAATGTTTCCAAGACACACTCTCACAGTGGAAAACACGCTTACCAAATTTGACCACATACACTACTGTATGTGCAGCTGCTATTAGCTGGCATTTCAACTTTAAAATTCATATAAAGTCTCCCAAGACCTATAATTCCACACATATTCACAGCTCTTTCACTGTAACCCATGCACCTACTGTAGTAGTTTGCCAGCCTGCAGCTCTATTGTCCAAGCAGAGCAGGAATGCACTGAAAGGCACTTCTATATCAAAGAGTGAACTTTAAAGAAATTTAAGGGGGTGGAAGAACAGAATGCTCCGAGTTTTTCCTCTAAATTGTGAAAGGCATTCAAGTCCGAGATCAAACAAAATGACTGTAACGTCTCTGTCCACAATCCTGTTGACAGGCTTCGGTTTCCTGCACAGCATCTGTACAGTCTCAGCTTCGGTGCTCATTTTTCAGCATCAAGTTTTTTTTTATTTATTATTTTTTTACTTTCTTTCGAACCAGCACACTGATGGCAAGCAACAGACGAGCAAAGTTTTCAACATATCTGGTTTCTGCTCCACTGTTTTTCTGGGTTTCTTTCTGTCTCATCGAACTCTTTCTCTTTGTTTTCTCCACACTCAGACATCCAACCTACAAACTTTTCAGTGAGGCAATTTTTTTCACCCGAAATGCAGCAGAGGAGTGGAGACGTTTACTCAAATAAAAAGAAAAAAGAAGAAAAAAACCCACCTATAATGTACGTGTCCAATGGGCGTGCTCTGCTCCTCCTGCACTCTCCCCTGAGGACTATCCAGTGTGCCGTCCACTGGATCCCTCAATAAGGTGCTCCCTTTTCCCTTCCTCTCCCTTACAGAGGTTGTATCAGGCCATCAGCACAAATGGAACACAGCACAATGTAGTACTTTAAGCACTTAAACAAATGGCCTTTTTTTAGCCAGCACTATTTCTTTGCAGGTTGTTGACATTGATGAGTCAGTTTATGGGAAAAGAGCGAGTGTCAGGCACACACACCCTATCAAGCATTTCTTTCTCCCTATGACATAATAACACAGGGGTGTCTAGTTAAACCATGAATCTCTAAACCTACCTCCTCACCACACTCTTGCCACTGGCTGTTTGCTTAACAACCCCTTTTAAAGCAAATCTGGCAAAACAGCAGCCTAAACAGTCCCAGGCTGAACAACAGTGCCCTCCTTCTCTGTCTCTCTCTCTCTCTCTCTCTCTCTCTCTCACTGTCTCTCTCTATCGCTGCACAGCCGGCAAGCTCCCCTTCACTACTGCTTATTTTTACTCATAACAGTATAAAGCCGCTCACCCTGCGACAGAGGCTGACAATCTTCGAGCCAGACATCCTCTCAACACAATAGTGGCTTTTTCTCTTTTTTTAGGATCAGGTCTAAACTAAATCTTCATGTGTATATTATCAATTATTTAGTAAGTTGGTTTTCTTTCCCAGTATTTCAGGCCAGATGTTCCTATTCGACTTATCAACTTATCCAACATTTCAGTCTTATCTGCATCGACTCAAATTCCTTTTAATTTTCTGTTGATTGCATGATTTTTTTATTTTTTTTTTTGCTGAAAATTATAGTCTGTGCGGTTTTAATAACCAACTGGAAATATTAATGAGTAATACACATATTCCTCCTTTGCCAGTCCATAGCTGGGCGCCAAGAAATGCAAGCAAGGCCCAAAGAAACCACAATCGTTTTATTGAATCCATGTCGATGCGTGTAAATGGAAATGCTTTTAGGAAAAGGGTCCTCTAGTGGTCTTTAGCGCTACCCAGAATCCTCTCTGGTAGGGAAACACTAAAGCAGAGAAACTATAAAGGTTCCCCAAAGGCACTAACCAATTGGTGTTTTAGTTTTATCTTTTTACGGTATCTTCATTATTTAATAGTATAGTTTACAAATGCAATTTGTAATACAGAACAACTATTCCACTACAGTGCACAAAAAAAAAAAAAAAAAAAAAAATCATTGTTTGGCTTTGAATTGGGCATTGGGCAGGCATTATTGTGTATAGCCTAGCCATGACTAAATTCGCACAGGCGTTTACTGGGGTTTGGCATGCATACAGGAATGCGAGTGAACAGGCGGAAATGGGGTTCTGGTGGATGTAATTATCTGTGCATAGTCAATGTCGTTAAACTCAGATTCTTTTTTTTATTTTGTATGTTTTTCAGTCCAGACAGTTTCAGTGAGTCCCAGACGCTTTAACAGACCATTACCTATAATGTGCTTTAATTCTGCTGTGTTTACGACTGGAACGTTGTGAAAATGATTCCTAGTCTGCCTCTTCGAATTGAAACTGCATTAATGGTTTTTGAGACAATTAGGACAGGATGTTTTTCTCAGCCTCTCATACTATTTATTCTCGCAATAATTGCCCTTTATTGCATCATGCCGGTTCTTGCATTTGCACATACGTTTTGCATATAAGTTACTGTCAACAGATCTGTGACGCCAAGGTTTAGTTCAGTGGTTAAGGCATTGAGGCTAATGATCAGGGTTATGATTCAAGACCATCAGGTCAACTCCAGCACCGCCAAGCTCAATTTTAATCAGTCTCAATTTTAAGTCATTTTGAATCGAAGCACCAGCCGAATGAGGTAATCGTAAAAAATTTATAACGGTAACAATAAAATAATCAAATAAAAATGATCAGTGACAATAAAAACAATAGGAGAGACTTATACGGAGAGCAACATCATTCTGACTACACTCTGACTACATTATACCTCTGAGGGCGGAACTATTGAGTTAACCCCTCTTTAAAAAGACATAGAATTCAAATCCAGCTCTAACCACCGGGCCTGTACTAGATTTATACCTCATCCACCTCTTGCCGCACAACCTCATATAGCTGAAGCACATCTGGAGTGGAGAACAATACTGCAAGGCCTCTCTGTCCTCAATTTCAGAAGCGCTGAAATTCACCTCGCAGTCTGTTCTCGATATGTTCTTTGATTGTTAGCAATTTGGCTGTGGCCGGTTTTATTGTTCACGTGAGACTTAGCACTGTTGGACAGAGTTATCATCTCATTCTTTATTCTTTTTTCTTTTTTTTTGTCAGTTTATTTGACACAGGCATGTGTTGTACTATATGGCTAATGGTGTGCACGTTTGCTGGGGAAATGATGCTATATGATTATTGTATACATAATGATACATAGTGGATTATACATTTATACATACAGTATGTTTGAGTTTTCGTTAATGGTTATAATTCTTCAAGTCATATATAAATACAGATTTATTTGACATAAACGTCATATTGTCACTAGGCATGTGCTGAAAGCATATATTTAGTCATCTAGGGATAGTAAAGCTGAGGGTAAAAGCATCGAATAAACAAATAGAATGAGAATGCTAGGAAAGCCAAGAGTAGATTGGAGGCTTTAATGAGACTCCAGGGTGTCCTTTCCAGACCTTTGCCCCTTCAAAAAATAAAAAGTCTAGACAGAACGCATTCAAAACAGCAAAATGATTCCAGTTTAACACCACATAATACAATCATGTATATCTGCTTCTAATGTAACACCTTAACTACACCACGACACTCCGGGAAAATGAGCTGAAAGGTTCGTTATTTTAGATATTTAAGTCTTTTACAGAATAAACAACGCATCTTTGTCCAGTTGAATTCCTGCGAAATATGCAATAAATTCCTTCCTTAAGAGTAAGACATTTTGTCGAAATGGAAAGTTTGTGAAGGCCAACCCATCAAATTCCTAAACATCTCAATTTTTTATTCCCTCCCTGTAACTCTCTCCTGCCTGCCATGATCACAAAGTTCAGTAAATCACTTTAAATTGCCAAGATCTCTGCAGACACCATAACACTTTATACTCTCACAGGAGGACATTTGTCTGTCTCTCTGTCACTTTCCTTCTTACACACAACACAACACTAACGTTTAATCACGTGGATGTCAATCAACTTGAGTTTCCAAAAAATATAATGGATTAATTTTTCATTGTAAGAGAAACATTTAACAATAATTAAATCTTACAACAATAATGAACAGTAAACAGTTACTTTTTCTTATTTTATGATTTTTAAAAAAATTTTATATTAACTTATATTACTGGAGCTCCGCTTGTTATTCCAATGAATCAAAAGTGCAAGTGCTGCCCCCTACAGTACCTTTCCCTTTAATATATCCATCCCTACTGTAGTATAGACCCTTGTTTTAATGTACTGTAGGTAAAAGTCCTCACTGCTATTGTTATTCCAGGAAGGGCTGCAATTTAGTGACTGGCAAAACACACTGCATAGAGTGACTTCTCTGCCAAGTCAAACCCATACTCAATTCAGTGAGAGAGAGAGAGAGAGAGAGAGAGAGAGAGAGAAGTGTTTTTGACTGATTGTCGAGGCTTCCTGAAAGCCGGACAGACGTCCAAGTTGGAACAGTAGACCCTAGTGTGGGACACTGGCCCCAGGGGAGCATAGCCGTTCCAGTTACAAGGTCCAGCTGGAGACTTTTGTCCTGGTGACAAACCTACTGGTTTGTTTCAGGTTCTCCTATTCACACAACTAAAATGGGTTCAGCAGAGGAGAGGCCTGACTATTTGAGACCAAGACAATAATGACACATTCTACAGTAAATCTCTTCTCGCCAAAGGCACGGCGGAATTCTTTCCCGAAACGGTTCGGGCCATATGGGTCCTATTACATAAATATCGTCCCAACAATTGTTACTGCATGTTTGTTTAAACTAAACCTTGATGAATTCGACTCTTTACATTTTTCCTGGCGAATAACAAAAGACTTTTCACCATATAATGGATTGACATGAAACGCTGATGCTGCTTTATTCACTGGCCAATGTGTGCTTTCAGCGGAGACCACTGAACGTTTGCTTAACACATTCCCACATAGCCAAAATACCCAAGGCATACTCTCATCCACTTTCTCAACCACACATGTGTATACACGAAGTCACACATGCACTCACGCACGCATGCACACACTCACCACACACACACAGACTTGAAAAAAATAATAAACTTCACATAATTTTTGGTACATTCATTTCTGTCAGATGGGGGAAACAGCTGGGCTTCTGTAGTTCTAAGATCTTCATTGGAGGTGTAAAGGCGCCCTATAGAAGCCTCTCTCTAAGTATAACCGACGTCTCCAGCAGCCTGCGTGAATTTTGTTGTAGGGATATTTTGGAGTCGAGAATGTTAAGCCAAGCGTTTAACATCGTTGCCACAGGCATGGATATGTTAGCATTATGCGTTATGTTACATTCCTTTCACATCACATCAGAAGACAGCACTGAGAAGACATTTCGGTTATTTAAAGCCAGCGTGTTGACGTCCTGGCTGATCAACCTTGTAGACTGAATCCCCTGCTTAGGCTGAACAACTTTCTCTCCGAGCCTGCAGTCTGCAATCTGAATACTGAGACATTTAATTCGGTTCTGGGGGATTCGACAAAGATTTCCTGAATCTTATTAAATCATAATCCCCCTCACTAACCTCCATTCCCATTGTGCAGCTTGGGCCATTTTTTTTTGCTGACAGCCAGGTTGTGAAAATACAATATTCCAGAGGATTACCTTGTGTCTTGGCTCATTCTTTAGGGAAGAAAAAAGGACTGTGTTTGTCATGGCACATGTCTGAAACGGATCAGGGTGGAGACTCCAAGGTCAACGGACCCAGGCTAAGCAATTCTGTCTACAGGCCCATGTTGGACAATACACTCTGGTTATAACAATATACACGCTCAGCCAAACAAATTTTTGTAGGTGTAAAAATGAACGATATGACATACATGAACCAAATAGTCTTTCTGGAAATTACAAGCAGTATTTCATTTTCCTTTTTTTTTTTTTTTTTTCCCCGATTTTCTCCCTAATTTAGTCGTGTCCAATTCCTCCCCGTCACTAGGGGGCTCCCACATTAAGGCTACTACTACCACTCAGCCGGGAGGGCCGAAGACTATCACGTGTTTCCTCCGAACCACGTGACGCCAGCCGACCGCATCTTTTCGAACTGCTCGCTCGCGCACCGTTGGGGGCGGCGACACACTCGGAGGACAGCGCTATCCGCTCCCTCCGTTGCGCGAGCTCACAGACGCCCCTGACTGGCTGTAGAGCCGTGATTAATGTAGGAGCACTAAGTACCTCTCATCCCTCCCCTCTGAGAGAGCTCGGCCAATCAGCTCTCTCTAGACCTCCGGCTGCGAGAGGTTACAGCACCACCCGGGATTCGAACTAGCGATCTCCGGATGATAGGGCGAGCGCTTTAACCACTGCGCCACTCGGAGGCCCCTTCATTTTCCTTTTTAGGAAAGATGTCTAATAGCCGTTCTTTTTGACTGCTTTCTTTTGCTGATTAATATGCGCCACTGGGATTAATAATGTGAAACTGGTGCAACTAATAATAACTTTTCAGACAAAATTGCCCAATAATGTAGCTAATATTGTGCAAGGCCTACTGTAATCATATACATGAGAATGTTAAGGCTTAGAGCTGGATCTAACTGGATGGTGTAAGGAAAGTTGTAAGGCACTGTCGCCTTGCACCTCCAGGGTCCGGGTTCGATTCCCGTCTCTGTGTGCATGGAGTTTGCATGTTCTCCCCGTGCTTGGTGGGTTTCCTCCGGGTACGCCGGTTTCCTCCCACTAAAGACATGTAGGTTAGGTTAATTAGCGTTCCCAAATTGGCCATAGTGTGTGTGTGTGTGTGTGTGTGTGTGTGTGTGTGTGTGTGTGTGTGACTGTGTGTGACTGTGTGTATGTATGTGTGCCCTGCGATGGATTGGCACACTGTCCAGGGTGTACCCCGTCTCCTGGGATAGGCTCCAGGTTCCCTGTGACCCTGAATACAGGATTAAGCAGTATAGATGATGAGTAAGTGAATGAGTGAGCATATACTTAAGTGATAATTAACTGACCCATTTAATCAACGTAATTTTCGTGGCTGGTCAAGACTATAGTTGTGTCTGCTCTCATGTGAACCACAAGACAAAAACATGCACAAAATCCACTATCCTCACAACAGTCTAATCTTTGTTCGGAGAAATCAAGCCGTCATGTTCAATTATGAAAGTCATCAATAATCGACAACAGTTCCACCCAATCACGGCGAAAAAAAAACAGACCTACTGTAACGAGAGATATTTTAACATTCTGCGAAGCGTTGCTTACTTGTGGGTTCTGCAGTCATGCCAGGTTGAAAATACAGTGTTCATTTAAAAAACTAACACTGTGGAGGCAACTCAAGTTTTCTATAAGGATCCCGGAGTATAATCTTAGCTTTGCTGATTCCTGGGGCCCCAAAGCTACATTCACTCTCATACACTCTCACTTCACTGACATGTACCACCCACCTGGACAAGAAAGGCTAGCCATTAGTCATCTACACTGAATGCATTGCGCAAAGCTGTGAAGAAAAAAACCCATCCATCTGAAGATGTTCTATGAACGGCACATCGGTGTACCAAAGGCACACACTTCCTACTTTCACTCCTGCATCCATCCATCCATCCAACCATCCATCCATCCATCCATCCATCCATCCATCGCAATTAAATTTTCTATTCAATTTTATTTGTATAGCGCTTTAACCAATGTCATTTTTGCCAAAGCAGCGTTTCATAATCTAAACAACTATATATATATACAGTTGCGGCACGGTGGTGTAGTGGTTAGCACTGTCGCCTTGCACCTCCAGGGTTCGATTCCCGTCTATGTTTGCATGGAGTTTGCATGTTCTCCCCGTGCTTGGTGGGTTTCCTCCGGGTACTCCGGTTTCCTCGCACGGTCCAAAGATATGTAGGTTATGTTAACTGGCATTCCCAAAATTGGCCGTAGTGTGTGAATGAGTGTGTGAGTGCGTGTATGTGTGTGCGACCCTGCGGTGGATTGGCACCCTGTCCAGGGTGTACCCTGCCTTTGTGCCCTAAGTCTTCTGGTATAGATGATGAGTGAGAGAGTGAGATGTACAGTATATACATATCAGCAGCAGCCGGAGGCCTCCATGGAATGAGATCTCCAAGTCATGCATTAGGATGTGTCACCCAGTCAGAAGCAGTCGTGATCACGGGCAATGCAGGAGTGTCATCTGAAGTTTGACAGAAAGAGAGAGAGAGAGAAGAGAGAGAGAGAGAGAGAAAACAGTTAGGTATAACTTTTCATTTGCCTTTGTCCTTCCTTTAACACCAGAGGAAAATGTGCATGATGAGCAGCCAGCGCGTGTCAGCATTTAAAGGCAGAGGCATAAGCAGAAACTGGGCCTCTGTTTCATCAGACCTTGGCAGGCCACAATAAGAGCATTCACACAGGCAATCTGCTGTGGTAAGGTCGGTACGGAGAGGAGGGAGATATCGGGGTGCTTGGAGATGTCAGAACAGAAAGCATAGAGCGGGCTAGAGGTAATCTAGCCAGTTTTGCTTCAAAAAAACATGGAATGAAAGAAAAAGTAAAAGAAAATGATAGACATAAGGGGAAAAACTTAGCTTGTTAATGGGGGAGGCAGAAAAGGACAGAAGGATCATATTGTGTCTGCGTCTGAGGAAAGGCAGACAGACAGACAACACACACGACAGACAGCTTGACTCTGATCCAGCCAGCGCTGAGGTCATGCGAGAAAACCCAGCTGAGTCTGTTATAGTTATTTTATACATTAAATCTTACAGCGGCTGCGTAATATCTTTTCTCTAATTAGATTATTTACATTTTAGTCTTGATTCTTTTTCAAGAATGAAGATCTAGACCCTACGTTAGACCCTGAATCAAAAAGGAAGTGAGGTGAGGTGGTTTTGTTTGAGATGTAATATTAGAAGCAAATTGTGATGTGTGCATAGGGATGTGGTGACAAGTTAGAGCGCAATCTGATGGCGTTACCCCAGAAAATGAAAAGCTAGTGTTTGAAAAGCTACAGGGTGCACAGGGTGCACAGGGTGTGTGGCCAAAAGTTTTCAGACACCTGTCAATCACACCTATACTGCATGTGCTTGTTGAATATCCCGTTCCAGGTTTAGTCCCTTTTTTTTTTAACCATTTTAATAACCTCACTCATCTGAAAAGGTTTTTCCACTATATTTGGAATCTTGGCTGTAGGGATTTGACCATTCAGCCATAAGAATATTAGCCATGCACGTTAGGCACTGCTTTTGGGATGCTGTAGTGCAGTCACCATTTCAGATCATCTCAGTGGTGTTCGGTGAGATTGAGTTCAGGGATCTGTGGAGGCAACTCAAGTTTTCTATCTACTGCAGTTGTAGCAAAGTCTACCTTCATGTAACATGCTTTGTGTAAGACAGCAGCACTGTCATGCTGGAACCGGTTTGGGACGCGTAGAATTATGTACGCGTGTTTAGTCCAGGAGGTGTACTTTTATATACTTTTGGCTATATAGTGTACTGTATATTGACTGTCCACACAGGAGTAGGAAATATGTAGGGACGTTTCTATAGGTCTCTCTCATACGGGATACAGGTTCGCAGGGGGTCTGAAATCTATCCCAGGACATTTAGAGCACGAATCAGGGTATACCCTGGACAGAGTGGCGATACATCACAGGGCACACACATGTACAGTATACACACTCACACTACAGGCAATCTGGGAACGCCAAATAGTCTAATCTGCACGTTTTTGAACTGTGGGAGGAAACCAGAGTACCCGGAGAAAATCCAACCTGGAACCTGGTGATGCGAACCACTAAGCAACTGTGCCGCCACATATGTAAAATTTCCAGATGAAAAACTGATGCTTTATAATAATAATAATAATAATAATAATAATAATAAATCTAAAAGCGCCAAAGCTTTCATTCTGTTTATTGAGGATAAGGTCAGGGTTGGGTTTAGGTGTAGAATCAGCAAAACATTTATATATTTCCACTCTCTGCTCTTATAATATTAACTTATTATTATAATAATTATATGCTCCTATAATCATATAATCAGTACATTACATGGTTACAAGTGGATGAAAAACCTGAAGTTTGTAACAGATCACAAAAGGTTAAATAACTGGACATTCTTCTTGTCTTTATTCCCTCTGTTCCCTCAGGATTCTTAAGAACCCCAGACATCAGTTTCTGATTGTGAATGCTCTTTTACAAATATTCCCCCCCCCCCCCCTCTCTTCCTGCAAAATAGGAAAGAATGGCTATGCTTTCCTGTGCGCTAAGCTGTCTTGTCTTAAGGTAACACCTGGATTGTATTTTCATCCGCCTTAATGATGTTTCTCCGCAAATACTGAAACATAGTTCATCTCAGTAGGAGATTACCAACTTCCCTTCCACAGTCATTTATCTGTCTCTAAAAACGTTGACTGGCTGACCTAAAATGCTTTTATTGTGTTTTTTTTTTTTTTCTTTTCTTTTGCCGTCGACCAGAATGTGAAATACTTTGGTTGAAAAGTCATGTCTGGAGATGAGTCTGTATATCTACACTGTGGTCTACATGTGTGAGTGGGTGTGAGATGGTGTAAGGGGAACTAATCTCGCTCTGGGAAACAAATGTGTGTGCTGTGAATGATGTGATTATTTTTAATGTTGTGGAATCTTGAGAGCGGTCTGATTTATGGTTTTATTTAACAAATATATATATATATATTTTTTTTTTAACTAAGAGAACCGAACCATGAGATGGGCCTCGATTCTATCCAGGCCCCGGAAAGACAGTTAAAAATGTTTAATAAGTCAGTTAAATATTCATCCAACATCCATTTCACTGTATATTCACATACGTTATTCATTCATTCACATCCACTTTATCCTGTTCAGGATTCTTATGCTTATCCTGTGAACGCTAGGCATGAAGCGGGAATGCACAACTTCACACCTAGGGTCAATTCAGACCAGAAACTCCACTTACTGGAATGTTTTGGAAAAGGGATTGAAACCATATAACCTGAAAATGAATCTATTGCCTGCTCTAGACCTCTAGAACACAACATCTAAACACAAAATCTACTAGCAGTGCAAAGAAACACTCGTTTTATTAGATTGTCTTAATTTCCAAAAAAAAAATTTAATTAAAGTGTCGTTCATTGCCTTTTTGTTCCTACATAGATCACGTATAAGGTGGCACGGTGGTATGGTGGTTAGCACTGTCGCCTTGCACCTCCAGGGTCTGGGTTCGATTCCCGGATTCCCATCTCTGTGTGCATGGAGTTTGCTCCGGGTGGTGGGTTTCCTCCGGGTACTCCGGTTTCCTCCCACACTCAAAATGTGTGAATGAGTGTATATGTGTGTACCCCGCCTCATGCTCTAAGTCTCCTGGAATAGGAGGCATAGGAGGCTCCCTGCGACCCTGAATACAGGATGAAGCTGTATAGACGATGAGTGAGCGAGTGAGTGAGTGCGATCACTTGTAACTCTGAGGTGCAATTTGTAGCTCAACAGTGAGAGAGAGAGAGAAAAAAAATAAAGAGAGAGAGTGCTGTACATATTATCTAGATAGAGCAGGTCAAAAGACTGGACTTGCAAGCTTCTCAAATATTCTGACATTTTTCTGGACACCCTAGTGGCCTATATCATTTTAGTTGACATCTCCGTAATTGACTTCAACTTTTGAAGCCCCTTTAACTAAAGCTCATGCTGATGAAACACATCAGGTTATTGTCAGTGCAAACATCTGTCGAGTAAGCAGTGTGTTTGTGAGTGCATGCTCCTGTAAACTGTATTCCTATAACGCCTACTCCCAGCCCAAGCGTCATTCCCGAAGCCAAGCACAAAACACAAGCAAGATGAATTACGCCTGTTGTGTGCTACGGTTCCACAGGAATTTGTAAAGAGTCGGAGAAGAAAGAGATCCACATCGGAATTATCAGGGAAACATTTTTCCACATCCTACGCGCCACTTACCAAGCCTCCCTTGCTCTCAGTCTGTGGAAGTCCTGTTTAGATGAGGTGGAACTGCAAAGGAGAGGTGATTATATTAACATGCCTGTCACTTCACTTGACGTGAGCCTTAGCTGAGCATCATTACATAATCCCCTGTGGGAGCTGGGGAAGGCTGCAAGTCCTGCTGATGGAGGGATGGATGGAAAACTGAAAGCCAAATTTGTGCTAGGAGTGTAAACGGCTTACGTCATGCCTCAGCAAGTGCCTGCAACTTTAAATGGATAATTTATTTCTAATGATTCTGTTAAATGTCAACCGAGTGGTATAGACCTCCTTTTGTGGTCTGCGTCTCAAGCCACCGTCTCCGAGGACCGCTTTCTGAGAACCGATTTAGTCAGACCTCCGTCCGACTCCAAACACACGAGCTGGGTAAGGGGCCACCACTAACGTGGCATGCCATCAAAAACGTGAGTGCGTACCGTGCCATAATTGCTTGCTTATGTTTGCACAATGCTGAACGGTGCTCTCCGGGCGACTTTTAAGTGGCAGATCACAAACTGTAGATTTGGAAGATGAGCGACCGAATGAGAATGGTCGACAAGTGAAGGCTTGGCCACTTACTTTCTGCTGAAAAATAAATAAAAATAAATAAATAAATCTCAGTATGAAAGTGATGTTCATTTTCCTGCTCCTGCTCTTACTCAATAAGCACCAGATATGTACTCTGGAAAGACACACATGCATTTACTTAACCCCACACAATCTGTGTTTATTACAGATGTTTTTACTGTATGAGCTTGGAGGACAAAAGCATTGCTTATGTGGTTTGTAACAGAAGATTGTGATCCGCTGTCATGGATATCTTCAGTGCCCTTGGTGCTCACTGTGTCTCCACCTGAGAAGGGCAACGGTCCAAAACGCTCACTGTGGTTTTTAGTGCAGTACACACTCCATAAACATTGGTAAGAGCCACTTGATGCTGAATGAAGGTGTTGAAAAGAAGGTCTACCTTTCTTTTTTTCTCGGAGCGTATTTACTTATGGTTCTTGGGGGTTTTGGTGTTTTAGTTGTCACCTGAGCTGCAATGTTAGGTTTAGAGATTACAGTGTTGGTCTTGGCCCCGGTGCTTTGTCATCGGTGAAGAGAAAAAGGTTAAATTATCCCATTGATGTTTCTTCCTCCGTCTCCGAGCAACGGTATGATTTCAGGAAACGGCTTATGTTCAACACTTATTACTGATTACTTATTCAACACTTATTACTGATTCACTTTAGGTAAATTATTTTACCTAATTATTTTACCTATTTATTTATTTTAATTTATTAAATATAGCTAACTTTTCTTTTTTTTTTTCATTTCAAATAAATATGATGTTCTGTTTTCAATTTTGGTGCCTGTTCCCATAGATGCTTGTACGAGACCTTGTTCTGAGAAATCTGTTTGAAATAAATTCACTGACATCTGCCAGATTGGTCCATTTTATGCTTGGTTGGACACCCTACCTTTAATTGTCATGAGTGGTTCTGGCGTTCTCGGAGGTTCTTTGCTTTTATCCTTCTCGTAGGCATGTTGTTTGGCAATCGTCCATCAGTGGTGCGCGCATGGATGTTTCAGATCTCGGTTTCAGTATATATTGTAAACAGAGAGTGTGTGAATACATGCGGCTACACGGGTGAACGTTTGGCCAGACAGATTGCGTGAGACTATTTAACTGTGTCTGCAGCCCTTTTCGAGACAAATATTTGATAAACAGATTGTGCTGGCCTGGGGAAGAAAAGTAATGTCTGATTTTGATCGCCGAGAGTGTTAGGACGCCTGCTCGACATTGCGTACACTGTTAAACACATCGAAATTACTTTCCCCACAAAACCACAGCCACTAGGATTAGTACCACCCCTGGTAACCTCAGCCAAGCATTCAACCACCAAACACTGACTTGCCACTACCTCTCTCTCTCTCTCTCCGTCTCTTGTTCCCTCTGTTTCTGGCCTCTGTTCTTTCCCTCCCAGTCTGTCTCATGATTGTGTTTTTCATGGAGTGGGAAACAGCTACATTTGAGAGCTAAGAGGAAGCGTATGTTCCTTCACAAGCACTAACACAGATGCTAGCACAGACATGAATATTGCTCATGGTTTCTAAGCTTCGCTGCGCTCCGCTTTTTACACTGCAGTAAAACTCTATGGCAAACCACAAAAATATGTGCTCACCATGGCAGAAAAAAAAAATAATAATAAAATTGCACACCGCTAAGAAGCCTCGCCATGAGACTTCAGCCTAACCATTTCCTCTGGGAACCAAAGAGACCCTTCATCCCTCTTCCAGGAATAATAATAATAAAAAATAAAAATGATAAAAGAGGAGAAAGCCAGCAAACCGCAGAGAGTTTGGCAAAGCAAACAGGCCACAGAATGCCCCGTTTGGCAGCGTGTTGAGTGGGAAAACATGGTATGGCTGAGTCTTCTTCCGCCTCTGTTCAGACGATTCAGTTAGACGGTTAGCGTTGCCAGGGGAGGAACATCAAGCCAGAATGGTGTCGCTCTAAACAGATTTGCTGTTTGCCATGTATCCTTGATTTGAGTCAAACATGCATAAAATTTTTCATTACAAAAAATAAATAAATAAATAAACTTTTTATTTTATGAGTCTGTTGTTGTTGGGTTTGTTTTTTCTTTCTCAGAATCAGAATCGGAATGAGGTTTGTTGGCCAAGTATGTTTGCACACACACACACACACACACACACACACACACACAGAGACATACACACAAGGAATTCTATTCCAGCTGTTGATGACTCTCAAAGTACAGACATAGATAACAACACTGTACATTTTTGTTTACAGACAAGATATTATACACAGTCAGTACACAACAGTTAAGAACTATGCAGATTAACTACAAAAAATGTAACAAAACTAAGTGTTTGGGTTAGTGGAACAGGAATCGCATATACTGTATGTGTAACTATGCTCCAATTAAAATGGTTAATAAGACATTACCATAGAGGAGACTTTATAATCCAGTTCCCAGACTGAATTACCAGGGAAATCAATTAATTTTTTTTTTCATGTATGCACATCTGTCTTATTAAGGATAAGAAGACTGATATTAAACAATAATGTTAAACAACTGTTAGTCTTTTGGCTGCTCCAGTTGAGGGGGTCACCACAGTGGACCGTTCGATCCGGACACACAACTTGGCATAGGTTTTATGCCAGATGCTCTTTCCATTTTGTATCCAGTGGCCGGGGTTTGGGCATTGAGTGGGAATTGAACCCATGCCTTCCGCATGGCACTGAAAAAACAACCACGGAAATACCAATGCCCTTCTATTAATTTTAAACAATAAGTGCTCAAAATTTCTCAAAATATTATCAAAAGGTTGATCTGGATTGTAGGTTTGAATTTTATTTTTTATTTTTTTCCATTTTCAATGAATTGCAAGGAGGAGACCTCTGGTTATATTTCACAGTGTCATATTACAGGAAGAAAAAAAAAGTGAGATAAAGTGAAGTAGACTGGTAAAGGGTCCAAATTAGGCAATCCAAGCTTCAAAAATAACCACACTTCTCGTTCTCGGGCAAGCTGAAACCTACAGTAAAATGATAGACTGGATGTCCATGATTCCTTCAGACACGATTTTTGAAACGCTCCTATGAGCAGTGCCTTTGTTCATGGGGGACGTCTGCAGCACTGATGTGGAGAGCTGGGAGACATTTGGATTTCCAGAGTGCTTGTCAAACTCAATAAAAGTACAAGACTGTCTGGAAACCATCGGGACAAGTGAAAAAGATGAGTCCAAGGATTACAGTAGTGCTTGACGGAGTGTCTAAAGAAACTATACTTACGTATTGTATGTGGAGCGTGGATCAGGGCATCAGGACAAGAGAAATATTTCGCAGATATCGGCTATCCCCTGGATATCCACGGTTTAAGGGCCCGTTTATTTATAGTCCTGTCACAGCCGGGCTGCTCCCAGCCAGTGGCTCGTCCTATACACCTGGTAAAACGTAAGCGTGGTATGATGCGTAACATGAGGATCAAGTTATTTCAAAATGACTTCTTGGAACGAATGAAAGTAAACAGGTACAGCTGTCACCAGGAATGACAAGCTAAACAAACAGGCAGTCAAGACCACTAAGCCCTACCCGTGAAAGGCAAACATTCCTTTTTATTGTTAGCTTAAACTTTAATTATCCAGCCTGCAAACAACCATGTAGAATGAAGTCTCTATGCTACAGTATATGATATGCAGTGTTTCTTAGACAGTGCTCAGTCATAAGGTAGCGATCACCTTTCAAGTCCCTGTAGCATGAATGGTTTAGGTTTGGCAATGCTACAGAGTATCTCTCCAGCTACTAGCGCTACATCTGGCTGTCTTAGGACTTAACCAAACATATCAATTAAGCCAATATAAATATTGCATCTAAAAAGATTTTGGAATGGAATTTTAACACTCACATATGAAAAGTCTTTGGAAGTAATAATTTCAGTAATGCCTTTATAATTATAATAATTTTTAATTCATAACTAGAAGTATGTCAGGTCATCAGAATCAAATCTGGAGCAGTTTAGGTGTTGCAGCTTCCAAAAGTCCTTTGGCACACAGGGCTTTCAGTAGTGATAACTGGATCTTACCAACAGACTTGTGAAATTGAGTGTGCGAATATTTCCTTTAAAGGAGTCGATAGTGAAGTGGAATGTCACTTATTCGTTCTGTTTTTCTCTTCACAGATTGGAGATTCTGAGCAAAGAAGATGACACTGGTGTCCATATGTGTGCTGCTGCTGATGTTTGGGAGTAATGCCCTGGGTGGTGGCTACGCCCCTATGCCGCAGATGTACATGCAGCCTATGATGAAGGGTCCGTTCGGCCCCCCCTTTAGAGAGGGGAAGGGTCAGTATCTTGGTAAGTGCACTCTAACCGCATAGCTCAGAAATTGTGATTTAAAAAAAAAAAAAAGAAAAACTATGAAATAATTGCAGTGACATGAAAATATAAATGTATTTACATAAAATACATTAGTGTAGCATGTTTTAAGGGCATCGGTGGCCCAGTGGTAGGGTTCTCGTCTGCCATGTGGAAGGCTCGAGTTCAATTCCTTCCCAAACCTTAGCTACTGGATACAGTGCCGGTTTGAAGGCCGGATAAAATGGGAGGGGACGGCATCCGGCAGAAAAGCTGTGCCGAATTGTGTGTGGATCGGATGGTCCACTGCGGTAACCCTTTGATGGGAGCAGCCGAAATTCCGACAACATCAGAGTGACATGTTTTAGCATTAAAGTCATCACTATAACATTATAGTGCTCAATTTAGTCTATGCAAAAGTGTAGAAATAAAGGCTTTTCTCTTTTACTGGTGAAATGTTGGGTGAGAGAAAAAAAGATTTTTAGAATGAAGCCATGCCCGCAATGGCCGCCTTTGTATCCGTTGTCATGGATGTGACCTTTCAATTATCCTTGCTTATCACGGCTGGGACATTTTTACTATAATCACTTCAAACATTTTAGGCTTTCAGTTTGTCTGATGAATGCGTAGATAATCAGGAGATAATGGTAGCCATTCAGCTTTGAGTTTTGTACACCATTCAACTTTTACTTAGCTAAGCTAAGGGACAACAGGACAGGACAGCTAAGCTAGTCAAACTAATGACAAAAGTGACAGTGACAGAGCTCAGCCATTTTCATTTAAATAGTGAATATATATAAAATCAAGGCAATATAATCATTTAGATTACTGTAGATAAGTAAGTATAACCCTAAGATATTTGTGTAATGCATGAGTATTTGAACTTCTGGCATGGAACTGTGAGACCGGGAGGAGGACCTTAGAGGTTGGCAACTAATGTAAGATGAACTGTTTATAGCCAGTGCAAACCTATGGGTTGACATAAACTTGACAGATTATCATTTGTAAAAGATCTATAATTACACAGAGATTGCACTCCTTGAGTGATATGATCGGTGAGTGATAACAGATAAAAGTGTCTCCTTTGTACCCATGAGTGCCACATAGGCAATTCCTTGAATCATCATGTCCCACTTGGACACATCACATAATCTCTGTCTTTAGTCTGAGAAATAGACTTTCTCCAGACAGTGAGTGGTCAGGAAAAAAAAGAGCCAAAAGTGTGTCAGACTAAGGGAGTAGCAAAGACGAACAATGCGAGGACAGGAACAGGTTGTTGTTTAGTGTCTCCGCTCACCTCTGTGATTTACGAGGAGCATTGTGAAAGCATCAGAAGGGATAAAGATTAAAAGAAAAGACTAGAGAGGGATTCAGAGGGTTCAGGTTAACTCCCTTTGGAACACTTTATCACAGGTGGATATACTTTATTCTTAGGGAGGGTAACAAAAGGGAAAGGAGGGGAAGGAAATAATGTCAGAAAGCATGCTGAAAGGCTTGAGGGAGCACAAGGATCAGAACACTTTTATGTCATCTACTAAAGCTAGGAAGGATCACAAGCAAGGATGTTGGAACTATTTTTTGAGGGGGGATTCAGGCGGTGTGTTTAGCTGGCTCGGGGTCGGAGGGGAGTATTGAAAAGTAATCAAAAATCTGCTATTGTGACATTGCTAGAATAATTTGACCACACTTGCTAGCCAAAAACATCCTTTGTTTTGATGAACGGCATGCTCGTTTTATTATTATTATTATTATTATTATTATTTTAAATACATCAATCAAGATCTGGTCGAGCAATTTATTAATTTCTGATTGGTCAAGGTAGAGACATTCCATGAGCGGGGATATTCTGGCACACCCATATTCAGGCTCACTCCACTTTGGGTAAATTTTAATCATTGAATTATAGGACATCAACCTTCTATTCATTTAATGGGAGTGTGTGAGATTAAAATGTTACAGGTGACAACTGCCGAGTCAGCAAATAATTTAAGGGCTTAACATGAAATGCTGTCTTCACTTGAGTCTACAAGTTTTTGACCAAACAACCTCTTAATCACCTTTGCAAGGAAGTGTTTGTTGCTTGGCAACATTTGACTCTAACACTATTTTTGGAACAGAGATTGAAGAAATGATATTGGAATACACGAAAGAAACAAAAACAAGAAGAAAAAAAAACACTTGTGTCTTCAAACTATTTTTTTTCACAATAATGGAGCTGCTGAATAAAAGCAATATAACACTTGTGATTGTGGGGCTGTTAAAGGATAGCAGACTAAGTCTCTAATAGTAGTGTTTTATGATGATGATGATGATGATGATGATGAGAAATGAGGCAATGAGCTTAAATCTTTAATGGGGCAACTCCAAGTAATTGTAATTATGGGTTCATACATTTTCTTTATATGTTGAGGATTGTTTAATATGAGACCAGTTTGTTCCAATCGACATTCAGACTGTGTCAACTGCTTAAAAAGTCTTCAATGATCCTAGCTTTAGAAAGCTATACAGTAAAGGACTAGACCATCTCAGCATCTGATCCCTGTGTTATTGATCTGTGTGTGTGTACGCTGTTAGCTTGATGCATGTTGTTGTTGTTATTAGTCTTTCGGCTGCTCCCATCGAGGGACCACAACAGTGGTCCATCCGATCCGCGCACAACTTGACACAAGTTTTCACGCCAGATGGCCTTCCTGATAGAACCCTCCCATTTTATCCAGGCTTGGGCCTGGCACTGCATCCAGTGGCTGGGGTTTGGGCATTGGGTGAAACATACCACTGAGCCACCGATGCCCTCTGTTATCTTAATGCTTCAGCGTGAAAAACTTCAATTAGGATTTAACTAACGGTAATAAATAATATGCTCTTTGGATAAAGTGTTTTAGAGTTCTAGATGGTTCTATCTCTCTACCATTCTATCCTTGCCGCCAGATCTATAAACCTAGTACACATAAGGGTATGAAATGGAACAGTGTGACAAATAAACATGGCGAGGATGGAAAGAGTTCTCTGGCACCAGTGCCTGGGCGGAATAGCCGGATACCGTCAGACGTGTTCATGCATTTTTCCCTTTAACACAGCATGAAAAAAAAAAATCATTACCAAAAATCAGGGAACAAAAAGAATAATAACAAGTAAGGAATACTAATAATAAGCAACAAGGAATACTAATAATAAGCTGCACTGCAACCAATCACTACTGAAAATGTAATTCATAATTCTTTAAACTATATCAGCTTTATCTGGAGCTACTGTAAATACTGCAGGTGGCAGAGGTTTAATGTTTTAAAGTTTGTTCCAAATGCAGGACTCCTGACTGTAGTAGACAAGTGCAGCTACTACCATCTAGTGGATGATAAAAGTAAAACATATGGAACATATATCCTTTGGTTTTTCTTTTAACATTGTTCTGCATTTATATTGCACGCCACATGCATTACTCATTTACATATTTAAAGATGAGGTTTTAAGTAGTGCTTCTTTAGAGCTTTATTTATCTGATTTCTAGGGCAACATGGAAAATCTGTGCTTCACAGCAATGCCATCCGTTGCATAACAATCATTTTCAAAAGCACCACAGAAACCCTATGATTAATGGCAATGGTATTCAATGGATACCAATAAAATAACTTGTCTTATTATTTACTTATATTTTCCATCCATTAATTCTAACTAAGCGCAGTTTCTAAGCTCCATGGATCTTTGCCCTTTGTTTTCCTTAAAAAGCAACACATAAGGAATAAGGCTTGCTAGCTGCCTTTGTTATGCATATTCATTATGTCTGATAGATGAGATTTTGCCACAGAGAACACAATACTGGAATGATTTCATTGTTTATGTTTTTTTTTTTTAAGTTGGCACCCAGTCCAGGGTGTACTCCACCTTGTGCCCTAAGTCTCCTGGGATAGGCCCCAGGCCCCCCACAACCCTGTAGTCAGAATAAAGGAGTATAGACAATAAGCAACTGAGTGACTGAGTGTAAAAAGCTTCGTAATTCAGCTAGAGGCAAAGGTATAGTATAATTGACTGATAAGGAGTTTTAAACATCAAAACAAACTCCAAATCCAGGCCAGTGTAAGTTATAAGAACAAGTTGAGGCTGGTACAAGCAAGTAATAAGACATTGTGTTAACAGTTGTAGGTAACTCTAGGGATTGGTTAGAGCAACTGTAACATTATCAATACCAGTTATGCTATGCAACAATAACTCCTCAAATTATTGTCAAACTGGTACAGATAGCAGATAAGATCAAATGAGCAAACATTATCTAATTAGGTAAAATACATCGAAGACACTCACTCACTCATCACCTATACCTTAATCCTGTATTCAGGGTCACGGGGCCCTGGAGCCTATCCCAGGAAACTTGGGGCACATGGCAGGGTACACCCTGGACAGGGCACAGACACACACATACGCTCATTCACACACTACGGACAATTTGGGAACGCCAATTAGCCTGACCTACATGTCTTTGGACATTTCCGGAGGAAACCGGAGAACCCGGAGGAAACCCACCAAGCACGGGGAGAACATGCAAACTCCATGCACACAGAGACGGGAATCGAGCCTGGCCGGGGATCGAACCCGGACCCTGGTGGTGCAAGGCGACAGTGCTAACCACTACACCACCGTGCCGCCTACATCGAAGACAATATAAATAAAATCAGAGAATCACATACACATCAGGCAACAAGAGAAAGAAGAACATAAATTGTTTAAGGAAAAGATGCATACACTTGTAGCAGCTAGAGTAGTCAGAAATTGCAATGTCAAAATTTAAAAAATATCTTTGTTTATTGGGAAATAATACTTATAAATAATAACTAAACTACTAATAACTCTGTTATTTTTTCTTTCCGTTCACTTACTAATGCTGCAGGGAATTAAATGGGTCTGCATGTCTATTTATTTCATAAAAATTACTTTAAAGAAAGTACTTTAATTTTGACTTTCTTTTCAGACCATCCACCTCCTATGGACGTGAAAGGGGAGCCTGGCCCACAAGGGAAGCCAGGACCCAGGGGACCACCTGGGCCCCCAGGATTACACGGGAAACCTGGAATAGGGAAACCAGGTCTCAATGGTCAGCCAGGACCACAGGGCCCAGCAGGGCTGCCAGGAATTGGAAAGCCAGGACTACCTGGTCTGCCAGGAAAGGTTGGGCCCAAAGGACTACCAGGAAATAATGGTGACAAAGGACTTCAAGGTGAGCCTGGACCACGTGGATTATCAGGGCAACCAGGATCCCCTGGTCCTGCGGGTCTCTCATTAAATGGCAAACCTGGGCTTCCTGGAGCTCGGGGCCCCCCAGGAACTAAGGGTGAACCAGGACTAAAAGGTGGTCGTGGTTTGCCTGGTGATAAAGGGGACAAGGGTGAAAATGGCAATGGCAATCCAGGTCCACCTGGGCTCAGGGGACCTAATGGCCTTCAGGGACCCCCTGGACCTCCTGGTAATCTAGGTGTGGGAAAGCCTGGACTGAATGGGCCACCTGGGCCTTCTGGGGCAAAAGGAGAGCAAGGGCTTCCAGGGGACCAAGGTTTTCCAGGGAAACCTGGTGCTACAGGACCACAAGGACCACCTGGATTAACTGGAGTGGGAAAACCTGGTTTGGATGGTGTACCTGGTAGACCAGGTCCAATTGGACCCAAAGGTGAACCAGGTCAAAGGGGTCAAAATGGGTTTCCTGGGGCTCCTGGTTATGGTAAACCTGGTCTTGCAGGACAAAAAGGAGACAGAGGCCCTGCTGGATTACCAGGAGGTCAAGGTGATAAAGGAGAACCTGGGATAGGAGGTCTATCAGGAGAAATAGGGCCAGCCGGGCAGCCTGGACCTTCAGGTTTACCAGGTCCAATGGGTCTTCCAGGAAAACATGGATTGCCTGGTTTGAAGGGAGACAATGGTCCCCAGGGGCCACCTGGCTTGCCTGGACTAAGAGGGGATCAGGGACCCAGTGGGTTGTCAGGTAAGCCTGGACTCCCAGGGGATAAAGGGCTTCCTGGGCCAAGTGGAGCAATTGGAAAACCAGGTCCTAAAGGTGATGCTGGTCACATTGGCTTGCCTGGTAATCCTGGACTGGCTGGACCTCAAGGCCCCAAAGGAGAAAATGGGCTTGCAGGGTCTCCTGGATCACGTGGTGTAGCTGGGATTCCTGGGTCACCAGGACCCACAGGCCATATGGGACCACAGGGCATTCCAGGGTTGAAAGGAGAGCAAGGACCACCAGGACCACCAGGAAATGGAAAGAATGGAGATCAGGGAATGCCTGGTCCACAGGGACCACAAGGAAAACCAGGCGCTTCTGGAATAAGTGGTCCACGAGGTCTTCCAGGTCCACCTGGCCCACCTGGCCCACCTGGTCCTTCTAATGGAGATTCCAAAATAGCAGTGTCAGGGCCTGATGTTGGGGGGGAAACAATACCAGGTCAAAATGGAAAACCACAGTTTGGAGTTGAACTCTCTGCTACTGCAGCGCCAGCTTTCACAGCTATTCTCACAACGCCATTCCCACCATCTGGTATGCCTATCAAATTTGACAGGACTCTCTACAATGGGCAGAATGCTTATAATCCCGCCACTGGCATCTTTACAAGCCCAATGCCTGGGGTTTACTACTTTGCTTACCACGTTCATGTAAAGGGAACCAGCCTGTGGGTGGCACTATACAGAAACAATGTGCCTGCCACATACACATATGATGAATACAAGAAGGGCTATATGGACCAGGCATCAGGTAGTGCAGTGCTGGAGCTCAAAGAAAATGACCAAGTTTGGGTGCAGATGCCATCTGACCAAGCAAATGGGCTCTACTCCACTGAATACATTCATTCATCCTTCTCAGGCTTCCTACTGTGCCCTACATAACGGGCCACCTTAAACATCATTTATTATCTAGTGGTCTACAGTCACACAAGTAATACCTGTAACAACAAAAACAGGAAAGACTGAACAACATAAAAACAAAGATAAAGTAGGACATGGAAAATTTATGCTGTATCTGTTTGAGTGCTTTAAAAGGTCTGATTTGATTATGTTTTTATTTCAAGTGTGTTTGGCATCTTCTGCCTATATTATGTTATTATAACTATTGTATTAATGTGTTGCTGTTATTGTTTTTTTCATGTACTTTATGTTATTGTTTATTAGAATCAGACAATGCGTAAGTAATAGTTTTACCCATGTGACTGCACACACCAAAATGACTAATTGAACTCCATCTCTTTGACTCTGGGGAATGTGTTCCCCTGACTGCAGTCACATTTAGTTTTAACTTGTTGTTGCTCTTTTGTCCCTTTAAATAACAGGTTTCTAACTCAGTGCCATATTTCACAAATTATACGTAAAAAAAAGAATTTAAAAAAAGAATAATAAACAAACAATATTTTATCTGTACTTGCTTGGTAGTTTTAAATGACTAAATTAAAAATATATATTTTGTCAGTCGCAGACGTTATTGCTACTCTTTGTGATTTGGTGGAATCTATGTGGAGTTCTTATCCTTGAAGTGGAAGGTTTTACTTGACAAATCCAAATGTTTACTTTGAATGCAAACTGAGCTTCAGATGTGTAACAATACTAATGATGTCATGAGTATTATCTCTCCCTATAATGCTAGCATATATTTTTATGATATCATTTCAACAAATAACCAAGAGTTCACTTTTGCCCATTAGCATATGTTTGCTTGTATAACATATGTAAATCAGTCTTTGCTCTATCATTTGATGGTATTCTGATATTAAAGTCAGTCCATGGTAGGGATATAAAATTACCTTGGCAATTATCCATTTTATTAATTATGTACTATCTAAGCACTTATCATTTCCAATATTAAATAGCTAAGGCTTGATATGTCTAGTAATCCAGAGGTGATAATTAGTTTTTATTATTTCTCACTTCCCAGATATGATAACCAATCCCACAAAACTTACTACGTCTTGCATTTACATCAGTTCAGAAGATTTGTATGCATATATTAAAATGAACATATTTAATGAATGCACTGGGTTTATGTGTTAAGAACATAGTAAAAAAAATTATATTTTGTGCTAGAATACAAGGAACCATACATGGTGGTTTCCTGAGTGCTATTAAATGGATACTCTTTTTGTAACAGCTAAATCTGCTGTTTAGCCACCCAGCCTGTCATTTCTATTCTTCGGATCAGAGTATTACATTTATTTTTCAAGTCATGTCATGCTGTTTTTCACATTTACCTAATTAAATGTAATATGTGAATAAACTGTTGCCATACTATTGTATTGACTGGTTCAGTGTGAATTATGCAAAGTACCCAGACTACTGAGAAGTGACATTAGGGCCATATCAGCATCTAAATTTTTACAACAGAATGTCAGTGTGCTCCAGAAATTTATTTGCTTTCTTCTCATAGAATCTGGACTATGATTAATTTATAGCAATATTATGAAAGATCAGCAATATGATGAAATATTGAAATACATATAAATTAAAACATTTTATCCAGCGATCACCTTGTGATAATTATGTGATACAAGAATGCAACAATTGCATTATTATTATCAATAGCAGTAGTAGTAGTAGTAGTAGTAGTAGTAGTAGTAGTAGTAGTAGTATTTGACACATATAATTCAGCAAAGTATAATGACGTACTTAAGTCTTGGACAGTGTTTTAACTGTAGTACCATGACAGTTTTTGATGTAAATGATTTAAAAATGTTAACCGTTTACCATTTCATTGTGATGAAAAAAAAAAAAAGCAGTAACAATACATATAACAATAACAATAATAAGATAATCTAACCAAATAAACAAGCAACATTTTCGGGAAGGCAGAATTTAAGTACAACTTTATGCACCCCTGTTTTCCACATATAACAGAGTTCCTTATAAAGCGGAGCAATTACTGTAATAGCTGTAATAAGTAAAAAAAAATGTCACAAAAATGAACAATGGAAAAATTTTAAAAGAAGCCAAAATAAACAAAAACAAGAAAAATATGATAATGATCTGAACCTCATGATTTAATAGGGCTATGTCATATTCCGCTAAATAATATTAGTGTGGACTATCATAATATTCTTAGTGTCTTATGTCTGTCTTTCCTATACCATGTCATTATGTCTGTATTTCCTATATTTTTAAGTATCAGTAAGTTTAGATTTTTAATACTGTCATACCTGCTTCTTAATGTCTGTTTAGATTACAGCTTTTTTATTTCTACTGTCCTTTCAGAGTTATTATTATTATGATTTATTATTATTATTATTATTATTATTATTATTATTATTATTATTATGATACAGTGAAAATCCTTGCTTTGGTTTGTAAGAGATATTTGTTGTTATGGACATGATAAATAAAAATAATTGGTCCCATTTGCACATGAACTTAACGAAGATATATTTAAGCGTATGTGATAAATCGACTGCTTTCCAAAGCACCCACATAAATAAAATTATTATTAGTATTATTATTATTTACCTATTTAACAATATTAATGCCTTACATTCTAGTTAGCATATTACTGTTGCTTAATGAATTTTTTCACCATTTTCACCATTATTTTTTTTGTTCTATGTTCTATGTATCAGACTGTAGGATTTTGTGTTGTATACATGGCTATTGCATTTATGCTGTGCAATAGATTTTAGCTATTGAATGCACTTCTTTGAATGAAGGTTTTGTCAGTTTATACATCTGCAATACTTGATAGTATTGATGCAACATCAATAAAGATTCTCTTGGGGAAAAAACAATTATGGTATTTTTTTTTTTGTCTTTTAAATGCATGTCCCCAACAACCTATCCCTGATCACCACTGTTGTCCCACTCAGACTCTATTGTCTTGATCTTTAAACCCGTCGCTTGGCTATATTTATAAGTAAATTTTAAAAACCTATAATTTATTTCTTTTAAACATGTTCCCCTGCTTCAGTCTGTCTATATTGTTGATAGAAATTATTTAACATTCTGTTAATGGGTAAACACTATTTTTTGTTGTGCTGTGACTGAAGACAACTTCTTCTATGAGTCTTATTTTAGAATAAATTTTCCATACAGTAATATTTTGCTGGAGCGCCTTTAGCCTTGATTTTGGCAAGCATTCGATATGGCATGGTTTTGACAACATTATGCAACATCACAACATTTACTTTCCTCCACAGCTGCTTTAATGGTTGAGATCTTGCATTGAAGATTTGAGAGATGATCCACTCTGTAAGACTTCTCAGGACTTTTAATGGGTTAAGGTCAGTTCTCTCTGGTGGCCAACTGATGTGTAAAAATAATTCCTCATGCTTCCAGAAACCCGTCTTTCACAATTTGAGCCTGATGTAACTTGGCATTGTTGTACTGGAATTTTCCTGTGCTATCAGTAAAAAAATATATAAATTTAAGGGATAACCTGGTCATCCAGTACATTCAGGTCATCAGCTAAGTTAATTTTATAGGCACATAACTGAGCACTGTAAATAATGGGTGCATTGATTTACAAGCTTCCCTTCTTACCTTGACATGCCCATTGCTCGAGAACAGAAATCTGCACGTATCAGACCACATGACCTTTTTCCATTATTCCAAAGTCTAATTTTTATGCTCCTTATTTATGCCAAAGTTAAGCCATTTTTCTCATTAGTCTCAATTACAAGTATTTTTCCTATGGCCACACAGCCATTTAGTCCCATTCCAGTGAGGTTTCTTTCACAATATGTGTGGAAGTGCTGTTACTTCCATTAAAATATGGCTGTGATTTCTACTCAAAACATTTTTATGATGAAAATTTAGATATTAAATAATCTGATTTTTTTTTTTAACTCTGACATTTCTTGTACGAAGAACCAGTAACCCAATTCCAGTAGTTTTAGCTCCCCTTTTGTTTTCTTTGCTTGTTACAGGTTAATAATTTAAGCCTTCTGAAGGAAGTAACATAGAGTTTTTTTCCATATCCATGCGATATGTCTTCTGACTTGGATGTTTACCATAATTAAATGAGAATTGTTGCAAGATAAAATGTGTTAATCACTGCAGTAATTGTCTAATGCTTATCAGATGCTTTTAAGCTTATTTAAATCTGAATGGTGACTTTTCTTGGTCGGGTAGTGTATATGTGCAGGCATATGTGTACGTGCATGTTGATATATGCTGTGCAATGGCTGGCACTTGCTCCAGATACCCCCATACAGGGTATCACCCACCTGATCCAGAGACACCCACCCCTTCCCTGGTAGTCATACTCCTGCTCCAGACACCCCAATACTGGGTGTCACCTGCCTGCTCCTGACCACTCCATCCTGGATGCCTGGATACACAGGATAAAATGAAAACTTAAAAGTCAATGACCATAAATGTGAGCTGATTTAGTGAGCAATATCTGTAGGTCATGCGTGAACTGAAGATGTTCTTTTCACCTCTCATTCTGCGTCACGTATGGCTCACTCTTTCCAGTCACTTGACTCTGTGACTCATTCAGGCCTGAGGCATATCTTGGCCGTCGTACAAGTACAACAGTTTTTTCTGTAAAATAATATTTGTAACACGTGTCGAGTCGGATGTACATTACGCAAATAACAGTTGGGAAGAACAACTTTCATTCATATTAATCTTATTAAGACAGAGTCACTCTTACCGCCACGCCCCTGGAAAAACTGTCATAGGGTTTTACGTAAATATGACGTCACTATGTACCCGGCTGGCTTTAACGGCGGGTTCAATTCCGGATATGTGTGAACCGACTCTGAGTCAGAATCAGAGAGCAGATCCCAAGGTAGTGAAGAGTTTATGTTTGAGATAAATACTGCCATATTAATTAAATGTTTGGTCGATATGACGATTGACACTGGATCTTCACATTTTTTTTTATTACCAGGTTTTATGTGCTAGATTTGGAAAGGTAATTACAATAATATTTAGCAAAAACAATTAAATGAGAAAATGCGCCATAAATCACTTTAAGTTCTAATTAGTTCGCCCCAAACCTACTGAATCGTTGTTTATTTGATTCTGTCTTTTTTTATAGAGAGAGAGTCGACTCTTGGGGAATCGACTCCCGCGCCCGTGTAGCCTCGCCCCCATACTATTGAGTCGAGAGAACTGAGTTGTTTAGTGTGTGTGAAGAGGAAGAGCTGTTAGCGCTTAAAACCCGTTCCTATCCGCCTTCTCAGCGATTGTCACGGGATTTCAATGTTGAGCCTGTTTGTTGTAAGTAACCGTATTATAAATATATTTCCCTCTTTCTAGCATTGTTTGAGAACGTTTTCAGTTCATTAAAAAAGTATTCCCCCCCTCAGTAGCACCGACTCGGGAGTTAGCTAGCGTTCAGTTGCCGCTAGCTAGCAGGCTAACGGGGAAATGTGGCAGCCATTTGCGAGCTCGAGACCTTTCAGAAGCACACATAAAGCTATCTATTTAACATTTCTGTGGAATAAATAATATTATAAATATAAGTATTTTAAAATTAATTATATAATGTAAAATATGTCACGAAGAAGTATGGTTTAGTTCAGCGTGATTAGCTGGCTGGTTAACTAGCTGACCAGCCACGCGTTCCGTTTTGCCTGCCAGTTAGCTAGCTGTAAAAGCTACAGGATTTCTTGACTCAGACATTGTCAACTTCTTAGGTCTTTTTTGTTGTTGTAAAATCCTTTTTATGTAAATATTTTGGGCTTGCTAGTTGTCCGTGTTAGCGCGGTTTGACGTTGAGACCGCTGCTTCTGCCGGCTGGAAACGCAGCGTGACATGAGTAAATGGCTCTCAGTCTTCTATTTGGCTAGTTCTGGTTTACGAGCAGTTTCACACGTTTTCTCAAACACAAGCGTCTTTGTGTTTCGCAAAATCTCTAAAATATATTAAATAAAAAATTTTGATTAGTATTATCTTTTTACGGTAAAGCTAAGCGTTTAGCTACCAGTCGTTCCCTCACAGCACTGCTGCTCATATCTAACGTCCTGTTCAGTCTGATTTCTCTGGATGTATTTGCGGATGTATGTAGGAAATGAGATGAGCTGGTTAATTTGCTCTAACAGGTATGATCACCTTTTGATCACGAAGCATGTGGATGTGTGTTGAGTCTGAACAAGTGCTGCAGACATGCCTGGGCATGAGTAAGGGCAACTTACTGTTGACAAAAAGGTTTATTCAGACAACCAAAGATCATAGATGTGCTTACAGTAAAGACCCCCCCACACACACCTCGCCGTTTCTTTTTAGTACTTAGTAAACTTCCTTAACACTTCTTTATACCACATCAAAGACATCAATTCAATTAAATGTCATCTTACGGTGTTAATTATCCTTGACACCTGTTAGTATGTAGTATAGGCTTGTGCGTTTAGTTTTATTGGAATTTTATAGCATGATTTAGCCTCAAATTTTTTTCCTGTAAGTGGGCATAGCCCTTTTTTGTTGGAGAAATATCCATTAATCATGATGTTAGTCTTTCAGCTGCTCCCCATCAAAGGGTCGCCAGAGCGGACCACCTGATCCGCACAACAACTTTACACTGGATGCCCTTCCTGGCATTTTATTCGGGCTGCGTCCACTGCATCCAGTGGCTGGTGTTTGGGCATTGTGTGTGAATTGAACCCCGCTCTTCCACATGGCAGGCGAGAATCTTACCACTGAGTCGCCTGTCCCCCCCAGAGGAATATCCATAGATAAGTTTGTATAATGTACGCCTTCCTAAACATCTCCATACATAGGTGACGTTAACATAATTAAGCATTTACATGCATAGCACAAGATGCGTTAATACAAGTTCATCACGAGTGTGAGAGAAGACTCTTGTATAAACAAATTGCACTCATGTAGAGGGTGATTTCTGCTAAATAAAAAAATCCCCTTTATGTATAGAGGATTTTGTGACACCCTATAGTCCTCCAGCTAAAGTGTTTGAGGCTGCATCCTCTTAACAGTTCTTCTTTTGAAAAGAATGTAACGTGCCACTTTTTCATTTTTCTAGGTTTATAGTTATGTTTAGTGTTGTGGATCATCCGCAGTTAAATTGCCGTTATCGCTTACATTATAGCACCTATAAACTTTCATCTGCCCCTCTTCCATTTCACGGTGTCCTCTCTTTCTCTCTCGCTCGCTCTTAAACTTGACAAGATGAAAAAATGCAGCTTGGGATGTTACCGAGAAACCGGAAAGGGCAAAGTCGTTCGTCTTGGAGACACCTCCATGATGGAAAACTTTGGCACATTTATACACGTCAGCTGTTTTTTATTAACCTTTGATTATATGAAGCATCTGCCGTACATGTTCCTGTATTAGTTGTTACTATAGAAATGACGATACACTTGTCATTTAAATTACAGCTGGCACTGTCTTCAGAGGTGCTGTTGTGAAAAATTAAGCGACATGATCGGCATAATGGTGCACTGTATACACTATAGAGAAATGCACTGTGATTCGGTTTGTTTTTAGTGGTTTTCGAAGGACATGACTAGATGATTTTGATTTTTAAATTAATTAATTTATTAATAAATTTAACTATTACTCACTCACTCAGTTGCACGATCCCCGACACTGTTCAATACTGTATCGATATTGGAGCTCAGCCAGTACACAATAGTGAGCCATTACAGGGAATTTCTTTGTAGTCTGATTAATTCTCAGTTAGCAAGTGATTTAAGACAGTTTGAGAGTTGCAATTAGTGTAAGATCTGTTTCGGTCAACACTGTACACTTTCACAGTATTAAAATCATCCGTAGATTGTGCCGATATCGATCCTCTGTTACATAGACAAGTAATGTAAGGGAACAAGCCTAACTCTGTGGTGGTAAACAATCTACAGGGGGTCAGGGTGATGTTGATTTGAAGTGCTCTGAACTGCTTAACATAATCTGATGACTTAAAATAAACCATAAGAGCGGTTGTCATTTTGGAGATTGGCATTGATGATGCTTTATTTTTAGTTGGTGACTGAGAACTAGAAGGAACGAATGAGTGAAGTGAAATAACCTTACAGCAATCTTTTAAATCTATTAACTTTGTTGCATTTTTTACTATTAAAGTGTTTAGCGGGTCAAATATTTATATAAATTTTTATACAATGACATTTAGCACTTATTTTCATTCCTAGTTAAACATACACCAATAGGGCTGCAACGATTCGTCGATGTTGTCGACAAAAATCAATAATAGAAATAGTCGACAATGAATTTCATTGTCGAAGTTGTCGCCAGACATGTTTTTTCCGACCGAGTGAGGCATCTCTCTTCATTACAATCTCTGCCGAGAGTCGCACATGCGCATTAGCTTCTCTGCTGAGCGATAACGTACAGAAATGGCAGTGTTGCGGCGTCCATCGCAGCAGCTGCACGTACCAAAATGTCTAAAGTTTGGGAGCGTTTTAGCCTGGATACGGCGAATAAAAAGATTACCTGCATGGTTTGCAAAGCAGTCCTTGCGTATCACGGCAGCACCTCGGTGATGCACGAACATTTAAAGAGAGCACCTCGGACAGTTTAATGAAACGGAGTTTAACTCGCCTCGGTAAGATTTAAATAACATGGAAGCCAATACGTTTTGATTTGGATGTACATTGTACGTTTTATATTTATTATTCGGTTTTAGACAGGGCATTTTTATTTACTTTTAGTATGAATCAGCCTATCAGCAGCAAAGTTCAATAAAATATGCATTTTTCATTGAAGTACCCCCTTCCTTCTTGTGTTTACTATCATTTTCCACATAATTAAAGCAATCTCATGCTAAAATTTAATAATTATCCGATTAGTCGACTAATCGTTTCAATAGTCGGTGACTAGTCGACTATTAAAATAGTCGTTAGTTGCAGCCCTATACACCAACCTTATTACTCTTTAGGAATGCAATGCCTTTAGGCTTTGACATATCGAATTACGATCCTATAATTAACGTTTAACTCTGAGGCCATATCACTGTTGCTTAATGTCATCTGTCACAGATCCCAGCGCTGCTTCATTAACGGAAGCAAAAGAATCTAAGAAGGTTTTAGTAGCTAAGTAGTGTCTACTTTGCAGTTTCCTTTCCCTCCATATGCTCTGTGGTCTGAAATTTTCTGCAACTTTTTACACAAATGGCAAAAACCCATAGTTCAAAATAAAGAAGCCTACAAATAACATAAACAACATTTACTGAAGTGTTTCACAGACGTTCTTTTTAAAACCTGACACTACTCTTGAAATATTGCCTGCTGTCAGATGAATACTTTGTGGAAAGTAAACAGAAACCACATAGATAAAGAGATTTCTTTTAACTTGTACAAGTATGCACCTGGTTCCAACATGAACCGTTTGACTTTTCTGGAAATGTTTGATTCAGTTGCTTCAGGTTTGTGAATTATTATTTCCTTTGTGAGCATCCACTATATTTTCTTTTAGTAATATTTTAAAAATGCGTTGTTCAAGTTTACCTCAAGGGTTCAGAACATAATGTAGTGTTAACTTTTCTGTCCTTTCCATGGACATTCTCACACATCTTCAGGACTTTGGACTGCCGTGTATTTTGAATGATACATTTAAGCAAAAAATTTCCACAAGATCTGAATGACCTCTATCCAGCCTCCCTTAATCCTCATCTAAAGGTTGCAGGCTTTGCTATACATAACATGCTAGATCAAGGACCACAAATGGAACATGGATCTATAGCCTATCAAATGGATCTGTCTAGTAGTTTTTTTTTTTTTTTTTTTTCAGTTAACTGTTTGAACAACATTTAATATTGCGTTAGTATCATTTGATTTTCCTATTTATTCTTTGAGTCAGTGTTTGTTTGTTTTTAAGAATAGTTAGTTTATTCTTTTTGAGTTTGTATGGGTTCTGTTAATGAATGGGGTGTGGGGGGATAAGCAGTGCACCTGAATTCAGAGATCAGATTTCAGGAAAAATCGTGGCTTGAGTATTTTTAGAGTGGACGTTTGTTTTGTCTTGCTTTGCATGTCTTATTAATGCAAGGAACAGTGAGAGTGGAAGCACCTGGCTTAACACAGTCGGTTCCTGTGTTTGCATGTTGCCTCATATTTTACAAATTTACTGTCACAGAAGTGGCAACAGCAAGGAAGTGGCCAACTTGTGGCAGCATTTGCAAGTGTCTGCTCCTTCACAAAAAGCAGGTCAGCATTGCCACCTAAATAGCAGGGTTTCTTACAGTCTGCTTTTGACAGTTACTTGGTAAGGTTTTGTTTTTGTCTTTGTAAAAAAAAAAATGAATTAACACTTTTTGTTGGTATCAACACTGTTATTCATGTCCTGAAATAAGAAACCTACATCCAAGTGATGAGGTGTTTTTACAAAGTTAACACAGAACACCTCGAACGTGTTAACTTTTAATATTATACACATTTTTGTTTTTAGATGTGTTGGGATTGTAGTAAAGGTCAGTTTGACAGTGAAGTCTTTTTTTTCCCTTTTGTATTGTTACTATTGAAGTATTTTCTTTTGCAATTACAATAGCAGGCTACAATCAAGCAAGCTAAACTGTATACACTGACCAGAACCATCAATGCCATCCCCTCTTTCTTTCAAGCTTTTTTTTTTTCATTCTGCCTGTAATCTTAACTAAATAAAAGGTCTTTTATTACAGATTACAGTTTTTGTTCAGTTTATCTCATCAGGTAATGAGCATGAACTTTTTTCAGGTAGGATACAGACTATGGTAACGGTCCCATAGGATTGCCATTGAGAATTTTATTGGTTGAGAGGGCTGTGTCACCTTGTTAGTGCGGCTGTAAAGTAAGGCAGATATTTTTAACAGTGATATTTGACGGCCTCTGTGTTTGATCAGGAGTAAACTGGCCACAGTCGGATATGCTACATACTCTGCAACGTGGTCACTGGCCAATATGTCTCTGGTGACCTTCACACCAGGCAGTGTTTTCCTCAGTCTGCCAGTGGTCAGTGATGAATGGCAGAAGTTTGGCATCTGACTATAGTTTATATCATGTAGCTGGTTTCCAGCAGATTTTGTAGCAAAAGCAACTACAGATTCCACCACTTTGGAGTTGATTTGAAGATATGAATATATAATATCTCCCTCTTGTTCCTGCTGGTTGTTTTTAATCCCTCATTAATGAGCTGTAAAAGTGTATAGGATAAACAAGACACAAATTCCCTGTTCACAGTCTCTTGGCAGTGGTGCCACTCTTGCTGCTGGTGTTGTCATGTACACCTGCTAGCACTGTGCACTCCAGGTCCCTGGAGCCATTTTCTCTATTAAAATATTCCCCACTGTAGGTTTTTTGCTTTTTTTTGCAGGTAGATGTGCCACCATTGCTTTATTTCAGCCACATAATCAATACAGGCTTTTTTTTAACATTATTATTTTTTCATGCACCATTTTTATTCTCTGATCTGTTTCATAATTGGAACTGTTCTCTAAGGATACTGAAACTGTCCTTTTAGGGATATTGTAGTCAGCAAATGGGACTACCAGTAAGGGCTACACCAGTCAAGACCAGTGACTACTAGGGGTTAAACAATGCACAAATTCAAAATCTTTGTGTTAGAATCGTTGCTCATTTATAAGCTTTAGGTTTGTGTTATTCATTTGAAGACCCCCAGGCTCCAATATTTGGGTTCCTTAATGTGTTCAAATCATTTGAAATGTGCATGTAGCAGTCAAGTTTAACTCCTCCATTTCCTAGAATGATAAAGATCACCATGTTAAACACCATGTTAAAGAGAGGTTTTTGCAGTCTTTATCTTTTCAATTGCAGGTGCAGCTATATATATTTATGTTCACCAAAATAATAAATGAAATGAGTGTCTACACTTAGAAATAAATAACAGCCACCTGTTATGTTTGGTGGAATATTGTGCTACAATCGAGAGGCTGCATTCAATTACTAAAAATAATTAAAAATGGTAGTGTGATTCTTTCCCATGCTTTTATGTACATACTTGAGTGCCGCTGTAATGTGTCTTTTTTTTGTTTTTTCCTGGTGAAATACCGACTAAGCAGGGCTAACTCTTTCAACAACTCTTTCATTCAGGAGACTGAAACTCATCATTTATTTTATAATAACATAAGATTATCACTTGAGGCTGACTTGGTCAGCTGAATTTTGTTATAATGTTACCTGCAAAATTCCTTTGTGGTTGTATAGCATCATTAATATGTGGTCGTGTCATCATGTTAGTTTGATAATTCTTGAGATTGTGACATCCAAGATCACTGTTGTGTGTTTATGAAATAAGGCTAATTTATGCTGCTGCATCAAGGCTTTGCTGCAGGTCTCACATAGCCGTGTACCCTATGACCTACCGCGAAATGTAACTACATGTCACAGTGACTCAGACTGCAACAACTGTGATTGGCTCAAATGTTAGCAATGCCTTTCCAGTTTCTTCTCCTGTGGATTTATGGCTTCTTTCTCTACACTTTCATTGTTCAATTTAAGATCAATTGATCAAAGTGAGGAGAGACTAATTAAAGATCTTTGTTAAAGATTAAAGATCCGACCACTTTCATTTATGTTCATAGTACATCAAAACTCACTAGAAAGTGGTGAAGCAAAATGTTCACAACACTGTGGGCCACTTGCATAAGCTCTATGCCGACCTGATGCAGAAGCATAACTCAGCTTTTATCCCAATAGCATCTGTTTTCAAAGAATCTCTACAGACACTGGCATTTGCGACTTCTGTTGATGGCGCGATTTTTCAAAATGTGCTCAGGAGTTGGCTCTGTCATTGATAAGTATTCTATCCGCATCCCACATGATGGATGCTGAAAGGTTATTGTATTATGTTCATATAATATTTTCTCAAGTGTAAACGGATATCTGCACATAATAAAAAGCGATGCGTGATAAAATATCGAGGCAGATTTTAAGGGCGAGTCCTTCTTTTATGGTTAGAAAACACTTAAGGAATGTTGGCAGACAGGCCACTGGAATGTGTGTGGCCCTAAGCACTTGGCTTCAGGTGTATTTATAGCTCTTAAGCCTATATTTCTCAGGAGTATTTTTGGCTCCGATTAAATACTGTATATGGCTGTGTTATTAGCCAGTTGCAATTTTCTTGGTCATGACTGATTTCCAGTATGTATAAAAAAAAAATAATAATAATAATTTTAAAAAAACCGACCTGCAGATGCAGATTTTTCTAAGAACCATAATTGCTAGTTTTACATTTTCTTGAGAGCTTTACAAAGGTCACAGATTTTTTCCAGGTTACTGTTTAGAGCATTTTTACATCCAACTGAAAACGAAAATAAACGCTGTTATGTGCTTCCTACAAGACTAACACTCGGTTAACTGCAGCACACAATGGCAATGAAACACCAGTGCAAATGACCGGCTAGTGCTGCTTTGATTACCATAGGGTTTGCTTAACTGAGAGCACCTGATGGTTGTAGTAGGGTTTATACTCGTGATATCAGGATTATGGGGTAAACAAGTTACTATCGTGCCATTCAGGAGCACGTGCATGCACATGTGTGCACGACAGTAACTTAGCACGACAGTAACACGTATTCATGACAACGATTGATGATATCTGTGGCTGATCTTCTGTTTCCGGTCACAGGCCAGTTTATCTGTGTAACTCTAGTTAATAGTGGTGCACATTCTCTGAGGCCTTCTTAAAAATGCAAGAAATATTTACCACATACTAAATATGGATGCCAGCCAACTTTCATTCTGTATTCAACCTTTATCTATGTGCAAGCTCTGAAGAAGTGCATTTCTGAGAATTGACACTTCTTGTCCCTTGAGTTTGATGAATATGCAGAATTTAATGTGTTAGTGTTTCTGTTCTCGTCAATTCAAGTTCCTCTTCCTGTAGTGAAGTTTCATTAATCATCTATGTCGATTTAGCACATACAAACCAGACCACAAAAAAAAACACCCAGCTGACAGTGTCAAGACATAGTTAAGTGTTTAGCAGCCAGTACAGGTTGTTTAGATAGTTTAACTTTCTCTGTCATCATGCGGAATAGGTTTTAATCGTTAAGTAGAATTTAAAAAGGATATAAAAGGAAAACCTTTCACCTAGCTTTTTTTTTTCACTGTGAATTCCTGCAAGAGTGTTGGCAACGCATAACCTTTAATCTTTTTTTCGGACTGTCAGAAAGTGAGCGTCAGAGCTCTTAGTTTTGGATAGAAACACCTTTGGGCAAAAAGAATGCACAGTGAGTGGTATGTTTTTAGATTTTCCTAACTTGTCATTTATTTATGTGCTCCTTTTCGATCCATCAGTGTGTGTGAGCAGCCATGCACGTTGGAAGGAGTAAAGTGTCCTGTCTGTGTTTGGTCACTGGCTGAGGTGCTCTCTTATCAGCATTGTGGTGGAATTTAACCTTTTGAATGTTAGGGCAATTGTGTGGGTTGGTGTTGGGGCAGCTGTGTGGATTATGTGACTTGATGGTATATGGTGGTGTAGAGCAGCTAAAACCGGTCAAGGACCTTGGACAATGGCCATCGTTACATCTCAACTAAATCAGTGTCAGGTTTTCAGCATGCCAAGTGAAAAGAAAAGAAAAGAAAAAAAGAGGACCGCTTATAAATGTCAACGTGTAAAGGTATAGGAAATTTAGACCATGTGGGTGTAATTGAAAGAGAGCACCTTGACTAGTTGTAATAAAAGCTTGTATGTTTGTTTTATCTGTAAAGTTATAGCAGGGTTGTACTATTTATTCGGATCTAGTTTGAAACAATTGAATGTCTTGTATTTTTATTAATGGAATCACATAAGGGATGATCAGACTCCATTGGAGACATCTTATGTATTGTAGTTTTGCAGAATAAGTGTATGCAAATTTTTTCACTTTGTGTATGTGCATGAGAACTTTGCAGTAAGTCCAGACATACAAAGATTTGAATTACGAACTTTTGAAGATGTTCACTTGTGGAAGCGAAATCTTGTGTTCGGCGTACATTGTCACATGCATGCAGAACACATCCCAGGATGTTTGAAAGAAAGCGTATAACCAGAGGTTATGAAGCTGGTACTGCTAAGAAGCACCAAGCAATAACGATAGAGACAAAAGCGCAAATAATTGAGGGAATGGTGCGAGGTGAAAAGATTGCAGACATTCCTCGTTCTTTTAACATGAATTGTTCAACCATCGGTACGATTTTAAAGAACAAGGATAAGATCATGGAACATGTTAGTTTTATACTGTGTTAGTATCCTAGTACAACTAGGTCTAGTATCCTAGACAACGTTTGTTGGACTTCTGAACGAGCACCCGGAAGGGAACATGTTGGGGACTTACTGTATCAGACTTTTTAAATGCATTTTGCTTTGTTAAAATGCCCTACCTTTGCTGATTTCCTGCACCTGCATGGATGTCATCATGAGCGCTTACTGTACACTTTAAACACAAACATGAGGGAAAGTTTCCAGTCGTTGGATGCCGAGTGCGCTTTCATGTACACCGTTATCAATAGACTGTTTTGCCCTTTTGGTGAGCTTTGGTGAATCAGCGATTAATGACGGCACTATCTCATGGGGAACACTGTCACCTTGGCCTGAGGACACAGTTTGTGTGTACTGGGTCAGAATGTTTGTCCTTTGCAATCAGGAAAGGGTGGGGTTTAAAGTCTGGGTATGTGGGTGGATGTTTTACCTCCAAGTGCGATTGGTATACAGTACACACATCAGTTTATGGAAGTTGTCCTCTGATGCTCGTCCTCAAGAATGATAAGACTCTTTGAATTTGGATTGTTGCGACATTTAAGTTTTAAACTCGGATACCAAGAGTAGGTTAGAGTGTCTCAATTCTGTAATACAATTTATATTGCTTTGAAAGTAAGTAAATAAAAAAAAAATTAAAAAATAAGAAGCTTAACATCTGAAATGGTGTGTTGGAGCAGGACATGTCTGATCAGTCATGGCTCAAAAATCAAGTTGCTGTCGTCTGACTCAAGTTCTCCTCAAATACATGCACACAAATGTTAGTTGTAGCAGTTGTAGTTTAAGCCCTGCACTGTAACCACTGCAAGCTAAATGTCAGAAATGGTCAAGGCAGCGTGGGGAGTGGTAAGTGATATTCACACTACATTCAGTGTTCTTTAAAATGGAGTGCTTTTTCACGCTATACGACAAGTGAATTCAGCGGCAGAGCCTTCATGTCCGTTTACGAGCAAAGCAGCAAATCTGAGTTCCTGTAAAAACACGCAATAAAATGATTTAATATTTAAACTACGGAAGTTCACCTGGACATGTTGGGTGATGTAACCATCTAAGTCTAGGTCATGATAAGTACCTAATGGATGTCTTGCCAAGGTGTGAACCTTTTTTTTTTTTTTTTTTTTTTTTTTTTTGCATATTTGTTAGGTTATGTCTGCAAGGAAACAAAAAAAGTCTGTCATTGAGCGTATGTTTTCCAGAAGTTAAAGGCACAAAGCCCTTTTTCTTTAGCATACATGATTGGGTGATAGAAAGAATGGAGTGTCTGCTTGGGGTCTGCCTTTTTAAATGTCTCAAAAGATTTGTTGGGAATACACTAGCGAAGCATTTAGAAAAAAAGGTTCTCCTTTTATGTCTCACAGTCTGCAGACTTTGAGACACACCTGTTTTTTTTTTTTTTCTTCTTTCTTTCTTTCTTTTTTCAATGAAACACATTTCAGTTTCAACACATGAAGGCAGATATGTTATTTGGACCCAGGAAGATGCTAGACATTGTAAGCCAATGACACAATTTTGAAAAAGTTCAAATTTATGAATTGGGGTAAATATACTATCGCTTCCTACAGCTCTAGTTCTAGACGTGTATAGGTACATGATTTGGCATATGTCCTATCTCCTTCTCTCATGCTGCTGTTCTTGCAGTCCCCCAGCCCAAGGCCACTAATCTCACCCAACCTATCCTGAGCCAGTCTGAGATAAAGCTTCACTCTACAGCTGCAGCCCTGTCCTGGGAAGGAGCTAACCTATACAGCTGACTCAGATATGACCAAGCTTCTGTACGCTGCATTGTACAGTGGTTGGGTTTGGACAAAATTCAGATGGTGGTGTTTTGTTTTTGTTTCTTGTTCACCACACCTGCAACTTTCCGCTACTCACCCGTGTCACCAGTAGCCACAAAAATTGTTTTTCTGTAAGCAGGATAGGATTTTAATGTGACTGTAAAAATACATTTTAAGTAAATACTCAAATGACAAACCTTGGTTTTAGAAGTATTTGGACAGAACAAACCAATCCTAATAATTATCGGCTCACATCAAGGCTTGCACACATTACTGTTCAGTGCCTTACAGTGTTAAAATGTTGGGTGTTAAATACATCATTATTAGTGCCATTTTGTTCTAGCAATCAACTTCAAATAAATACTCCACTTTAAATAATTACGTCTTATATTTCCAAGTGCACTGCTTCATGGCTATGTTCGTGTGAGGAATTATGCCACACTTGTGTTGAATTTCCTTCTGATTGCTAATAATTAATTTTCTAAACCAGCATCTTGGCCACACACTTGCAAGTTTTATACAAGGGTCTTTATCCTAATGTTATTGTTTCTTTAGTAACCATACTGTTATGATTGTATGGGGGACACTACACATGAATAGATTTTAATATGGTGAGGATTTCTTCAAGCTGTTGCAAGATTTCAAACTGGAAAAAGGCTTCAAGTCTTCCTCGTTTTTTTAGTTTTTTCTTCTTATTATTATTATCATTTTTTTTTTTTTTTACTGCTTGCTCATTTCAGGGTGGTGTTTTAATAGTGAAGCTTTTTACGTTGTCATTATCTTTCTTCCTCTATCCTTCTCCTAATCGCTCCTCACAGGCAACAATGTAGTCCTATGAGTCCTTGCATGCTGTGACTTCTCACCCTGGCTCTTTGGGTATCTGTGCAGTTCATGGATGTGTACAGAACAGCTCAAGTGCCTTGGAAGGATTTGTAGCTTAAATTGAAGGGATCTGTTCGGGATTAGCACTCTGGGGTAGGCATGTTAGCCCTTCCAAAGCCCCTTAATCCCCCGTGTTTTCTACAAGCAAAGGAGAAGTGGAACAAGGCACTGAGGGAAAACAGCTTCTCAAGCCAGTTTTGATAAACATGGCAAGCTTATGTTATACTTTTTTGTAAGACAATCCCAGATTTGTGTTGCATGTTAAACTTAAGTGGTTGGTTTCATCTTTGTAGAATATGTAGTACTACTACTTCTGCTGCTGTACAGGAAGCATGGTTCACACAGCTTCATTTTAACTTTTGTACTAGCGTATGTTATGAATAAGGAGAATACTCCAGTTCGAAAAGTGCCAAGTCATCCTTCTTAGGGTTCTAGCTCTGCCAGCCGCTATCAGCTTTCTGTACTTGGGTGTTCTCTGTCTTCGTAGATAGTCGTCCTCATTATCATGCGTTATCACACCATACGCAAGGAGACAGCAGCCGAGCTGTTTTCTCTATTTCCCAGCTGCACAGAGCGGTCTGTGAAGAAGAGAGAGTAAGGAACAGATAATCAGGACACTGAGAATAGTGTGTAATGTAAAAAAGAAGAGTGGCACTGTTACTGTGCGTACCCTGTGAACTCTCTGCTAGTTAACGAGAAGCTGCGCTTCACAGAACACTGAGCCATTTCTGAGAAGTTCCCGTTTTTCGTTGTCTGTTCACGCGGCATGCAGCTGGTGTGTGTGTGTGTGGCTAGTGAGGTGTATTACATGGCATTGGTTTGTAACCCAGCAAACATCTCACAGAGACTAGTGTTAGTTCGGGGAAGAGAGAACCACCAGAAGGCACCTTCTGCTAACAGTGCTTTTAAACACCCACAAAACACAGCACGAGTTAACTTTTTAACTAAATGTATGCTTATTCAGACTTGATTAAACTATGTTCCAGGGCCAATAGTGCAACATGTTCAGAGGGAAACATTACATACATGTTACTGTACTGGTAAATATACTTTTACCTGGCAAAATGAAAACATATAACTGTATGGTCATGTCAGAGTGGCAGAATCACTTTCTTCCCCCTTTAGAATTTGCCTCCTTTTTTCTTCTTTTTATATTTTATGCAATGCTCTTTGTAAACTCTAAAAGACAACTGTATATACAAGTGTATGACCACAGCTGCTCATGCGACATCAGACCGCCCTTTAACACACTTGGTGGAAAGCATATGTAGCTCTTAGACCCCCATGATTAGTTAGGGTTTCACATCCAAATTTTCTGTTTTGGGCTCCTAGCCACAACCTCCAGATGATGGGGCAAACACTTTTGAGTTGCACCAGTCAGAAATGCCTTTTCTGGTGAGAGATGTCAAAAGAGAGTGACCAGACTGGTACAAGCAGACAAAGTTGGTGGCTATAAACTTTTAAAATATCCAGTGCACACTACCATGGTGAGCAGGAAAGCACAATGCACATGACCATACTGTCAGGTTAAAACTACAGTACTTCTTTAAGGTAAGGCATTTGGGGTGTGTTGGTTTTATGTGTCGGTGTAAATGACTTGCTTTGTTTTTTTGTTTTGTTTTCTATGGTTGGTTAAGAATATGCAGATCTTGTTAGGGTATTTCATATGTTACTACTCATAACTCATCAGTGTACAAGACTTTGTTTTCAAGCTAAACATTAGCTATTCCTCTTCATGCACACATTACTTATTTCTCCATCTGTGAATTGTAGAAGTGTAATTACAGGAAGGCTTGCAAATGTGGCGCTTTGATTTGCAAGAGTTCTCGGCAGATCAGACAAACTATTTAAAGGTTCAGTCTATACAGCTGCAGTCCTGTTTACTGCATAGTAAGCTGAAATATACTCTGTAGAAGTGGTCCTGATGACCCTATTAATTAACTTAAGTACAGTGTAGTGTGTGCTGCGTTTCAGTCGCCCTCTGAGAGTACTTTAGGCTCGGTTATCCTCTTTTAACCAGTGCTTTTAGCATGGCTCTTTTAATGCACGTTTGAGAATGCTTCTCTGGATTTTCCTAGGCCAGGTCGCATTGCCTTGTCCTTTGATGCAATCCCACGACCTTGTACCTTAGTCCATGTTGAAAACGCTTTGTTTGACTGTGAGCCCATCATTATGTATTTATTATAAGGTCACATGGTCACAGTCAAACCCAGGTTCTCTGAAATTCTGTCACATATGTTTATTGTCTACGAATTGTGTCCAAAAGGTCAAGAATGACTGCACAACTTTTCCACAGTGGCTGTTTTGTGCAGTGAGTCTTTGTAGTTGACTGGTATGGGATTTTTCCCCCCTGAAAAAGTATAGAAGTGTATAAAACATTCTGGGCAGCTTTACTGCTTTTTCGTCTCTTTTTGCGTTCATTTGTTGTCATTTCCCCTATTTCTAGTGGGTAAATATTGAGTGTTGATCCAGTATACCAGTTGTAATTATTAATGAGGTGTGGATTTTGTCCTTGCACTGAACGCATTTATTATGGAAATAAGACAATATAATTGCCTCTAATGGTTACAACACAAGACTGAATTATGTGGAAAATAAAAAATAAAATAAAAAAAACACTGTAGTGGATACAAACACAAGTGGTGTCACTGGTTAGTCAGTACTCAAATTTCTATTGATGGAGAAAATGTTAATAACTGAACAGATCCACTGAAATGTCAGTGAGATCAATAGCTTCATCAGTTGTGGAGATGCTCAGCTTCGTTTGTTAAAAAAAAAAACCTGACCTGTGTGATTTAAGTTTATTATGCAATATTAATCAGTCCTTTATTGGTCGATTCAGCTAAAATTTCAAATTGTTTAACCTTTTTTTTTTTTTTTTTTTTTTACACTATTAGTCACGCGAACTGAAGGGGAAAGTTGCATGAGATAATAACAGAAAATAAAACCGTTTGTTTAACTATTTACAAAGTGGTAATTGTGTGAAGCAGTGCTTTTGTTGTGTTGCATGTGTTTCACATCCTGAGCAGTTTATGTTGAGATGCCTTGCTCAAGGTGCTGAATGATGTTTGTTTTCAGAAATTCAGTGTAGGATATAAAGTTTGCAATTTCTAAAATGGAACAGAGACTGAAATGATTCACCACCCTTGGACAGAAAAAAAAAAAACGTGGTGACTATGTACAAGTTTGGTCACCTATAATGTAACCGTTGATGTATAATCACTAGTCTCTCACATTTTTTCAGATTAAACTTTCAGGAAAATGATGGCACCATGTTTCCTGCCTAGTTTATATTCGATCTAATGTAATTAGGTCAAGTAATATGTCTTTTGCAAGCTCTTTTTGCAAACATATTGATTTTGAAGATGTAGTTGCAGTTTCACTCCACTATAAATTTTTGACTTGGTTTCCCTTTTCTCTTGACAGTGTTTCCGTGCAGATCTGGGCCGCACATTTATGGCGTTTGTGAGTGGAGACTTCTGCCATGCTCAGCACCTCAGCATTGTGAACAAGTGAATCATCAGCCCCCTGCGGGACTACGCTACCCAGAAACCCCCCTGACAGCTACCACTGGGCCCTGTCTGTCTCTCCTGAATCCCCCTGGGATTACGCGTAGTCCTCAGCCTGAGTGCAAACAAGTTCTCTTTCCCTCCCCTGCTACTTTCTGTCTCTACAGTCAATCCGAAACACCTCTCCTGAATGGGGTAATCTACAGTTGTCTCATTAGATGACTGAAGGATAGTCCTGTTTTTATTTGTATTTTATTTAATTTTTTTTTACTTTTTTTTTTTTTTTTTTAACCTTCATTCATCCTGTTCTGTACATCCTTTTGTGCACTGTGGACGAGACCATCCTCCATTTTTTTTTGTATTTATTTTTTATTTTTGTAGTCCAGTGCCCTCCATCTCACCCACACTCAATTTTTTATTTATTTAAATATACAAAAAGTCCTTGCTGAATCTGAGCCAAAAGTTTTTTTTTTTTTTTTTTTAAGCAACAGGAATCAAACATTTTTATTACTGTTTTAAAGCCGTCTTGCCAACATGAACCGCCCTGCCGCTGTTGAAATTAACCATGACCCCATGAGGTTCCTCATCACGCACAACCCTACCAACTCTACGCTCAACAAATTTACAGAGGTAAGTGTGAGTCTTTGTGTGTCCTCCAGTAAGTGGAAGTGTATGTGTATAATGCACAAGGAAGTAACCTGTACTCTTCTGACTGTGCCCTCAAGGAACTGAAGAAATTTGAGGTAAAAACACTTGTGCGTGTGTGTGACGCCACTTACGACAAGGCGCCGGTGGAGAGGGAGGGTATCCAGGTCTTGGTAAGTACAGTCGTTCAGATTTCTTACTATAAGCACACTCAAATTACTCTTAAATACATACCCGCTCTGAGAAACTCCTACTCACCATGCACTGACTAACTGGTTTCTGTCTTACATAAACCCCTTTCGACCAAGGAAAATCCTGACTAACTACCCCCTGTGTATTATAAGCCTCAGTAAAACAGAAGTGTAGTGTTCTCTCAGGTGTATCAGCCAGGTTCTGTTGTCGGCACCAACCACTCTCAGCATTTCCTCTTCCAGTACACAAGTCTGTACAAGTATAGCAATAAACTAGGTGTAATTACATCCAACTTCTATACAGGAGTTTCAGTGCAGGTGGAGCAGCAAATAAAGCAAGCAAAATATATAAGAGTAACAGGTGTGTGACCACACGCACCTCTTTAGTTCATTTATCATGTCACCGGTGTGACTTACAGCAGAGGAATGTATTCTCTTCATATTGCTTCTAACTTCAAATCATAAACCAAGGGCAAAAAAAGACATGAAGCTAATATAAATGAAATCCAGTGTTTACAGATTTTGTATTGTTGTGCTTTGTAGAATCCTTAAAGTCAGAGAGGGGAAAAGAAAGCAGGATGAGCAACAGTTAACAATAAGAAAACCAGGAAATGCAGCCTTTTAAAAAAAAAAATTTTTTAGACAAAGCCGTTCCACCCACTTGGGTTCTATTGGCTCACAAGTCTGAGATTTGTGAATTTACAGGTCAAAGTTTATTTGGATACACTTGCGGCAAAGTGAAAGTAACCGCTACCGGAAACAAATTCATGTCTTTCACGTCCCCACATCCTTTCCTCCTACACTTAGTAGGCTTTTCTGCATTGTGAAATGCTGCTTTAGCTTCATTCTGGTAGGCAGTGCAACAGGTTTAGGAGACACACTAACACAAAATCGTCACCATCTGAAGACTTTCGAATGCCTCTATCTCTATCAAACCTACAAAGGCCACTGACGTACATGCTTTTATTTATCATGGGGTTGCACATAGTGGTTGTTAAAACTGGTCTGGAAGCAGGTTAATGGAGTCTAATGTCTTACTGTTATGAATATTACACACCTATGATAATCGATACGCAGCTGCACACTAGCTGTATTCATGCATTTGATGAAGATGAAGATTTTCCTGTAAGGAGCAGTGCTACGCAGAATACGCAGAACTTTTTAAATTTTGCAAATTCAATGTAACCAGCTGCTGTTAAAAAAAAATGCCAGTCATGCTTGGACGTGATCCAGCCATATAGCTGTGAGGGAGGAACAGAAAGAAGATGCGAGTCAGACAAGGACAGTAGAGCCTGCTGAGTTATTTTATTCCCTTTTCCGTCTGGTTTGAGGTGGGGCCTTTATACTGGGATGTATTAAGGACCATGATGATTTGGGGTTGTACATGAATGTTTTATACAGTCCCAGCACAGATTTTAAACATCTGGTCTGACAGAATGCTATATTCCTTTTCCCTCCACCCCCCCCCCACCCCCCGCCAGACTGTAAATTGCTGTCTATTATCATGGAGTCACATACAGTCTGTATTTTGTGCCTGTTTTGAATAGATGTAGTGAAATAAATATTTAGATAGATGTGAAAAATCTAAATCTCTTTCTTGACTATATGGCTGACAGAGGTTTATAGATTAAGAGAAAAGCCAAAGCATTTTATTAAGGTGGAAATTTCCAACCCTTTCTTGTTCTAAGCCTGTAAATGTTTGACCCAAGTCAGCAAACTCTCAATCATATTTTCGGAATGTGTGGATGGAGAGAAAAGAGCACAGAGTCTTGAAACAGTAATTTTTAGTAGCAGGGAGTGCAAATATTTTGTGGATATCAGTCCTGTCACCCATGTATTTGTACAAAATGATAAACAACCATAATTTTTCAACCCTATTCCAATGCCAGAGTGTGTCTCACAGCATGAGAGAGAGTGCGCGCGCGGGAGAGGGAGAATGTGGGGACTGGAGAAAAGGCATGCGTTAAGTAGAGAGAGAGAACCTGTTTAAGCCGGTAGTGAGCAGAAACTTAGAAACTCAGTGGTAACATAGTAGGGCAGCCAGCCTTTCCACTCTCGCTCATTCTTTTTCTTCTCTCCCTCATTGTTACGATAATTGATTGCTCTGCTAGGCCATGTTTCGACAATGAATTTTTCAGAAAACCCATCTACTCCCTCCAGATGACATTAGAGTTGTGCGTCATTTCACTGAACTCGATACGTACTGCCTCAGAGCGCTTACCCAGAGTCTCCCTTTTTTGTTTCCGTTTCCCACTCGCTGCCCTGTGACTCGTTATCTGTCTCCCTTTCTCCTAAAAGCCCTCCTTATTGATCTCATCTTTCGAGCCTGATTACCTTTTAATCTCTAGACTACCGCCTCCATTTTTGGCCAAGTCATCTCTTTTGCATTCTCTTATTTATTAACATTCCTTGTTATTTTGACTGTGAGGAGGTCAGTAGAGCTGTGTGATTTTGAGAAATTTATGATGTGTTCATTTCCATGGTCTTCTCATAAAGCCTGTGCACTATGAAATATACATGGTTTGTTCATATTTATTTATTTATTTTACAGGACTGGCCCTTTGATGATGGAGCTCCACCCCCCACCCAGATCGTTGATGATTGGCTAAATTTGCTGAAGACAAAATTTCGTGATGAACCAGGATGCTGCATTGCCGTGCACTGTGTGGCCGGATTGGGCCGGTGAGTTATACATTTAGGAACAGGGAAAAAGCTGCCGTCCCAATTTTTCCCATAACAGGCATACTTTGTAAAACTTTTTCTTAATGTTTTTTTTTTTTTTTTTTCATATAATCCTAATTACCCATTAATGATAACAGTTGACAAAAGTTATATTCACTTTTCAGGTAGTTTATTGTTTGTTGAAACAGATAAGACCTTACCCACTGATGAGTAACAAATTAGCTAGAAGATTATTGAAGAGACACTCCTTATTCAGTCGGATTTCCTCATTTAATTTTCACATCACTCTTTTATGAATTCTTATGGAACATAGATTTTCTGAAAATATTAACCTACTGGATTCCCACTGCCGTAAACAACAAAGAAGATACACAGCAGTAAAGCGGCCATCACCAGGATATAAAAAGAAACAAATAACACCTGCCTTAGCAGTTCTTCGTTTGTTTTTCCTCATGTTGAAAATTTCATAACGGAGTTTGATGCATGGCATTAATCACACATACACACGTGGACAAAATTGTTGGTACCCTTCGGTCAATGAAAGAAAAACTCTCAATGGTCACATAAATAACTTTAATCTGACAAAAGTAATAATTTTTAAAAAATTCTATGAATGTTAACCAATGAAAGTCAGACATTGCTTTTCAACCATGCTTCAACGGAATTATTTAAAAAAATAAACTCATGGAACAGGCCTGGACAAAAATGATGGTACCCCTAGAAAATACTGAAAATAATGTGACCAAAGGGACATGTTAATTCAAGGTGTGTCCACTAATTAGCATCACAGGTGTCTACAATCTTGTAATCAGTCAGTGGGCCTATATATAGGGCTCCAGGTAGTCACTGTGTTGTTTGGTGACATGGTATGTACCACACTCAACATGGACCAGAGAAAGCGAAGGAAAGAGTTGTCTCAGGAGAGTTGAAAGAAAATTATAGACAAGCATGTTAAAGGTAAATGCTATAAGACCATTTCCAAGCAGCTAGATGTTCCTGTGACTACAGTTGCACATATTATTCTGAAATTTAAGATCCATGGGACTGTAGCCAACCTCCCTGGACGTGGCTGCAGGAGGAAAATTGATGACAAATCAAAGAGATGGATAATCCGAATGGTAACAAAAGAGCCCAGAAAGACCTCTAAAGAGATCCAAGGTGAACGTCATGCTCAAGGAACATCGGTGTCAGATCGCACCATCCGTCGTTGTTTGAGCCAAAGTGGACTACATGGGAGACGACCAAGGAGGACACCATTGTTGAAAACAAATCATAAAAAAGCCAAACTGGAATATGCCAAACTACATGTTGACAAGCCACAAAGCTTCTGGGAGAATGTCATATGGACAGATGAGACAAAAATGGAACTTTTCGCCAAGGCACATCAGCTCTATGTTCACAGACGGAAAAATGAAGCATATCAAGAAAAGAACACTGTCCCTACTGTGAAACATGGAGGAGGCTCTGTTATGTTCTGGGGCTGCTTTGCTGCATCTGGCACTGGGTGTCTTGAATCTGTGCAGGGTACAATGAAATCTCAAGACTATCAAGGGATTCTAGAGAGAAATGTGCTGGCCAGTGTCAGAAAGCTGGGTCTCAGTCGCAGGTCATGGGTCTTGCAACAGGACAATGACCTAAAACACACAGCTAAAAACACCCAAGAATGGCTAAGAGGAAAACATTGAACTATTCTAAAGTGGCCTTCTATGAGCCCTGACCTCAATCCTATTGAGCATCTTTGGAAGGAGCTGAAACATGCTGTCTGGAAAAGGCACCCTTCAAACCGTAAACAACTGGAGCAGCTTGCTCATGAGGAGTGGGCCAAAATACCTGCAGAGAGGTGCAGAAGTCTCATTGACAGTTACAGGAATCGTTTGATTGCAGTGATTGCCTCATAAGGTTGTGCAACAAACTAAGTTAGGGGTACCATCATTTTTGTCCAGGCCTGTACCATGAGTTTATTTTACCATTTGTCCAGGCCTGTACCATGAGTTTTTATTTTATAATTCCGTTGAAGCATGGTTGAAAAGCAATGTCTGACTTTCATTGGTTAACATTCATAGAATTCTTATTTATTATTACTTTTGTCAGATTAAAGTTATTTCTGTGACCATTGTGAGTTTTTTTTTCATTGACCGAAGGGTACCAACAATTTTGTCCACGTGTGTAAATACTATCACTTAGGGCTGTGCAGTTAATTTAAATTCACTTTCGATTACTGTTATTGGCTTTCAGGAATTATGAAAACAAGATAATTGAGATAATTTGATTATTGTGCGGCATTCCATTCCACTGTAACTTTCATTTTGTGTTATAAATCCAGTGCATCCATTTGCTTTACAGTGAAGCGCACTCGTTTGTTTAGTTCAGCAAAATATTCTACACAGAGAGAAAAGTCACTTACGAGCAAAACCTATTAGTATCCTATCATACAATCAGGCAGTTAGATACATGAAATGGGTGAATAACAATGGTAAATAATAACCCTAACATTAACTAATTGCTACATTAAATAAATGTTTCATTAATTTCTGCTTGTTTGACTTTTCCTCTAGAGCACCAGTACTTGTGGCATTGGCCTTGATCGAGAGTGGGATGAAGTATGAAGATGCGGTGCAGTTTATCCGGCAGTACGTAACACCGATGCACACACAGGACATTTTTATTGGTACTACCCATCTGTTGGCTCTACAGCTCACCATCATTTGTTCTGTTTTCAGGAAGAGACGTGGAGCTTTCAACGCCAAACAGCTTCTTTACCTCGAGAAATACAGACCTAAGATGCGCCTGCGGTTCAAGGATGCCAACGGTCACAACTGCTGCATCCAGTAAAGTGCCAGTTGTACACAACTAATGGGAAATTTATCTAGTGCAAGCTGTGGGTAATTAATGTGATGGTTAAAAGTCATGACTAATGAAATTACCGAGATGTAACAAATTAAACCTGATCTGTGGATTCACCAGCTGTATGAATGAGGGAGGTCAAAGCACACAGATATGGCTGCCGCCTGGTTACCAGTGTACCAGCCACGGCTATAACACACAGCAGTTCCTCATGACTTCTTCACAATATCCAATCATGGGATAACTTTTTATTCTCCATTACTCTAAAATGAATTATTTTAACCATTATCAAAAGATATGTATTTGTGTAATGATTCAGTTGAATATTGCAGTTGTAATTGGGCAAAGAAAAAACAACAACAAAACAAACAAATAACCTGTTTTAATGAAATTTTAGTTGCTGAAAAGGACCAAAAGAGCTCTTTTCGCCAATTCCTGAAGTCACTTTTAATTTAGGGGTCAGGATGGGTTTTAAATGTCAACTGTATTTATTCACTATAATTATTGAGTCTTGTCAGGAGTATGGTTGGGGCCAGGACACTTTTCCCCTTTTATAGAGCCATGTTTTTCATTTAGTTTTCTGAATCTCTGGGGAGTGCAATATTAAGTCCAGTTTAGAAAAGCAATCATTCGTTAGGACTATTTTAAATGCGCACATATACACACACAAAAACCGAGGAGAATGGCTTTATTTAGGTACTTTTCAATCACCACGTCTGCTTACTCTAACAGTGGGTCAGTCAGCTAAGCTGTAGGCCAGACTGTCCGTATACTTTTGCTGTGATGACCCTATTGTTCGGCGCATAGGCACACTCAAGGAAATGACAGATGGGAAACTTGATAATTTTTTTTTTTAATCTTTGCCCACATTTTGAAAAATATCCCCATCTTGTTTTTAAAATGAATAAACAATTGATATGAACTCTCCTTTGTCTTTTGTGATTTTATACTATTAGGGAGGACAACGAGCACTTAATTTCAATGGGAGTGGCTGTTTTCATGCTGCCTGTAAGCAGTAGCAAAAAACTGTGCGACTGTGCGGGCTGTAGAACTTGTCTATAGCCCCATCTACTGGATTTAACAGAAATATTATATTGAGGCCAGGTTTTTCCCCTTCAATATCTGTAGTTTACAGCAGTGACGCCCACCCTACTTCATATTTAAAAACGAATGTACCATATGACTGAATGTCCACTGGATTAATAGCTATGGTTTTCTTGTTTAAACCTGTTTTAATGACAGGTTTCACAATTGTTTAACTTCCAGTTTCCTCCTCTGTGTTGTCTTTTGGGCTATCCACACAATTGGCATGTTTAAAAGACAAGAAGAACTGCATACAAGGAAATTCATCTGATATAGATATATATATATGTTGGTGAATCATTTATGATTTAGAGCTCATAATGAGGCTACAGAAGAGAACGGAGTGAATTAAATACTGATAATTGCCGGATAATGACACCAAACGCATTGAAGTGAGACAAAAAGTGGTGGTGTTGCAGTTCCTCAACCCTACTACTCAAAATTCTTGACTAAGATGAAGAAAGCCATCTGCGTGCACCAGCCTTTGGCTATATAGTTGAATAAAAGTTTTTTAGCCAAGAGGAGGTAAACGCTTCAGTGGTATAACCAGACTTTCTGCATTGAGGAGGGTGGATAAGGTCGCTGATAGAAGCTTTTCCTACTTTGTCAGCCATGACAGTTGACTGGCCTTCATTAAGCAATGAAAACAAATGAGATTTGAGCATGAAATTGTCTTTTCACACACGACTTTTGATCTTTACCATAACCAAAGCTAAAGGCATATACTGTACAGTTGTGTTCAAAATAATAGCAGTCCAACATCAGTAACCAGATCAGTAACTGTTTTTGGGAGAAATTATATTTCTTCATGGTAAATATTTTACTTGTAGGTGCAGTGGAGTAATATAAAATCAACAGTCATGACTTGCATGCACCTTATTCTGTTTAACTGAATCATTAATTGAAAGGGGGCATGTTCAAAATAATAGCAATGTGGAGTTCAATTAGAGAGGTAAATACTTCTGTGAAAAACAGATGTCAAACAAGTTCTTCTTATTTAAGGATAAATGCAGAAAAGGTTGTCCTGTGCCTTTCTCTCTGAAAATCGGAGTAAAATGGAAAACATACAAAGAAGTGCAGAAAAAGATAGTCGGCTCTGCTAAAATTATATCAAATGCTTTAAAATGGAGAACAAAACCAGAAAGATGTGAAAGAAAATGGAAAACTACCATTCGAATTGATCGAAGAATAACAAAATTGGCAAAGACTCAGCCAATGATCAGTTCCATCATGATCAAAGAACATCTAAAGTCACCTGTGAGTACTGTTACTATTAGAAGACGGCTATGTGAAGCCAAGCTATCAGCAAGAAGCCCCCGCAAAGTCCCATTGTTGGAAAAACAAAGACATGTGCTGAAAAGGTTACAGTTCGTCACAGATGTGAAGCAGTTCTCAGAAACCATGGTTATACAACTAAATATTAGTTCAGAGATGCACAAGAAAGATTAAACTTCAAGCATTTTTGTTTAAATGGTAAATTCATCACTTTGTAAAGATGAATGATGACACTGCTATTTTTTTTGAACAGACTAATATTTGTTTTTCTTCACTTTCTGTAAGCTAATAATATATTTAGCACATTTTTTCTTCATGTTGTGATTCAGAATAGAACGTGCAGGGTGTCCAATGCATTTGTTGATTTAAATTAAAAGTTATTAAAAGGATATGGAGCTTTACTCACTTTTTTTCAACACACTGCTATTATTTTGAGCACAACTGTACATATGTGAAAATGGTCAATAGAACAGGATTTAAAATGCAGAAATAACTTCTGAAAAGTATGTTGAAAATGAAAATGCATCATGGCATGGACTCAATCAGCCTGTGGTGCTGTGGACTCAATCAGCCTGTGGTATTGTGGCATTAGTGAAGACCAGGTTGCTTTGATATCAGCCTTCAACTTGTCTTTATTGTTTATCGTTTCTAATCTACCCGTTGACACTACCCAAGGGGATATAGATTCTCTGTGGGGTTCGGGTCAGGTGAGTTGGTTGGCCAATCAAGCACAGTTATTTTATAGTCAGGAAACCAGTTAGTTGTAGTTTTGGAACTGTGGAAAAATACTAAGTCCTGAGGAAAAAAGGAATCAATATTTTAATGTTGGCTGCATTAACTTTGTACTTGAGAAAACACAGTGGACCAACGTTCCAAATGATCACAGACTGGAAACTTTACACTGGTCTTTTAAGCAACTTGGATTCTGTGCCTCTCTACTCTTTCTTCAGACTCTGAAACTTGAAATGCAAAATGTACTTTTATCTAAAAAGGAGATGTTCGATCACTGAGCAAACATCCAGTTCTTTCTCTGCTTAGTCCATGTAAAATGCTTCTAACATCGGCTCTAGTCCAGGAGTGGCTTGATACTAGGAATGCAACATTTCTAGCCCATTTCCAGAAGATGCATGGTGGCTCTTGATGCACTGAACCAGACTCTTGTCTCCCAAGTCCTTGAATAGGTTTTGCTTAATAATCTTAAGGTGTACTTGTGCACCTTTTCCTACCAGATGTTTCCCTTCTAGTTACTTTCCATAAATATGTTGTTATATAGCACTCAGACAGTCAGCCATTTTAGCGATGACCTTCTGTATCTTACCCTGAAATATTCAAATATTTTGAGCTAATGGATTTTTGGTTTGCATGACTTGTTAGCCACAATCCTCGAAATTTAAACTAAAAAAGGCTTGATTAAGTAATCCAAAGTTTCACTTGTTTTATTAAATCATGAAAAAAAATATTCCACAATATTTAGATTGTGTCAGAAGTGCAGTATACAAGTTAGTATATCCTTCCGATCAGCGCAGACTAATTTGGACTTTTACCTGGCACTTCTTCTATCAACAAGGCATTGCCACCCATAGCACTGGTGCTTACTCTTCACACCTTTTGAGTAAGCTCTAGAGAATTTGTATATGAAAATGTCAGGTCATCAGGCTTTGAAGTACTTAAACAAGCCTACCAGGAACCAACACCCATACCAATTGAAGTAACAGGCTTGAATTGTTTATGCATGGTTATATGCATTGTGTTGCTTATTTTAATTTCCTGAATAACTTCCTGAAATTATTCTTTGAAATGTTCCTTGCTCTGATTATGACGACGACCATGATGAATTATTATAATTACAGTATTATATTAATAAGTATTATTATTATGATGATTATTTTAAAAATATTATTATGAAATGCAGGAAATAAATGCTGTAAACGTACAGCAGTTTCTGCAGCAGTAGTAGTATGGCAGTAACAGTAATAGTGGACTAACATAGAGACATTTAAGTAAATAATAATACATTAATCTTCTATACCACTTATGCTACACAAAGTCACGGGGGTCCTAGAGCCTATCCCAGGAATCTTCTGCCAAAAGGGGGAAGACCCTGGACAGAGGGCCGATCCATCACAGGGCACACAGACACTACAGGCAATTGGGAATGCCAATTAGCCAACTAATCTGCATGTCTCTGGGAGGAAACCACCAAGCATGGGGAGAACATGCAAACTCCACTCATACAGACCCAGGGTGGGAGTCAAACCCTCAACAGACAATCACTAATCACTATGCCATTGTGCCACAAGTGTTAGTCTTGCGGACTAATCTATCCACACAACAAACTCGGTACAGGTTGGGTGGGAATTGAACCCAGGACTTCTACATGCCAGCCAGGAAATCTACCACTGAGCCACCAATGCATGGGCCATGATACTATAATAACAACAATACTAATAATGCAGTTTGAGTAATTGGGTATGTGTCTCAGAGGAACATAGAGACCTGAGACTTTATGTCTGGTAACGTCCCTGTCTGGGACATTTTTTTGCTCACTTTAAGTGTAACTCTAAAGTGCTTCAGGAACCATAACGCCTTGCTTCTGCTCTTCCACATTTTCATTTCATCTGCTCTATCAAAATTCTGTTTTTGTCTTCTGTATAGCTTGTAGTCACTGTTTCATGATGATTTATCTCTTGCTTGTGCTGCTCACTGCATTCCCATATTTAGTGTTCGTGTAATGTGACACTACCGACAGTTTTCAAACCCCACCAGGCTTTTAGCAACTCCCTTGGGATGTGGCGATATGTTTTCCGTATCAGTATGGGATGTAACTCAAATACGTCCTCGATCACTTCCCCTGTTCCCTTTTAGCTTGAAAACAGCACGAACTTTGAATCTTAAACACAGCGCTGATTTTACAGACTGATATAATTTAATATTCAGTTTCACCTGAGCGTCATTTGACAGGTTTTGTACCAAGTGCGAGACGGGTTTCCGTCGCTGAAGGGAGTAGTGTGAGTGAGCAGTGTCTGCATGGGAGCCGAGCCGAGCAGGAGTGTCGATGACGTGGACGTGACCGTTAGTGAGAGCAGCGCTGAAATTCAAATTTTGAACAGCAGCAGTGTGTGCTCGTGCAGAAGATCGGTTTGTTCGTTATACAGAGAGGAAAGCGGGTGTAACAGCGGGATTCAGCTGGAGAGTAGGGTTAAATTACTCCGCAATGGATCCGTTTACTGAGGTAAATAACTGTTGCTAATGTTTTGTCTGTCGTAATCGTTTTTTTTTTCTTTTCGCGAAGTTTAGCAGTCATGTGCCTTAAGTTAAATATTTATCTCCTGACAATGCTATCAGATATCTGTTTGTACATTCGTTGTAAATATGAAATAAACCTATACGTTTTTTTTCTTACAAAACAAAAAAAAAATGACGTGAATAGGTTGCTAGTTAAATGCAGGAATCTCTAGCTAAGTTAATATCCAGCTAGCCAGCTTACTCATGTCTTTGTTTAGCTAGTTCACTATGCTAAGGTGTGGTTGTCTTTGTCAGTTTTTTTTTCCTAGTCTGTCCTGAATTTTCATATATGACTTCACAGATATTTAATACAAAATATAATGAAATGTTTCGCAGAGTATGTGAAGAGCAGTGAGCAGGGTATGACTTGAGTTCTGACCTTTTTATTGCAAGTGAAATGGTTTAGTCACGTGACAGCATTTTTGGGGAATGACAGTCCCTAACTGAAATTTCCACTCGTTGCTAACAGTCTGCCAAACTATTTGGGAATGTGTGTGTGTGAGGGAGAGATGGCTTTGATATGCATGCTGTTAAGAAGGGTGGCATTCATTTCTAGAAAGTTATGTTAAACTTTTGGGTGCATGGATTAGAAGTAGAGAATGGTAATGGAAAAACAATCAATCAAAAGATTCCTTTAATGCATAATAAATTACCTTTCTTATTACAAAGTGCTCATTCTTAACCTTTCAGTGCATAGGTTACTTGTTATTAAGGTAATAAGGATTGGATTTAAAAAAAATCGAATTATAAATAATTATAAGAACTAGAAGTGCAATCACTGTGCTGAAAGCAATACAAAAGTTGGCATAACTTAAAAAAAAAAAAAAAATTATCAACTGACCTAGGTTGGTCATATTGCAAATGTTGGTAGAGTAAATATTCCCTCTATGCAAAGGTACTCGTTAACATAGTGTCCATCACATCAGCCATGCATTTGCACCATTATCGAACCCAACTCACGAATAATCGTTAAAAATGCCCCTTTTTGTAGTTAATGGTCTCCCACTGCGTTTTTGTTTGTCCTCAGTGCGAGTTTCCCTTTATATAAACTTCTCCAGCCATCTGTGCGCGTTGCTCTTGTCAGTGTTGTCATCTCAGTAAACATTCTGTAGCTCAACAGAACTTTCTGTTCTGTATGTATCGCCTGTGAAGATGAGTTATTCAAATGTGACAAACACTGGGTGTGAGGAGGGAAATGAAAAAGCTATTTTTAGATTAATTTAAAAGCAGTACAGTTCCTTCTTTTTATACAGCAGATTTAAATATGAGATCATGAGAAAGTCAGCTTACAAATAAGATGAAAGAAGTTGATTTCATCAGCTGTTATATAGCTCATTGGATCATTGTTCATTATTTAATCAAAAAAGGGATTTAAATTTATTTCAAATAAATATTAATATCCCAACAGTTTGTCTAGTCTTCCAAATAGTTCCTTTCACTTTTCTGACTCTGATTTTTTTTAAATGACCTCTGTGCAGATAACCATCTCCTGAACTTGTGTGTCACTGTTTATTCAGAAACTGTTAGAGCGTACGCGGGCTCGCAGAGAGAATCTTCAGAAGAAGATGGCAGAGAGACCAACAGCAGCTAACCGACAAATGACCAAGAGGTCACGAGAGCCACTTACAGAGACAAACAGTGTCGTCAGTCAAGCCCCGGCTGAAAAAGGTGCCATGTTGTTCAAATTAGTTTTAGCTTAAATGAAATGAGGCTGCGCAGTAAATGCATTTGTACAAACAACGTCTGTTGTTTTAGGTTCAAAATACATATGAATGGAGAGCTTTGTTTTTAATGCACTAGACTGGACTCTTATCTATCTACCCAATCAAACTTAAGTACATTATTTCAGTCAATTATGTCCTCTTAATAATTTTTTTTAAGCCACAATTCAAAATGGATCCATTATTGCTGCCATAATCTTGGCCACTGAGGTCTATTTGAAGTTCAATTCTCCATAGCGTAATGTTGGCTAATGTTAAAGAGTTTGTTGTTTCATTAGAATAGCCATGCTGTTGATGTGATTTCAGATTTTTTTTTATGTTGCCTTATTAAAATCACCTGTGTTTGTATTACAGTACTTCCCTCTTCCAAACCCTCTCCCTCTAAGCGCCGCTGCTCAGAGGAGAATGCTCACTTCACTGGGGAAGAAAACAAGGAGCCTGTTGCTCACCAGGTTGCAGCTTTAGAGCCAGCAATGGACAAGAAGCCCCCAATTGCACCAAGCAGCATTCACCCAGCTACAGTGGAGAGACCTGCTGTTTATTCTAGCTCAGGCACAGGGCTTGTGCACCCTCCTTCAGACACTGAGAAAATGGAGGCTCGTCCTTCACAGACCATTACAGGATGCACAGATAAGGCACTAAAGCACTCTGCGATGGAGGAAAGCCGCAAAGTTCTTAAAGACGCTTCTGCTGACACTCCATCTGCCAGCAACATGAGATCTCGTCTGCAGAGACTGGCAGATCAGAGGCACTGCTGGGACTCGGAGGGTAAGTTTGAGTCAGTTAGTTTTTGGATAAAAAGCTCCCAAATTTAGGGTGTTAATTGGCTTATTGTCTGCTGATGGGTTTGCTTATTCTTTGAAGATTTAAGTATGGGATTACTACTAAGCACACGTTTTGTGGTGGAGGAATTAATATGTTTGATAATTATTTTACTGTAGTAAATAACATCGTTTCTCAATGTTCATAAATATTAATCTGCAGTTACAGGTAGCTTTGAGCCAGTCCTCAGCGCTGCAGCCCTGTCCCCTATTAAATCCCAAAGGATGGAGGTTGTCGCTAATCCAGCCCCAGCCATTACATCAGAGAACCCTTTAGGCAGGAAGGGCAGACTGGCAAACCTTGCTGCGACAATCGGTTCCTGGGAAGATGATCTTGGACATCCACCCACTTGCAGAAACAATACACAAGGGCAGCCTGGCACAGCCTGTGTTCCTCCTCCAGCACGTCTAGGAATAAACACCAGTGTCAAGCCTACTGCACAACAAGCTAAGACTGTCCAGCCAGTTGCTAGGAAGCCTGTCCACAGCACTCAGCAGGTGGGATACACACATGTTCTTATAGAGCATGACAAAATATATTTTTAAATCAATTTGTTAATCATATTTCATCTTTGGTCTGTTCTAGCCATCAGTTTATTCTCCAGTCAAATCATCCAGAGTGATTCCTCCAAGTCCACAAAAGACTGAGGTGCCTGAGCCAAATCTGGCTAAAGGACACCTCTCCCCTGCATCTAGCCCTCTAAAGAGCTTCTCTAGTCAGCACTCCACTCCACTCAAGTCTGGAAGAGTCCCATCCTCCCCTCAAAATTCCCGAAGCCCTCTGAAGACTCAGGTGCCATGCAAAGAACTGGGACCAGGAAAAGTGATTGATGCAAGTCCAGCAAAAACGAGCGTTAATACCAATCCTTCCTCCAGTGTAGTGCACTCTCGGACTACGGAGCGATTGACCAAGGATACAACACCTGTTCAGAAAAGTGGCCCAGTTGGACCTACTGGTGAGAAACGCATGACAAATATTTTTCTTAAATTGCATTTAAAGCATTTTTTGTTCTTTTAAACTGTTATTTTGCTTGACTCATCTGTGCTCATTTTATTTATTATCCTTAGGGGGTGTTAAGTCATTTTTGGAGCGTTTTGGGGAAAGGTGTCAAGAACGTAATCAGGGTTCTCCTGTTAACGGTGTGGCTCTGGCTTGTACACCTGCCGCTACACCTTCATCTGCTCACAAATCGAGACTGCTTCAGGAGAGGCTTGCTGTCACACAGGGAGCTTCCAGCACGGCCCTCCTCACTCAGAAGCAGAAAATGGTGAGGGATTTTTTTTCCCCCTCTTCATATTGTTTGAGTTTGTCTAGAGTTCTGTTTTTATCTGACAATAGTTTTCATTTGTTCTTAGGAGCGTGAGGCAGAACTGGCACAGGTTCGCGGCCGATTTCAGAACGGCAAGATGTCGAAAAGCAAAGACGATTTAGTGGAGGACACGAATAACTCGGACTCTAAGGTTGCCAGTGTTCTTGCTTACTTAAGTAGAATATTTTTTGTTGTATATCTTATGTTGTTTAATGAATCACCTTGAACAGAGACGTTCTCTGTAAACACCTACTTTAATATGTGTATTTTTATCATCAATGAATTGTCACCTGCTAGCCTCAATAAATCCCAAATATTTCTTCAATGCAAAGTAAGAAAAAAACGGGTATAAGTGCAGAATTTTTTTTATCATCCTTAAGCAGGTGGAAGAACCTGATAAAAGGTCTGTCCCAGTACAAAATGTTGAGCCGCCTGCACCCCGCTTGGATGCTTTAGAAACGAAATTCAGTGAGAAAGGTAATGTGAGATTTTTTTATTTGTTTCTTTGTTTGTTTTCTTGGGAGGAACTAGTGATTGAAAAGTCAAGCATTTCACTGCATGTCTTGTTTTGCATAGTTGTGTGTGCAATGAAATATATATATAAATATATATATATATATATATATATATATATATATATATATATATATATATATATATATATATATATATAATGCAGCACAGTAATGATTGAGAAGTTCAGTATTGGTGGCATTTATTCATTAAAATAATTTCAAACGTTTCTTTGTTGTTAGTGTAAGTGATTCGATGACTGCTTTCTACTAGTGCAACCTCTGATCAGATTATTTCCTTTTGCAGAAACATCAAATACAAAACCTGTCCTGTCAAGTCCAATGAAGAAGGTTGAGGTTGCTGTTGAAAAAGCAGAAACAGTCGAGGAAAGAGAAAAAGGCAAGAAGCTCTTCATGTTGCTTGTCATGCTTGAGCAAACCATAAAATGTGTAGTTGTTGTGATTTGTCATTAAACAGTTCCTCTTGACTTTATAGAACCAGAGGAGGAGATACATGAGATCGAGATGAATGTCGATGGCTCCATTAACTCAGACGTCATTAACCAACTTTTTGAAGATGTTTTGGAGGAAAGTGGTGAGCATGATGCTGATGAGGATGAGGAGGAAGATGCTCTAAACATCTCTTCCATGTCGCTTCTCACCCCACTGGCAGAGACAGTGGCTGCAGTGGTCAAGAGTCCTGAGAGGAAAATCATGGTGAGTCCTAGCATAGATTAGGTAGAGTCGTTATTATCCTTAATCAATGATGTTATGTCATTATCAAATGTCATATGTAATGTTTGATGGTAATTTATTCTCCTTTTCTAAAGCACTAAATTCTGCCTGTAGAGAGCCTCGTTAGTTACATTAGAAGTGTTTGGCACTCGTGTTTTACTAGCCAGTTGGACCACAAACTATAATTGCCACCAAAATGTTGCAGACTTTTTTATTATTTTCATACCACTTACGTTGTTCTCGTGGTGTAGCAGACATCAACCCCATCCAGCTCGTTTATTGAGAAAAAAGGGACTCCTGAGGTGGCGTCCAGGCCCACAAAATACCATAGGACACGAATGCTTCGTGCTGGCTCCTCTGACAGCATTGACGCCTTAGAAGAAGAACACAAACTACCCTACAGGTAATCTTATAGTGCCATGATTAACTAATGAAGCTAAATCTCATAAATCAAACTACATACCATAAACGTAATGGGTACCTCTGTATTTTAGCATCGATGCATACAGATCAACCAGAGTCAAAGAGACTGAAAGACCTGAGGTGAAACAGGTGATTGTGAGGAAGGAAGATGTGTCGCAAAGAATGGAAGAGCCCCGACATACCAGTCACGTTAACATTAAACAAAAGATGCAGGTAATATAAAAGAACTGTTTTGTCAGGAAAAATACGTACTGGTGGGGCTTAGCTTAGTTTCAACGAGAAATGTCCCGTGTGTGCGTTCAGGTTTTGACCAATGAGATGAACATGCAGCAGACGGTGATCCATCAAGCCAGTCAGGCACTGAACTGCTGCACAGATGAGGACCATGGAAAGGGCTCTCAGGTGGAAGCTGAAGCTGAAAGGCTGCTGCTTATAGCCAGTGAGTGACCAGTGCTGGACAGGTGTAAAACCGGTAGATATAAAACCGTTACTTTTTTTTATATCAAAAGTAACGGTTTATTTTTTCTCTAGCCGAGAGGAGGGTGGCTCTGAAAGCTGAGCTCGATCGGTTGAAGGCAGAGGGAGCAGCAGTTCAGAAAAAAAGCTCCTCCAAAGCCCAAGATGACATGGGTGTGCCTGCCTCCAAGGGTTCCATCACACTGCAGGAGCTTCGATTACCTCTTAAGGCTGACTTTGTCTGTTCTACTGCTAATAGGCCTGGTACATAATCTGTTATTATTTAAGTGTCCTGTAAGGGCTCAGTGACAAAAGATTAGATACCAGAATTGAGTCTTGATGATGTATATTGTATAAACAATATTGGTATTTAAAAAAAATACAATATTAGTATTGTGCAATAAGTAATTCTATAACACTTTCTATGTACAAACACTTGAATGAGTGCTAGTAACAGTTTTCTCTCTCTTTTTTTTACTGTTAAATTTGAAAACAATAAGTATTATCATATTTTATTTTGAAAAAGATTAATATTGTACCCCAAACAAAATATGCAGTTTGTGTCCATATGGTGATTTTTAGTTTTCAGAACCTTGTTAAATACATGTGTAGTTTATCATGGTTCTGTAGTTACATTGAAGATCACATTTTCCTTTTAATATATATATATATATATATATATATATATATATATATATATATATATATATATATATATATATATATATATATATATATATTTTTTTTTTTTTTTTTTTCTTCTTCTTCTTTTTTTTAAAGGAACAAACAAACTGAAGATCAAGGTTTCCTTTAACATTTTTTTTTGTGTGGTTCTTTTTTAAATAAAGAAAGTGGAAGCCATTACTTCTTCGTGATGATCCGTGCTGGAGCTGAAAACACAGTTGCTACACCTCTGGCCAGCACCAACAATGCGCTCAGTGGGGATGCTTTGACCTTTTCCACCAAGTTCACTCTGTGAGTCTAAATTGCCTCTGTTACTCAAGTGGATATTTCTGCCACCTTTCAGTACATTCATTTTATATTCATTTTTTCAAATTTCAGGCCTGATGTGTCCAGTGACTTTGAGATTGATATTGAGGTCTACTATCTTGTAAGTACAGTTTTTTTTGTTTGTTTGTTTGTTTTTAAACTTAGAATTTAAATATATATATTTTTCAGTGCTGTATATTTTTAATCTATTTTATATATATTTCTTAGGTTCTGAAACGTGATCTATTTGTTGATAAAAGAAAGAAGCCCTCCAAATCCAAGGTATAATAAGCCTTTATGTTCTGTAGTTTTGTTTGTCACCACTTGTTGCAAATGAAATGTGGGGTTTTGAGAATCTAGCATTCATTGATGGGTTTTAAAATAAAATGTGAGCCTCTAATTTCAATTAAACTTTGCGAATAAGCACAGGCTTTGAGCATGTTTTAAAGTTGTTAAAATTTTACTTTTGTTTGTTTATTGGTTTGTTTGAACAACGATTTTGTCTGTTTCCATTAGGCAATCACACCTAAGAGGTTTCTTGCTATCACTGTAAGTAAACTCTTGTAAACTCAAATTTCATGAAATGCATAGTGTACTGGGGCCATATTCACACAGGATCTTCTCTTGCCACTAAGAGGTGCTAAGGAGCAAGAGTTCTCCTAAATAAAAGGAAAAGAGCTTTTCCTAGAAATGTATTTACAAATGTGCTAAGATATAATTTTTTATTAAGGAAGTCTGAAGCTACAAGTAGAAGTTTGTGTAAAACATGTTTAAAGCGTGATCTTATTAGATATACCTGTCTAAACTTTGTTCTGATTATTTACACTTTACATTCACCATGTTATATATTCAGATTTACTAAAGGTAATTTGTTCATGACCAATGTTTACTTCCGTAACGCTAGTGACACAAATTTATTTTTCTTTTCCATAACAGAAAAGCAATCTCCAAACGCCTGGTGAGTATTCGATAAAAACAATGTTTACTTTGACTACTTTCTTGATGTTTGTATGTACGGCTAAGATAACACTGTGTTTGTAGTTGTGGCAAGTCCTGGGGGACCGAATGCCGTGCGCTCCAGTAACTTTGCTCTTGTTGGATCACACAAGTTATCCTTGGCTGCAGTTGGAAAAAACAAATTTCCTCTGGAGAAGGTAAACTAACTTTTGTGGCGTGCTTTAGTATGATGAGAAATTATGGCATGATAAGAACCTTAAATTTTTTATTTTTTTTCGGGGGCTTGTGCAGGACACGTATGAGACACATCTAGAGTTCCTTGTATGCACTTAATTTGCATGTTTCCCAAAGCTAGGCATTAAAGTCTTCCTAATACTAGCATGGTGCAGTGCTACATGTATAGATCAGCTTGTTTATGCGCACTCATTTCTTTCTTTATAGATCAAATATGAGGGGTGTGAGAGCAGGTTTCTCAGTGACATGTTTCAGAATAAGGTTTTTATATTCGTTCCACACTTCGTATCACAGGGCTTGGCTGCTTCTTGGCTGTTTCATCTCGCTTTGCCGCTGCTTAACAGCGTGTTTCTAACCCAAATCACTTGTGTGTTCTCACTTCTTTAGCCTCTCAGTGGGTGTTTTGGTGCAGACTAATCTCTATTTTCAATTTATGTGGTTTTTATATGCCACTTGTTTAACTGAGACTTCATCTCCCGATATCTAGGTACCTTTTCTCTGTCCTTTGGAAGGTCACATTTACCTCAAGATCCAGTGTGAGGTCAACTCGCATGTGCAGGAAAGAGGCTTTTTGGTCAGTGTTCTGTATCCCTTGTACATGGATCATAAAAGCAATTCTTTATAATTCATAATATTGCGTTGACATGGAAATGGTATTTGCACTGACACATGTATTATCATTTATAGACCATGTTTGAAGATGTGAGTGGCTTTGGAGCCTGGCATAGGAGATGGTGTGTCCTTTCCGGATATTGCATCTCCTATTGGACTTATCCTGATGATGAAAAACGCAAGGTAACAAAATGGAGCGTGATGTCATCAAAGCTTTGACAAATTGAAAAGATAAATGATTAAATACATGACCTGTTTTGTGTAGAATCCTATCGGTCGTATCAACTTGGCAAGTTGTACAAGCCGTAAAGTGGAGCCTGCTAACCGCGAGTTCTGTGCCCGGCCCAACACCTTTGAGTTGATTACAGTCAGACCACAAAGGGATGACGACAAAGAAACTTTGGTCAGCCAGTGCAAGAACACCATGTGTGTCACAAAGTAAGTTGGCATCCAGTACATGCTCAGTGCCGTCTGCGTCTATCTCTCATTAGATAATAGTAATATTACAACCTAAAATATTAATGCCGGAGAATTTTGTACTAATCAAAATTGTCTTCATCTTTTTAAAACGCAGGAACTGGCTTAGTGCCGACACTAAAGACGAGAGAAACCTGTGGATGCGGAAGCTTAATCAAATCCTAGTAGACCTGCGCATGTGGCAGCCAGACTCGTGTTACAGGCCAGTGTGACTCTGACCGAGGCAAAAGATCATAGGTCGAACTCCTACACAAAATATAAAACTGTTTGCTAAGAAGTGCAATACAATGTCAAAGTTACAAAACGTTTACAGTGGAATATAAAGTTAAGGAATTGTATATTTGATCAAAGTCATGGACATGGGAGATTAAAAAGTAATAAAGCAACGCTCAACATTTTAAGTATTTCATAAAAGAGGAAATCCACCTCAAGCCCCAAAGGACATGTGCTGATATTTACAACAACTAATTGGTGACTATAGCTTAACGCCATAGAGTGTATTGAATTATTAACCACAAATGATTTATCAATATCAGAAATCACTTAACAATATCAAAAGAAAGCCATGTGTTGTTTCAGGGTAATAAATTCAGTGTTACATTATATAGTTTTTCAATAAGGTACAGGCGGCATGATTGTTTGATTGGCAGAGATATTGCAGTTTAAAGCTCTCAAAGTTTTCTTAATAGAATGCAGTTGCTTGCATTCAGGTATGTAAAATTCCTGCTTCAGTCTTTATATTTAAACCAGCCTAATTCCCAATATATGTGCTGTAATAAAACATAACCTCAGTAACTGCTTCAGTTATAGTGGAATAATGTGTACACAGTAGCTTAGACCCCACTAATGTGTCTCTCTCTATTGTTTTCAGCAGTCCTCCATATAATCATAAAACACAGAACAGTGGTTATTTAATATTAACTCTGCACATAATATGGTGAGAATTAAAGCTCTTGGATTTTTATTAATACAATTTCAAGTTTTATGCTTATATTGTTTTATATATATTAGTATGATGCGACTGTAGCTTATCAGTGTAAATATTGCAAGCATGGCATTTTGAAATGATCAGGAGGGTTGCTTTGTTTTTATTCAGGGAAATTTTTATTATAGTTTTATATGTATCGTTTGTGGGTTCAGCAATGTTAAAACTTTTTATAAACATTTCATTTATGAACAGTTGAATTCAGCTGGTCAACAACTGATGGTGGATTTCAGAATTTTTTTTCTCTTTTAAAAAAATGTTATTTGTTTTATCAGTTAACTGTAGGAGGGTATATAACGCAGAGTGCCAAGACTGTATTCTGAGCTGTTGAAACTACTACTAAAGTGCACACACATTGTCAATAGCTGCATGAACTTTTTTCTCTTGCAGTAGATCTAATAACATAAAAGATCTACATGACACAAGTTTCACTTTGAGTGTATGTAAACTGTTTAAAAATAGTTTTTGTTATTGACACAAATAAGACAATGGCTTTTTTCCCTTTTATACTAGCAATTTATTCTATTAATTCGGCTTAAATGCACATAGATGCCTACTTAAAATCTTTAATATAAAGTGGCTTGCTATGGCTAGTGTCAAGTTTTTTAAGGCACTTGAGGATGCTTCTTAGTTTCCTGCCTGTTTTGAACACTCCATATGTAGTGGCAATAAATATTCAGTGCTGACACTCAAATAAAAGCCAACAGCTTTACTCAATACACGTGTATGGGTGTCAATTTATTTAATCATTTAATTCTCTTAGGTTTCATTTTCACTGATGGAAATATGAGCGTGTCGGTTAGGTAACTTGATGATGTACACTTTAACAGTAACTACAACAGGTGACCAGCAGCTGTCTTTGAGTGACTAATCAATTTCTCAGCTCAGCTCAATACAGTGAAATAACTATTCAAACCTTGACTGTGTTCTGTCAGGTTTGAGGGAGTACAAAAAATGCCCTGTGGATAAAAAAACAGGGTCCTATTTTCAATATACACTCATTATAAATGTACATTTACATAAGGAGTTACACTTGATGAATTACAATATAATTCCACCTGTGACACATAGTGACATACAGTATAATGTGAATATCTGTACGTGGAAGTTGCTGAACTTTTATAAGAGAACATCTTGAAACAGCATGGCAACTCTGAGGAAACGAGTGATCCACAACTCAAATGGCAGGAGTTCTTCACAAAATATGGATAGTTTGGACACTCCACAAAGCTAAGCTTTAGGAGTGGAAGGCCATAGGAAATCCTATATGAACTTTGATATTATTTCAGCAAATGTGGAAAAGGATTTCTCAAAGTGAGCCTATCTGACCTTTTAACCAAAGCACTGTGGAAAACCAACTTTGCTGAACAACGTCAGCATTGTGCTGAGTTACCCTTGGCCTGTTGACATGTAATGCATGTACTTTCCTTAAATCACAGATGTTGATTGTCTGAATTCTTAAAAGGTTTCAATTTTTTTATTCATAATTCACTTTATTTGGGAAATTAAATGTTTATTACAAGTATATTTAAATAGTTAATTGATTGCCACATTTATATATCATAACATGTATTGTGTAATTTGTGTTGGAAATAATGTTCAGTTAGTAAGTGTACATTTAAGTCCTACTGTTCTTTTCTGCCCAATGTGACCCATTTCCATTTGAAGACTTACAAGTGATGAAGTTATTAAATTAAATGTAAGAAACTTTTTCACTGTCAATCTTGAACAGTTTGACAGTTACACTTAAATTCTTATTAGCCATTTATTGTATTTTTTACCCTGAGGGAAGCATGGTTAAATAAAATGACAAGAGTTGCAAAATAGAAAAAAAATTATTAAAGAGTAGGAGCCAATTTTACATTCATGGTGACAAATCTGGGAAACTTTTAGCTAATCAGTTGAGAGGATTTATAGCGCAGCAACACATTACAAAAATTTGGATGGTACCATCACTACCGACTGTTCTAATATTAATAATGCATTCAGGAATTTTTTTTTCTCGATTATATACTTCTGAGTTCCCAAAGGACCATAGTTCAGTTGAGAAATTCCTGTCTCACATAGATATCCCAATACTGTCCCCTGATTCTAGATTAAGATTGGAAGAGCCCATATGACAAAAGGAAATAATTTCAGCTGTCTCAGTCCCTGGGTCCTGACGGGTTCCCTGCAGAGTTTTTTTTAAATTATTATTCTCCTCATACCTTGCACCACAACTAGCTTTAGTTCTATCTGTGATGTTCTACCCTTAATTATATCTGAGGACCAGACCAGTTTTTATCAAAAATCGCTATTCTTACTTCAACATTCGGAATATTTATTTAAGGCTTTAGAAAAATTCATTTTTGGTCCAAGTTTTATCACTTGGGTCAAATTATTATATTCAAGCCCTATTGCCTCAGTTCTGACAAATTCTCAGCAATCTCAACCATTCAGCCTTCAGAAGGGAACTCGTCAGGGGTGTCCTCTTAGCCCATTACTCTTCAACCTTGCCATTTTGCCACTTGCAATCGCATTCTGTAGTTGTAGGGATATATTTGGGATTTGGAGGCAGGGAGAAGAACATCTCCTTCCTGCCACCATTGCTGTCATTGCTCAGTGAATTTAGCTATTTTTCAGGATATAAATTGAATTTGGAAAGCTACACATCCTCGATTGAACAAGTCCCTAATTCAAAGATCTAAAAGAGACGGTGGCATGGCTTTACCCTATTTTAATTTTTACTACTGGGCAGCAAACATTCGATGTTTCATCTTTAGGGCATATTTTCAACCTAATTGGCCTGCCTGGGTGGAAATGGATATAAACTCTACCAAAAACCTATCTGTCTCTGCAGTACTTGGATCTGCACTCCCCACCCCTTAATTAAATCAATCAATAATTCTGTTATTAGGCTTACCTTGAGAGTATGGGCTCAGTTCAGAAAGCACAGCGATCTTCTGGGCTTTTCTCTTTCCAGTCCTATCGACTCTAACCATCTCTTCCAACCTTCTTTAAATGATTTAGTGTTTCAGGAATGGTACAATAAGGGCATTAAGCTTTGCAAATATCTGTTTGTTGATCATAGGTTTCTAAAAGGTTTAACCTAGCCAATTTAAATTTTTTCAGATATTTGCAAGTAAGACATTTCATTAGCTCTTCAATACCAAATTTCCCTGAGCCTCCTGATGCAAATACTATAGATAATCTCTTCTTTTTGTCCCCGCTGCGTAAAGGCCCAATATCCACTATTTATGGTGGTTTAATGTGTGTGAGTCACACCTTTTTGAGTAAAACTAAAACTGCTTGGGAGAAATACCTACATTTGACACTGTCAGATAATACTTGGAATTCAGTTCTCAAGCTTGTCAACTCAACCTCCTTATGTACATGCCACTCTTTATTACAGTTTAAGGTTGTACACAGGGCTCATTTCTCCAAACTTAAGCTCTCTCGTTTCTACCCAGATGTCGATCCTTGTTGTAATGAATGTAAAAGTGGAGAGGTGTCCCTAATTCATAAGTACTGAACATGCCCGAATTTGGAAAAATTCTGGAGGGATGTCTTTAAAACCTTGTCATACATATTGAAATGCAGTCTTGAATCACACCCTCTGATTGCTCTTTTTAGTATCACTGGAGAGGAAGATAGGTGTCTAACTCCAGCTAAACAGCGTTTATTGTCTTTTGCGACACTCCTGGCCAGGCATCCTCTTTTATTCAAGTGAAAGGATGCCACCTCACCCACTCACGCCCAGTGGCTCAGAGATATTATGTCCTGTTTGTCCCTGAAGAAGATTCACTACTCAATCCAGACTTGAAATTTGAAATTTGGTGTGGGGGCCCTATCTTTCTCTTTTTCCTTTTTTTACTCTGTTATATCTCTGTTTCAAATCAATAAAAATATTGCTGGAAAGGAAATGGTATTTAAAAAATTTGCTTGTCTTGCGGAATGCTCGCAAACAATGTTACTCGCAGTCTGAGGTTCCACTGTACTCTGTGTATTGTGTTTGATTGAGTGAGGATGAATACAATAGGTGTTTTAATGAATTGTACTACTGTATTGTAACATTATGGTCAAATTAGAAGAGATTACATTAAAACCACATGCCTAATATTCTGTATGTCCCTTTTGTGCTGCCAAAAGAGCTCTGACCTGTCAAAGCATGGACTCCACAAGATTTCAGAAGGTGTGATGTGGCATCTACCAAGCCACATTGGAGCAAACTAAATCCTGTAAGCTCCAATGTGGCTTGGACTTGATTGTCCAGTGCGTCTACGGATCTTGGGAATTTGGAGGCCAATTCAACACTTTTTTGCATTATGGAAGTGTGAATTATCCTGCTGTAAGAGGCCATTGGCATTAGTGGATACTGTCAACATGACAGTGTGTACTTGGTCTGCAATAATGTTTAGGCAGGTGGTTTGTGCTAAACTAACATCCAGATAAATGCCAAGACACTAAATTTCAGAACAGAACATTGCCCAGAGCATCACACTGCCTAAGCCAGTCTGTCTCTTACCATAGTGCATCCTGGTGCCATCTCTTCCCCTAGGACATGGCACACATGCACCTGTTGATCCACAAAAAAACAATTAAACAGAACGATTGCTCCATGTTCACGGTTTGATGCTTATTTGTCCATTGTAGGCAGAGTGGACAGGTGTTTACCATGGACACTCTCCCTGGTCTGCAGCTACACAGCTCCATAAGCAAGAAGCTGCAATCCATATGGTGCTCTACACCTTTCTGTGACAGCCAGCATTGATTCTCCAATTTGTTTTACGATAAATCTTCTGTTGATTCAGACAAGATGAACTAGCCTTCCCTCCCCAAGTACATCAATAAGTCTTAGGTCTCCATGTCCTTGACATGGGTTCACTGGTTGTCCACAGAATCCTAGGAACACCCCACATGGCCTGCTATTTTGGAGTCAAAAAACTGGCTATTCATTTTCTAGATCCCACCCCTTTTACTGGGGTGCAGTGCATCAGGTGTTCTGGTGTCTTTCTCTCATGGACATTATTGATTATTTTTCCCCAGTAAGTTGTGCTGCAATGATTTTCTCTGGGATTGGTAAGGACAGGCATGAGTGAGCCTTGGGTGCCTGTGATCCTGACAACAGTTTACAGGCATTTCAAACAATCAATAATCAATGTTTTTCACTTCACCTGGCAGTGGTGACGTTTTTTGTCTGACTCTGCACGATTACATAGTGGTTAGCACTATGGCCTTACACCTCCAGGGTCAAGGGTTCCATTCCCACCTCGGGTCTGTGTGCTTGTAGTTTGCATGTTCTCTTGGTTGGTTTCTTCCAGTTACTCTAGTTTCCTCTCGCCGTCCAATGACATGGTTGTGCCTCATGCCCAAAGTCTCCCGGGATAGGCTCCAGGCTCCCTGCAACCCTATACAGGAAAAGCGATAGAGAAGATTGATTGATTGGATTAATTAATTAATTAATTAATTAATATAGAGTTCTGTTTTACATACACACACTCTGATTAGCCATAACATTATGAACACCAGCCTAATATTGGGTAGGTCTCCCTTTGCCACTAAAACAGCAATGCACTGTGTTCTGACACCTTTCTGTGGAGACCAGCGTTAAACTTTTCCTCAATTTGAGCCACACTAGCACTTCTTTTAAATCTACACGTGTTAGCCTTCACTCCCCATGATCGTTGCTGAGCCTTGGCCACCCATGACCTTGTTGTCAGTTAACCGGTTTTCCTTCCTTGGATCACTTTTGGTAAGTTCTGACCAGTGCAGACCAGAAACATGCCACATGAGCTGCAGTTTTGAGCTACTGCTCTGACCCACTTGTCTACTCGTCACAATTTGGCCCTTGTTACGGTAGGTTCAGTTACAATATCTGGTTACACTGGCACCTGGAAATGGGGGATATATTAGGCATCAAGTGAACACTTTGTCTCTGAAGTTGATGTTGGAAACAGAGAGAGTGGGCAAACATTGACAAGGGCAACTCTTAAAAACTGCAGCTTTTGTGGGATTTTCCTAGTCTGCAGTGTTGAAAACCGACCAAAAGTGAGGGGTTACTGGTGCATAGGCCATGTGCCTGATACAATATCAGAACTAGTGTAGCTCAAATTGCTGAAAATGTCAATAATGTTCAATAAATAATGACCAATAAAGGTCAGTAATGTTTTCCATAGTGGGACTCAAAAAATGTATACACAATTCAACATCAAATTTATGCCTATTGCCATGTTTCGAGGATCCAATACTACAAATTGCTGCCGTAATTCAATTCGAGTTTTAAAAAGGGCACACTGTTGAAGTGCGTACGGTATTTTTGGCCCCTCGGAACTCTGTACTTCCAATGAGCACGAGTTATTTTGAAAGACGTCTCCAGTAGCCAATCAGATGTCGTGCTGTGGTGCTCTGAGGGGCGGGACTTCTCCATAGAGACGGGAAGAAGGTCGGAGCGCTTCCTTTCGCACGGTGAGGAAGTGTGGAGGAGGCTCGGAGCTCCCACAGCGCGGTGTGAAAAGTCGACCATGGCGCCAAGTTCACATGCAGACGATGTCGTCTCTGGTGTCCGTAAAGGGATTCGAGCCATCCTCCTTGGGCCGCCCGGCGCGGGGAAAGGAACTCAGGTCAGGCTTCGTATGCTAGTCAGTTATAACTTAGCTATGCTAACATGCGCCTGAATGGACTGCCCGGTTCATTCACATGGCAGTGTGTCGGTTCATTTCGGTTCGGTATCGAGTCTGTGAATCTCTCGCTGAAAAGAGGTTAAGGTTAAATTGGACTTCCGGGTTGGGATCTGTTTGTAACTTTTGACCTTGTGGCTTTATTTAAAAGTCTGTACGTTATCAGAACTCGCTCTTTCAATGATACACACGTGGACAAAATTGTTGGTACCCTTCGGTCAATGAAAGAAAAACTCACAATGGTCACAGAAATAACTTTAATCTGACAAAAGTAATAATTTAAAAAAAATCTATGAATGTTAATGTCCAATGAAAGTCAGACATTGCTTTTCAACCATGCTTCAACAGAATTATATTTAAAAAAAAAAACTCATGGAACAGGCCTGGACAAAAATGATGGTACCCCTAGAAAATACTGAAAATAATGTGACCAAAGGGACATGTTAATTCAAGGTGTGTCCATTAATTAGCATCACAGGTGTCTACAATCTTGTAATCAGTCAGTGGGCCTATATATAGGGCTCCAGGTAGTCACTGTGTTGTTTGGTGACATGGTATGTACCACAATCAACATGGACCAGAGGAAGCGAAGGAAAGAGTTGTCTCAGGAGATTCGAAAGAAAATTATAGACAAGCATGTTAAAGGTAAAGGCTATAAGACCATTTCCAAGCAGCTAGATGTTCCTGTGACTACAGTTGCACATATTTTTCAGAAATTTAAGATCCATGGGACTGTAGCCAACCTCCCTGGACGTGGCCGCAGGAGGAAAATTGATGACAAATCAAAGAGACGGATAATCCAAATGGTAACAAAAGAGCCCAGAAAGACTTCTAAAGAGATCCAAGGTGAACTTCATGCTCAAGGAACATCAGTGTCAGATCGCACCATCCGTCGTTGTTTGAGCCAAAGTGGACTACATGGGAGACAACCAAGGAGGACACCATTGTTGAAAACAAATAAAAATATGCCAAACTACATGTTGACAAGCCACGAAGCTTCTGGGAGAATGTCCTATGGACAGATGAGACAAAAATGGAACTTTTTGCCAAGGCAAATCAGCTCTATGTTCACAGATGGAAAAATGAAGCATATCAAGAAAAGAACACTGTCCCTACTGTGAAACATGGAGGAGGCTCTGTTATGTTCTGGGGCTGCTTTGCTGCATCTGGCACAGGGTGTCTTGAATCTGTGCAGGATACAATGAAATCTCAAGACCATCAAGGGATTCTAGAGAGAAATGTGCTGGCCAGTGTCAGAAAGCTGGGTCTCAGTCGCAGGTCATGGGTCTTGCAACAGGACAATGACCCAAAACACACAGCTAAAAACACCCAAGAATGGCTAAGAGGAAAACATTGGACTATTCTAAAGTGGCCTTCTATGAGCCCTTACCTCAATCCTATTGAGCATCTTTGGAAGGAGCTGAAACATGCTGTCTGGAAAAGGCGCCCTTCAAAACGGAAACAATTAGAGCAGCTTGCTCATGAGGAGTGGGCCAGAATACCTGCAGAGAGGTGCAGAAGTCTCATTGACAGTTACAGGAATCGTTTGATTGCAGTGATTGCCTCAAAAGGTTGTGCAACAAACTATTAAGTTAGGGGTACCATCATTTTTGTCCAGGCCTGTTCCATGAGTTTTTGTGTTTTCATTTTTTTTTATAATTCCATTGAAGCATGGTTGAAAAGCAATGTCTGACTTTCACTGGTTAACATTCATAGAATTCTTATTTATTATTACTTTTGTCAGATTAAAGTTATTTCTGTGACCATTGTGAGTTTTTCTTTCATTGACCGAAGGGTACCAACAATTTTGTCCACGTGTGTATCTTCCATATATTCCATATATTGGAGGACCCGAAACCAGGCCCAAATCTCTGTTCAACCAGATCTTGTTCTGGATTTAATAATCTACTTTAAAATAAAAGTATTCTTGCTCAATGTAAACAAACACATGCACCAATAGATATTAATTAGACAAGCAAAAAGAATATTTTTCATTGGATTAGATTTTTACAGAAGAATTAATATCGCTGAAGTCGTTTTATGACAACTTAATCTTTTATCCATTTTATTTTTTTCGATTTCTCATCTGTGATTCACTCTCCGCTTCACCGAACAGGGAGTGTGTTTGACTTTTTTTTTATAAGACACAAGATACTCAAACTTACAAAATGTTATTTCTTTGTATTAATAAGTTAGGCAGAGAGTTCTGTCGTGCAGAAAGACAGGCAGACATGTATGTGGGCTTTGATTTGAAATAATATTACTGATGATGTTAAAGCTGATCAGATTTTTTTATTTTTTATTTAACCTTTAAATTATTTCTACAGAGATTAAATGTTTCTAAATGTTGATGAATTTCCCAGCCCTATTTTGAATGTTAGTAAAATGCAACTACTTTCAAGAAAGATTAATATACAGAATTTAAACTCTTAAGCTGTGAAAATACCCTATTTATTTGGTTTAATACTTGGTCCTTTGGCTTTTCCAGGCACCCAAACTGGCAGAGAAGTTCTGCGTGTGTCATCTGGCTACTGGGGATATGCTGAGAGCGATGGTTGCATCTGGCTCTGAATTAGGCAAAAGATTAAAACAGACAATGGATGCTGGCAAACTGGTAATATGAACAAATGCCCGCTTTTGCTCTGGTAATTGATATTTTTCCCCAGAACCACTTATTATTTTGATTAGCATTTTTATTCGAGTCCTTGTCTGTCTTTTGTTAGGTGAGTGATGAGATGGTCGTCGAGCTTATCGAGAAGAACCTGGATACCCCTGCCTGCAAACAAGGCTTTCTGTTGGACGGCTTTCCTCGTACAGTCAAACAAGCAGAAATGGTAATCCTAATGAGCGTTGTTCGACTAGCGAGTAAGTTCAAGTACCAATAAGTCACTCCTTGTTTGAAATGTTCCCTGTAGTTGGATGATCTGCTTGAGAAACGCACAGAGAAGCTGGATTCTGTAATCGAGTTCTCTGTAGATGACTCTCTCCTCGTGCGCAGGATCTGTGGCAGGTAAGAGACGTGGAAAAACTGTGCATCAAACAAGTCCTCTCCTGTCCTGGTGTGGTTTTGTTCAAATGAAGGCAGCCTTCACTAATTCATACGTGAGTCAGACATGATCCACAGGTGGAATTAGTCAGATTTTATCAATCAGTTTAAGAAGTTCTGTGTTTTAGGATGAGCAGTGAGCTAGGTTCAGAATATAAATGTGGTTGGTGCATGTTGAAATAAAAAAATATTGTAACATTTGCCTGAACTTTGATCCACTGCGCCTTATCATTGTGAAATCCAGCCATCTTGAAGCGTATTAAGAAATAATTTATCTATCTGCAAGGCTAAGTCAAAAATGAATCGCACTCTGGGTAGATCAAATTGTCTGTCGACTTATCAGCGCTTGATCTACAATCAACAGCACTTGCTACAGTGAGATCCTTATTGAAAAGCTGAAGCCTAAACTTAAGATTAAATGCAGAGGACCGCTATCCAAGGGCGTTGTAATCTTGCATGACGATACTGGTCAGCACACTTTTCCCCTCACTGTCAACACTGCAAAAATCTAGTTTTGAAGTGTTAAAGCATCCTCCCTGATCTCGCTGCCTTTTACCTGCCTGGTTCCCTGAAAGCAGCACTGTGAGGATGAAGTTTCACTTCTGATGAAGATATAAGGATGGCAGTGCTATTCATGGTTTTCAGCTCAGCCCAAAATTGTATATATTAATGTGGGAATACGAAAGATTGTTGACAGATGGACAAATTGCATTGGAAAGCAGGGAGATTATGCAGGAAAATTATGCATGTCATTTGTTTTCTAAAAGTTAAATTAATAAATAATAGTTCAGCTTTTTCAGTGTTTTTGACTCACACTCGTATAATTTTAAATAATTGAACTACTGCTTTGAGATTTATTTATTTATTTACTTATTTAGACTCGTGCTTCTCAAAGTTTTCTCAGAAACAAACCAAAAAAAGTCCTATTCAGTTTCTACTATATTAATACGGACATTAATGTTGTTCATGAGTGATTCCTGAATCAGAGCATGGTACAAGACCACAGTCAATTCCTCTTTTAATCTCATACCATGCCTTTTATACGCCGTCTTGTATCTTAATTCTGAAATTATTTGGTCTTTAACTCCTCCTTAATTCCTATGAGTTTTTGACATGCTGTGGCAGCGACTGTACTGTGTGGTAGCGTTGCCCTCAGGGATTGGACATGCCAGAATTTCTTAAAGAATGTTTGTTTCCCCCACCCCCCCTTTTGGTTTGTTGCATTTCCAGACTTGTTCATCAGCCCAGTGGCCGTTCGTACCATGAGGAGTTTAATCCGCCTAAGGAGCCTATGAAGGATGATGTAAGTTTAAGAGGATTAGAAGTACAGTTTACTTTGTACAACATATCTGAATATTGCCAAAACAGCCATTAGATAACCGAGGAAGGGAATTTTGTAAAGTCTGGGGTTAAAGTGTAAGCTTAAGTAATTACCATGCTGCAATAACCCTGTACAACAGATATCAGATGTTTACTGATTACAACAATTCTCACACATTATTGGCAAACATTTCCGGTAGTCTGTGTTTTGTCCAGGTTATTATCATTATTGTAGATGATTTGGCTAATAATGCTTTTAGTTTGGGGTGTAAATATTATGACACAAAGTGTTGAGTATATCTATATCAAGAAACATAGATCAATGCTAATGATGGTCAGTATTTTTCTTTTTATTATTATTATTATTATTACAGACAGCCATTAGCAGACGCAGTCCAAAATGTAGAAAGTGTTGTGTAATTGCAGATCTGGTAGGTTATGCAAGCTTGTGTGAGGACACTGCTGTCGTGTGGCCTGGTTTCATATTATGTACTGAAGAGATGGGTTTCATGGAGTGTACTCATAGTATGGATTTAAACGGCTTCGTAGAAACACGTACATATTGGATCTCCGTGCACATTGGAAGAATAACAACAACAAAGTCACACTTGTTTCTGGAGCACTTTTCATCTGCTTTGTTTGTTTTCCCCTTGAGTGGGTTAGTGGAGCTGAAACTCCATAGAGACGGGCAGAGTCTGATATCTTACACTTGGGTTTTCTATGGGCTCTTTTATATTATTAATAATCGACGAAGAGGTCAGGATTGTGCAACATGTTGCATAGCGAGGGTGTTTGTATAGTAGTGATGCTACAGGCCCAAATTCAGCTGTCCTCATCCCTGACCTCATTGATTGACTCAGTCATATATAGCTCAACCAATAGCAATGCAGGACTTTGTCATGCCAGTATTAAAACTGGTATTCGAAGTGTGTCTTTGTGCTACCAGTTTAGGATAAACAACGCAACAGGTGCACTTCTTTTCCTGGCTAAACATAGACCATATGTGTCCTGTGTCTACCAGCAGTCCTGTTTCACTGAAGTTGTGAAGGTTTTGAGACCCAGAAATCTTACGCTAATATTATAACCCAGATTTCAATAAAAAGTCAGCTTTTTCTATTTAGGTGCGCATTTGAATATTAAGTTGTTAGACAGTTGTATGTTTGTGTGCTATAATTTGTATAATTATATTTGTTATAATTTGTGACATGATTGTTTTCTGTGAGACGACATTCATATAACATTTATTTAGAAGTCTTAGAGTCAGAGATTTGTAACGGTCGGTCTGTTCTGTAAAATAAAAAAGACAAGGCCGGTGAGGAAACTGCTTATAGGTGCTTTGTAATAAGCAGAAAAGAGCTAATTATAATTATATATGGGTAGAAATTTTTTGTTAATTTACTAAATACAAATCATTACCATATAAGAGGGGGAGAAACACATCTTATTTTTTTTACTTTCCTGTAACAGTGTACACTGAAATGTTTTAATCCTTAAATAAGTCAATACATTCCCCCAGGCCATTACCAAACCAAACTTTATTTTAAAAATGTTCTGTACTTCCACTCAAACAACAAACGGTTCCTGCAATAAGGAAATTTTGGATGCAGCTTTGATGTTTGTGTGAGGTAAATAGTTTGTGTGTCAGATAAACTCAGATAAAATCTAGTTAATCATTGATTAATGCTTGTATCGAGATAAGATCAATAACTGTGCCTCATGTACTGGTCTGAATGTTCAATGTCTCTTATCGTGCCTTTAGGTGACTGGTGAGCCCCTCATTCGTCGTAGTGATGATAATGAGAAGACATTGCGCTCGAGGCTAGAGGCCTATCACAAGCAGACGGCCCCCCTGGTGCAGTACTATGGCGCACGTGGTATCCACCATGCCATCGATGCTGCTCAGTCACCCGACGTGGTTTTTGCCTCCATCCTTGCCGCCTTCTCAGCCGCCACCTGTAAAGACCTTGTGTTATTCATCTAAACATTTCCTCCACCTCTCTTTTCCTTTGTTTTCCTTAGTGTCTGTCTCTTTCACGGGAAGGTTTGGGTTCTGCCCTTGACGAAAATTCTGCACTCAAGTGTGTGAGTTTGCCAGCTTAGGGTTGTCTGGAACTCGAGTTGTCACAACTGTGCTTATGGAAGCATGACAGCTTTGACAACTATCTGTTTGTACTAGCATTACTCACTATGGCACACATGAAGGGCCTGCTGGTGTTGTGTTCATACATGCGCTACATGCCTTGTTGCAAATTGAAAACAAAATAGGCTTTCTCCATTAGTGTCCAAGCAACCAGCAACAAGTTTACAGAAAATAGTTTCTTTAGCACAAATATTACTCACTAAGTCAGCATGACAAATCTGTTAGTCATTTTCTTTTTGCCACCTACTATTTTTGATAAATCTTTCTGCATGACAGTCCCTCAATCTGTCACTACAATTTCCCAAATTCTGATTTTTAACCCTTTGTACAGCAATTATTTTTAATTTAATTGCACTTAAACATCCCTGTGATATTTCTAATTGTGCTTTGTTCTTCCTTGTAATTCCACTCATGTCCACCGCGTGGCACATGTATTTAATTTTTTTTTGTCTGCTGCTTCCTGGAATTGGAAATAAATCATTTTACTAATACTCGCTTTCCCCTTTTACACCCATTTGCTGGAATGAATAATTAATTTACTTAAGACGTTTTTTTTGTTCCCCTTTTTTCAGCTGTCTGAAACCTGCTTCCTACATCCAGTCTGAGCCTGATGAGACAAAGGGGGGAGTGTCTAAAACATAAATTTATTCACGGTTGTGATCCTATGCTTTATTTTGTATAGTTGACCAACATTAAAATGGACAGTGCAATGACCCGCATCATGTTTCATTGAAATAAAAGGTGATATTGTACTATCTTCAGTTATGTTTTTTGTTTGTTTTTTTTGTTTTTTTTGTCAAATTACTGTGTATGTTACCAGGGTTCCAACTAAACGATTTAATTACATAGGTATATTTTTTTACCCATGTGAGCAAAATTTTGATAACCTTAAAATAGTAATATAATTAAGGAACATGGAACCTAATTTGATATAAAATATGACCCAAAGAGGTTGAGGGGGTCACACAACCGAATCCTCCCCCCCTATAAGAGCATGTCCCCAAGCATGTTATTCCTCAACCTGATGCACTTGGCTTTTCAACTGTTTTGTCCTTCATACATACCTCTCCAGTATAAATGTAAAAAGACTCCATCGCAGGGCACACACACATACGCTCGCATGCTCTTTCACACACAACTGACAATTTGGGAACATCAATTAACCTAATCTGCGTGGCTTTGGACTGTGGGAGGCGACCCACCAAGCACAGTGTTACAGTACATGCGAACTCCAGCACTAACCACTTGGCCACTGTGCCACCATAAAAGCTTAAGTTTTTTTTTTTTTTTTTTACTGTAAACATATGATGGAAATAGCATAAATGAAGATTTTTAAAAAATTAACTTTGTGAAGTGCATAAAAATTCCATGATGACCATCAACCATAAATTGTGAACTGAATTGAATTACAAAGTGTGCGTTGCAAAATCTGTTACTGTTTTCCTGAGTCTTTGTGTCTCTTTGAAATATAATGACCCCGGTCATGTTTTTTTAAATTAAATATAATTACTTATTCCTATATATATATATATATATAGTTATAATGTACATATATAATATACAGGGGTTTCACTACAGTGATAGTTATGTATGTATAATTAATATATATGATCCCCAATCGAATTTTAATTACTATATATATATATATATATATATATATATTAATATCCTTTAATTTTTTGTGTTTGTTTGAGGTATACTATAAGCCGAATACGTCAATTCATCCCATTATATGGTCAAAATTAGAGTTCTGATAAAAGTCTGTGCTTTTTTTCCACCTTGCGGTAATGTTGTATGTTAAAAATAGTAAATAAACCAGTAAGTCTAGGATTTCACCTGGAAATTACGCTGATTTCGTGAGTGTGAAACTTACCCGTTACATTTCTGTTTCGACTCGAGTGTTCAAACCGCTTCCGGTTTCGGCGCTCTGACCAATCGCAAGGCACCGCTGTGACGTTTCGGGGGCGGCGTTTCCAGCAGCTCGCGACTTGCAAGCAGGGGCTTTCCTCAATGACGTAAATGGAAAAGAGAAACGAGCTGCGGGTTTGATCGGCGTCGCGGTGTGTATACATCTAGAAGATCAGGGCGAGAAAGTGCCGTTTGGACATACCGGAGACTGAGCAGCTGTGTGTGTCTGTGTGTGCGTGTGTTGGGGTTTAATGTCTGTGCTGAAGAAAAGGCTTCCATGCAGGAGTGTGTGAATAAACACAGTGTTACACGGCAGCTCCCAGTGTAACGCCCTGTTCCCATTACACCAACACTGATCCGATTTCAGGTACGTGTCTTTGTGATTTTGTGATCGCTGTGCTCATTTAAATGGTGACCTTATATTTATTAATTATGATTATGATTATTAATTTATTAATTATATATATAATATATATATAATCAGTAGTACAAATGATCTGTGTGAGAACCAGTTAATGAGGACAGTATGGACTCAAACAACCCTAATCTTCACCCTCTCACACAACAGGTTTATCATCTTTTAATGTTCTTTAAAAAAAAAAAAAAAAGGCCTTTACATTACAAGTCCTTATATTTGGGCAAGAACAATATTTTAGATGTTGGGTATAGGTCCCCCACACACATTCTCTGTTTCTCTTATTTGCTTTACCATTACGGTTTACTAATAATCCAATCCTAGTCCCGTGACGTTTTTTTCCTTCCAGTCAGTGTGGCTTGGCTTGTCTCCCATTTCAGGCAAAATTCAGTAGAAAGTCAGTTGTTCCACTGTATAATGACATGCATAGCTGCCGAGCAGTGGCGGAAAATCCTGTTTGTGTACACTTGAAAGTGTTTTGTTCACGTTTTATTGTTGTCTGCAGGATATACAGAGTACATTTTTGGTTCTTAACTCCATCCTGAAAAAAAAAAAAAAGAAAAATTCCACACTGGCCTGGGCAGCTTCCCAAACACAGAGCGATCTGTTTTCCGGCTTCCTAATAAATAGATTTTTTTTATTTGATTGGGTTTAATCATTAATCTATCTTTATTCTGGTCGGTGTCAGTGCGGATCCAGATAGTATCCCAGGATTGTTGGTTGCAAGGATCAACCATTGACATGATGTTTGGCCAATCACAAAACACTTCATACCCTTGGGATTATAAGGTTTTGTCTGCTTCCTGAGCAGTTTTGAGATGTTGAGTTTCAACACTCCATAGAGCAAAACTGTGCTGTGCCTCTTGTGGTTGCTCAATTGGTTAAGGCTGTGGGTTACTGGGTTACTGATCGGAAGGTTGGAGGTTCGAGCCCCAGCACTGCCAAGTTGCCACTGTTGAGCCCTTGAGCAAGGACATTAACCCTAACTGCTCCAGGTGCACTGTAAGCTAGCTGATCCTTGTGACAAATAAATGAATGTTATTTATTCTTTTATTTTCTAAAAATGCATATCACTTAAAAATAATAATAATAATAATAATAATAATAATAATAAACTTGTGTTATGTGAACACATTGTCACAAAATCTGATCATGTGAACAACTCAATCTGGAGGAAAAAATGATCAAATAGAACTCTATAACTCTCTAGAACTCTAGAACTCTATTGGTGGCTTACAGAAGGCCCAGGTTCAATTCCCAATTCAATGCCCAAATCTCAGCCACTGGATGCATAAAATGGGAGGATTTCGTCAGGAAGTTGTGTGCGGATCGGTTGACACGCTGTGGTGTAGCTTTAGTCATGTTACGAACAGCCGAAAGAGTAACAACAAATAGGACCTTGACTTGTTTACACCTGGTGGCAATTTGATGTAACTGGCATGTTTTGGACAGTAGGAGGAAACCAGAGAACCCAGAAGAGACCCTCTGCAGACATGACGAGGAAATAAAGCTGTGTTATGTGTGCATGATGCCATACGATGTACTGCCATTCCATCCAGGGTGTATTCCAACATTAGATCGGGTGTTCCTGGGATGGATCCTAATTGATCCAAATTATAATACTTATAAGAATACTTATAATAATAGTAATAATCATAAGAAGAAGAATGTTTCCTGCTTTGGTTTTGAGCTCAACATTCAGTTCACTTTAATATAGGCATTTTTTGTGGAAGAAAAGTAAAGTCAACAGTTTGTCTTTATGTTGTGGTCTGATAAAGAACAGGACACTAGGACATTTGTACCTGGGATTACTTTACCGCTTGCTGCGATTCGTGCTGTGCATCTGCAGCTCTTCACTCTCACCTAAAGCCAAACACAAGAAATGTAACATAGATGTCAAACTGATGTCAAAACCCTGTGCTGTGTGTCGTTACTGCGTAACAATGATTTCCTTGTCTCCAAACCAACAATCCAGACATTTTGTTTTTGTACATGTTTTAACAGTGACACATAAGCACACTGCTGTCTGCATTACTTTCAATTTGCTTCCAATCCATCAAAATGACTTTTATTGCTTGCATGCCATACTTCATTTTGTTCCAGCTGTATTTTACATGAATGGAAACTGAGTGGAAAGCCCATGTTGTAAGTGAGCTAAGATCAAGAAGGCCACGACTGTCCTCATGATCAGTAATACACAATGGCACAGAGCTACTTTTAGTCGGATGTCAACCTTTCAGAGCCATTGCTTTGACCCTTTCCACAGTTGCACCACGCTTCCTCTCAGGTGGCTTTAAACGCTCTCGTATCTTATCTAGTGTGTTCAGAGTTCGTCTGTACCTGCTTTTTATTGGTAAACATGAAGTAAATAAATGTGTCTTTACTTCATGTAAAAGCCTTTCCGCTTCATCGTCCTTAATGTGATTTATATTTAAGAGCAAGTAAAGGACAATACTTGATGTGCTGTAGTAATACAGGTTAACTGGAGCTAGTAGACACAAGCCAAAATGTCACAGCCATTTCCTGGATCAAAGTATGAAGTACTCGTCTAATCATCCCAGGATGCTCAGTATAATATTTTTATGAGGTATATATATAATTGATGTATTTTTGTAACTTAACAATTAGCTGATTACTTGCTAACTATTTGAATGTTAAAAAAAAAAGTAAACTTGTATTAATAGCTAATCATAAAAATGTGCTAAACTTCATCTATTCTGCAGAGCGCTCGGATCAGACATACTAGCTTATACACAAAGCCAAGATGAGGTTTATTAAGGCCATTGCCTTACATTGTTGTTTGGATTTACAACAATCAGCCATAACATTAAAACAACGTGAACAGCGATTATCCCATTACAATGGCACCTGTCATGGGATGGGATATACACTATTAGGCATGAGGTGAACAATCGGTTCTTGAAGTTGATGTTGGGAAGTGGCCAAGCGTACGATTGTCCAAATTGTGGTGACGATACGGACGATGCCAGGATGCACTGTGTGGAAAAAGACAAGCCGGTTAAAACAACGTGATGTTTCAGGAAATGTTCTGCTCCTTGGGTCCTGTCACTCATGTGGATGTTACTTTGACATGTTCCAGTAGCCTAAGCATTGTTGAACGTACACCCCTCCTTATCGCATCGGTATTTAGGCTAATAGCCTAATGGCCTCTTTCAGCGGGATAATGGTGCCCTGACACGCTGCAAAAATGATTCAGCAACGGTCTGATAAACATGACAGAGTTCAAAGTGTTGACTTGGCCTCTGAATTCCCCAGATCTCCATCTGGTTGGGTGTTTGTGGGATGTGCTGGCCAAAACAAGCCTGATCCATGGAGGCCCTGCATCACACCTTACAACTTGCAATTTACAGCTGGTCTTGGTACCAGATACCAGAGGACACCGTTAGAGGTCTTGCGGTGTCCATGTCTTAATGGCTCATAGCACAAGGGGACGTAGACAGGTATTATAATTAGGCGTATGGTTTTAATGTTGTGGCTGGTGGGGTAGTTTAAACAGTTGAGCGCTTTACACAGATCGTACAGATGAATGCAAAGAAATATTGAGATTAGTAATATTTATTGTACTTTTAATATGTTTCTCATCTTTTTTTCCCAAGTATATAGAATTACATAATATTATATTATTTTGTATTATAAAATAACTGTGTATTAATTGCTTAGAATTAATATACAGTACTATATATATATATATATATATATATATATATATATATATATATACAGTCTTGATCCCCCGTCATTTCTTCATATTTCGCCAGACTTTACTTTAATTTGAATGTAGTCTTGAGGAATAGTTCTCGGGGCTTCCTGAATGATGACGGATGATCAGGCCGATGATTAACAGTGGTTGGAACAGACGAGAGGGGAAATGAGGCTGCTGCTGAGGTTGTTACAGTACATAAGCAAGCAATTTCGGGGAAGCGCATCTTTAGGCGCTGTCACAATAAAACATTCGTTTCCGTTTCTTTAATTTAATCCGCATACTGTTATGTCATTTGCTGTAATATGAAGAAATGATACTCTTGTACAGTACTGTGTGCAGCTGTGCCGGGTTCTTACGTAGACAGACTGAGATGGGGGTGGGGTGAAGGGGTGTTGGGGAGTGCCTATAAAAAGACCGACAGCAGAGCCATGTAAACACAGACGGAGCAATCTGACCCGGCTTTGTCTCGGATTTATTACATGCGCTGTGTTCTCGGCTCATAATACTCCTGTGCTTGATTCCATTGCTTGAACGGTACATATTTAACAGTAAAGAATTATCTGCATATTTTCCAGGTTATTCGTGCTAATAATAAATGCAACAAAAAAAAAATCAATAAATAAACAGCAATAAACTGTTGCACCTTTAATGTGACGTAGGATACTCCCATTCATGTGACTGAGGGTACAGCTTGTACTCTGCTCTCTTTTGATGGTTATTGATAGACAGCTGGTTAGGGATCATTTTATAAATAAAGTGGCCTTCTTTTAAGGGTAACCATGAGGTTATGAGTGTAATGTGCATTCGATATTAAACATACTGTACATACATTTTATGATTTATGATCGAGTCATGGCTTTTAAAAAGAATTTGGCTCTTGAACTGTACTGCTAGTCGCTTTGGTGGTTTTGCACAAATGTGAACGTGATTGACACCACACACACACACACACACACACACACGGAGACGGAGAGAAAGAGAGAGTCATTCTTCACTAAGCGCACAGAATTGATCAAATTAGTTCATTAGGCCATCTGTTGTTGATGCTTCCAGTCTCTGTCCGGCAGTAGAGATAAACCCACTTTTTTTGTAACTAATACACCACCATGCTCCAGACGTCATGGCACACGGATAAAATATGTGTGCAATAAGCTTAAGTTACATTATCTTGCAGCCTACTGTTCAAAAATAATTCTTCGAGCTAATGCTTTTACAGGAATGCATTTCTATACTGTAGGTGAGACACTAATCCAGTCATAACAAGCCTTCTCTTGTTCTTATAACCAATGAAAGCGGTCCTGAGAGCAGGTTCGAACCTGTGTGTGACACTGAGCACGCATACCTGCTTAGCTGCAAATGCGACTCAAAGTATTATGTAACAGCAGGCTGATTCGGACGCGCGCCTCGCACAAAGCCGATCGCGTAACCCGAGTGGGTGTGTGTACTGACTGAGTGGATGACTGAAGGAGACGGAGAGGGCCTGAGACGGAGCCCCGTTCGCGAGCTGCTGATGGATAGCGTGGCACTGCGGCAGGGTCCCGGCAGACGAGGCTAAAGTGCTGAGATGCTCTTTCAGTGGCTGCACGGGCTGGAAATGCTGAGACCTGAAGAATGAGATGCTCTGCTCATCCTAAAGACTGACGGAGGTTAGTCAGGATACAGGGTGTAGACTTGAGTGTGTGGAGATTTGCCTCGTCACAAGAGCTTCTGAGCTGTTCAGTGGGGGGGGATATTTATCGCTTAGGGCAGCGTATTTAAGGGAATAAATTAGGTCAAGAAGGGGGAAAAAAATGAGTCTCTTGATTAATTCTCATTCCTCCCTAATGTATAGTTTCTAATGCATTTGTTTTTGTATATAGCTATAATAAAAATGTAGCTTATATATAATAACAATAAGGACTTCGTTAACATATATGTAAACGATATTAATATATGTTAACGAAGTCCTTATTGTTATTATAAATAACAATAATGGGTGTTGGTAGTGTGAGGGGGGGGGGTGAGTTCATTTGACTTAATTTAAATGCCTTTTTTTTGATCTGCGATTGAGCGATAAAGGCGCTGAAATCGCCATCGTTAGCCGTCAGTCCTCTTCAGCTACTGCATATTCAAAACCTTGATGCAGCACAGATATGCCTGTGTAATATCGCCTATATTACACTTTATACTGTGTCCTGAACATTGGTTTGCATTCATTCGCTTCCTGATGCCTATCAGTGTAGTGGTTCTTTTGAAAACCCTTTAGAGCTGCTTTTTTTTTTTTTTTTCGTGCCAAGTTTCTTCAGAACTTCATAACGGCATGTTGCTAAAATTAGCTGCTATCTAAATGACGTGAAATCGTCTGGTTATTCGAACTGCTTGTGCCAGAGGAGCTGTGAAAGATGCTGCTGTATAGTGCCAGTTCCTCCCTTTCTTTCTTTCTTTCTTTTTTTTTTTTTTTTTGAATGTGATATAAATATTCTCTCATAACATGCCTGCCTCCAACTTCTTGGATTTCCTGAGCAGCTTTTCAGATGGAAAATCTGACAACCGAGTACTTTCTGCCATAACGGTTAGAGCTGCCTGATTACTTGGCAATTTCTTTTTTGTTCATTGTCCCTGACATTCAGTATACCTTATTAATGCTGGCAGATGTCATACTGCTTTCTTCTGATCAGGTTCGGAGACAGAAAGGGTGGTGGAAAACTTTCTCTCTCTCTCTCTCGCTCTCTCTCTCTCTTTTTATTTGAGCTTTCTGTTGATTTTGCCTTATGTTTTTGGTTTGATATAACCACAGTTGATTATAGCCTTAATGGATCTTATTTAGTTGGAAACTGCTTTCCACCCAAAATCGAGGGTGGGGAGTGGAAACGTCTAAACGGCTAAAATGTAATGCGTAACACTAAGCAGATCACCTGAACAGTAATCGTGTAGATCGTGTTAGCCGATTATATCCCGGCTTGTTTAAACAGGCATATTTTTCACCACTTTAATTATGATGGACAAATAACAAAGCCACATGAGCCCTAGTGGCTATATATTCATGCCAGTTCAATAAAAGTCAGATTACTGATCAGTTACACTTGAACATGCAACCATTAAGGATTATTGCGACAGACCCGAACCGAATATATAAAAAGAAAGACATATTATAAACATATAATAATAATAATAATAATAATAATAATAATATATACTGTATATCAGTCTAATATACAGCATATATTATTTTTTTATTTAGTTAGTTATTTATTTATTTTTCTAGCATGCATCGTGGAAAGCACCATGAGTTCTACTCAGTGTGTGTAAATGACCAGGGCCAGGTTATCTGTAAGTGCTATATTAAACAATAGGATTATTATTAGGGTCTAGAGCATATGTATTGAAGGTCATTGCAAATGTTTGCGGTTTGCTGCATGTTTTGGATATGGTTTTTAAGAGTCCATGATCGTTGTCAATTCATGTTTTTTTTTTTTTTTTTCCCTATACCTTGATTAGATTAGAATTATTCATTCATTTATTTATTTATTTATTTATTTTTGATTACTCGGTTTGGTTTGCTAGGTCAGCATTTGTAAGAAGGAAGCCAGAATCTGCTGCATACAGTCGGTCCAGTGGATCCAGATTTGAAAAATCGTCCAGTTTCATTACACATGAAACTCGACTTGAGCTCACTTCCTTTAAAATTCCAGTTCAAGCAGAGGGAGTGGCTGATTCAGCGTGATGCCCGGAATGCATGATTAATGTCTGGGATCGTAATGAGGAACAAGGGTTTGAATGCACTGTAGGAAGCCGATTTGCATGTTGCCTGCACGTCCGAAGACGTTTTTGCGCCTCGAATCTGCAATCCTAAGAGATGATTATCTTTTGGGATACAGAGATGGATCATAAAAAAAAATAATAATAATTTAAAAAAATATATCTTGTTCCATAAACTGGCCTGGGCTTTTGTTCGAGATTGCGCACGTCTGCCATAATTTAATTAGATTTCTTTTGAATTGGGGTACAGGTAGACATTGTTGTTGCTGGATGCTTTAATAAACATTAACACAGTACAAAAGCTTGATCTCTTGTGTGGAAAGGTGACACATTTTTCTAGCGAACTCTTGCTTGTCCACCCACACTCTCCACATGAACCAAACCTCAGACAGTACAGATGGTTATTATTTGTAATCAATGTGTTAGCAGAGACGGCTGCTTCTGAAGAAAAACTGATGTGAAAAAGGGAAGGTCATGGTATCTATCCATCTATATATATATATATATATATACAGCATATTATTTATTTATTTATTTTTCTAGCATGCATCATGGAAAGCACCATGAGTTCTACTCAGTGGGTGTAAATGACCTGGGCAAGGTCATCTGTAAGTGCTATATTAAACAATAGGATTATTATTAGAGCATATGTTTTGAAGGTCATTGCAAATGTTTGCGGTCGTGGGCAAAGATTTGAGGTCAATAATTCCTGTTGCCATTAACACTGAAGTCAGCATGACCCAATTCTGTTGTAGTTCTCATTGTCCATTAAGATCTGAAAACTGAATCTGGTGGGAATAAAAGAATTGTTTCATCTTTGTTTTTTTGTTTTTTTAGAAGTAAAACAAGCAAGCTGATGAATTTACATTAACTCTAAAACGAGAACCGTCTTGGCGTACAGCACATGTCCTTACTCGTTATCAGTGATCATGGTGAATGATAAGAGTTTAGATTCGAGCTCTTGCTCCAAGTATGGTATTGCTGTCCCTCCTCCCTCTTTCACTTCTGTTCCTGTAAAAACAAATTTGCACTGCAAGGGCAGTCGGCCAGAGGTTAACAGAGGAAATCAGGGCATTAAATGTGCTGTGTGTGTGTGTGTGTGTGTGTGTGTACCTGGGGGGTTTAAGTGCTGTATCTTACACATATCAATAATCGGAAGCCACCGTGTGATATTGTTATTTTGTATATACAGGATGGCTAATGTAGTAGTTATATATATATATATATATATATATATATTGTGTGTGTGTGTGTGTGTGTGTTTGTGCATGCATTCATAAGTGGCACAGTCACTGCGAGGGTCCTTGTTTGTGGCACTGGTAGTGAGGATTGCCATAGCAACCGCACTAGTAGCACAGTGTGAAGTGGAGAGAGAGAAAGACGGAGCTGAAGAGTGTGTGTGCTTGTGCATTTAAGCGAAAGCCAGAAGGTGTCAGCGAGAGTGAGATAAGAAACAACAGGGAGATAAATGAACAAAGGACTAAAGAAAAAGGAGGACAATTAGAAAAACCATGGAAAAACAGAATTGTGCAATGCTTTGTGTTTTTGTGTTTTGTGCTGGGGGTTAATCTGTGTATGATCATTTCTTATTGATGAATGGCTTATTGGAAACGCACTGACTGCTGTTTATATTAAGTATGGTTATACAGATGTTTAAGCTGACTGATGAAATGGCATTAAGAACTGTTTAAAGCACAGAGCTGGCGAATTCTCGAATCTGATTAGTCAGAAGATGTCGATTCCTTTTCTATAACAGCAGCTCTGACGGGAGTGTCGACTGTCAGACAGATCACTCGTTTATTTTAATTTTAACACATCGCTGTTTCCATAGTAACAGCTCATTGACGGGGCTTGTATGGATGAGGTTCCACATACAGTACTGTGATCAATAAAGAGACCAATTAAGAGATTAGGGGTATCAGGTGGTCATGATATCACCATCACCAGGGACCGCCTGATCCGGTCTTATCACGATATCTACAGTAGGTGGCGATATGATATCTATTGCGATTCTGTAAGTATTGCGATTTTTATAAATATCCTGATTCAATAAACTAAAATGGAAATATATAATTTAAAAAATGTATAGAATTTTAAATATAGATTTTTGTAATCAATGCGGTGATATATGAATTGTCACACAAAAGAATCAAGATGTATAACTGAATCGATTTTTCTTTTCCAGTGATAGAGCTTTGTAATGGTTAGTTCCAAATTTTCCACCCTGGGTTTCCCTATTTTTCTGGGGTTATTAATGTCAGGCTATGTCAAGGGAGGTTGGTGAGGTAGTCACTGTTTATTTATAGCTGTTATAAATGTTAGCGCTACTACACCCCAGTAAACTGGTGACCGGTTTTATGGATCACCCATAAAGCCAGCATGTCTGGTCCGATGCCACGGAAAAGCCGATGCAGCACAAATCGCCGAGACGAGTCGATGCCGAGCCTGATAGAACCGCACCAGAACACCCAGTGCATCACAGCCTGCCGACAAAAAGCCCAAGGCTACCAACGTGCCCTCCAAACTCCCCAAATCTCAGTTCTATCGAGCACCCGTCCTGGTGCCAGACACCACAGCACACCAGGGGCCCTTGGCCCCCCCCCTAAGGGGCCAGGGCCACCCCTGTGGCACAAGGGGAACCCAAAGCCTGGATGGTTTTAATAATAATTTAAATGTTATGTCTGGTTGGTGAAAAGATGTTTGGTTTTCCTCATTACTGTTAGCAGATCTATTTCAGAATACATGAGTCAGTTCTCATCTCAGACCTACCTGTGGTAAATTTGTTCCTGCTGAGAGGGAAGAGTTAACAGTGAAATCGAAACAGCTAGGCTGAGACGAGGGCTGTGTGGGTGTGTGTATGTGTGTGTGAAGAGGAGGGGGTGTACAGAGCATGCTCCTTTTTCGCAGGCGCTCGACTCTTCATGCTAACTTCCTGTGCCATTTCTCTTCCTTACAGACCGGGCCGATTGAGAAGGAAGAGGAGCCCGAGCAGCTCGGCACAGCCGTGTGATTCGACCGAGAAGCATCAGAGGACATTAAGCTGAGGACGGTCTGAGCCGGAGGACATATTTCCTAGCGCGTATTAATTTCGCATTGTTTATAAGCTGACATCTGTGGTTTTTTAAAACTCAGAAATCCCATCACATTTTGGAGTCGATAGTATTGGAAATTTCTATCTGTTTACTTGATTGTTGAGTGTTACGAGAACAAACCAGTCACCAAGGGGATTTTCTTTTCTTTTTTTTTTTGTTTCTCTTTCCGTTGCGTCAGTCTTGTTCACTGAGAGTAATCTCTGTTTCTTGTGTTTCGTGATAACTACAGAACAAAAAGGTGTGACACTGACGGGAATCTTTGAAAATCTGATTTGGGACAATACGGCAATTTTTTTTTTTTTAATTATTTTTTTTAATTGCCATTTGAATTACTCCTTCACTTTCAGTAAGAAGCCTGACACAAGAGTCTGCCTTCAGAGACCTTAGATCACTTAGAAGTGTTCAAGAAAGAATCTAAAGGAAATCAGATCGTCGCTAGGCAATGGGATCAGAAAAAGACTCTGAATCACCTCATTCGTCTGTCAGCGGCATCCCCAATCCTAAATGTCGTGGTCCGGGGAAAAAGCAGGGCAGGATCTCCTTCGCCAACCTCTTCCACAGCAAACGTGGTTCCAGGAGGAGCAAAGCTAATTCAGGAACACCTTTAGCACAACAGCACAGCCAGCAGCAGCAGCAGCAGCTCCTCCAGCCTCCCACTCCTACCGCTGCCTCCACGGACCCTCTTACCGCCGACCCGGCCGAGCCTTTATCCGCCAGCCAGGCCTCTCTGGGAGGGCAGGAGCTTCTCGAGTGCCCGCTGTGCCTGGTGCGCCAGCCGCGGGAGCAGCTGGCAGAGCTTCAGGGCTGCAGTCATCGCTCTTGCCTTTGCTGCCTGCGCCAGTACCTGCGCATTGAGATCACAGAGAGCCGCGTGCAGCTCAGCTGCCCGGAGTGTGCCGAGAGGTTGGCGCCCAGGCAGGTGGCACTCATCCTGGATGATGCTGCTCTGCTGGAGAAGTACGAGGAGTTCCTGTTAAGGCGGTGCCTCGCCTCGGACCCGGACTGCCGCTGGTGTCCGGCTCCAGACTGCGGGTGAGTCGGAGCACGTGAACCGTTCATGTTGTGTTTAAGTGACCGAGGTTATATCTGACAATTCCCTGATTTGTAAGCTGTCTATAAAGTTGAATGAGATACGCCTACACGTCTTTGAAGTATTCAGATTGAGTATTGTAATTCCAAGACACCAGTGCTGTCGTTACGCATATCAGGCCATCAATCAGAAACCATATTTACCACATTTATGCAAACATGTATGATTTAATCAGTTGAAGTATTGATTTTATTTCATTTTAGTACACCGATCGGTATGTTTTTGGAGACCGACCAAATACCCTTATGTTCCTTTCTTGACTTATTTATGTAATATTAATTTCACATCTGCATTTTTAACGTTTATTACAAACTTTACAAACGAAAAATAGTATAATATGTTAGTAACTCTAGCCAGATTGACTGATGAGATCTTATTTGTCCGTACCAGCTTTCATTCGCTGTTGGCATGAAAAATCTTTAACATCATTTAGTCTATAAATATCCGACGCTGTGAGTATCCTTGTTTTTTGGCATTTCTTGTGTAGGAGTTGCCTTAAAGGTCAGAGAGATGTATAGAGAGAGAGAGGGAGAGAGAGAGAGAGAGAGAGACCATAAGATGCAAGTGCTGTGTGGGAAGCGTAATTCAGCAGATGTGTCATTTGTAGAGTTTATGTTTACTGCACACTTGTGGCATTTAGGAGATTTGTCAATCTCAGTAGTGGGCCGGTGACCTACATATCAGGGACATGCCTGCGTCTGTCTTTTGAGTCAGCACCACTCCTTCTCCAGCCTACAGACGGGAATTTTCAGAAAGGGACGTTTTTTTAATATATATATATAGGTATAATTTTTTTTTTCTTCAAGGGAAAGAGAGATGCATTTCGGTAGCTGTTGTAATGGTTAGTTTCCATGCCGACTGCGAGGTTGATGACTTTCATCTCGAGACTATCTTTCCCAATCCGTGGCTTCTCTTTCCGTTTTTTTACTGTCAGTTGTCATGGCGACTGGGATGCAGTCCGGAGCCAGCGTTGCTAGGGGTAACAGAGGAAAGGGATTTAATTAAAGCGGTCATTACCTCCTTACTGGACCATGTGTGTGTGTTCTATACGGCATGTTGCTATGAACTATACAGTGACGGCTCGATTTCTCTGACTCAACCAGTAAGAACCTGTTACATTTTAAAAGCATCATCTTTTTTTTTTTTTTCTTTTTTTTTTTGATAAATTATTATTGTGGTTCTGTATTAAACATGATCCGACTAGTTTGTTTATATCTAGGCTTTCCATGGAATATTCTTTTTCTTCCTTAATGGAGTCATCTTGTTTTTTTGGCAACACGTAACAACATGCTGGTGAAAAGGGTTGTTTTTCGAGTTTGCTGATATTACAGCATGAAAGGAGATATCCCAGTTTGACGTTTTGGATTAAAACACACACACACACACACACACACACACGCACGCATGCGCACACACACACACACACACCGCACAGACGGCACAGCTTATCTCTCTAAATCTCTCCTCTTCATGATCATTTTTTTTTTCTTTTATCATCATTTTCCTCATTTCGTCATATCGTCGTTGTTTTCTGTTGATTTTGTGAAGCTGCTTTGAGATAATGATCATTGTTAAAAGCGCTATACGAATACAACTGAATAGAATTGATCATTCTTGAAAGTTCACATATAAAATGGCATATACAGTAAATGCTTTGATAATTGCACCCATAACAGCTGTGCTTTTTATTTCCATTCCGTTACCTTTCCCCTGCGTGTAGCCTCTAACCATATGTGTGCTTTAGGTCATGCTAGTATATTGTAGTTTTTCAGACAGCTCTCCTGACGTGTGCTCGTCTCTTCTGCCAGGTTTGCCGTCATTGCATCAGGCTGTGCCAGTTGCCCCAGGCTGGTCTGTCGCAGGGAAGGCTGTGGTGCCGAGTTCTGCTACCACTGCAAGCAGGCCTGGCATCCGAACCAGACGTGTGACTCGGCCCGGCAGCAGAGAGCGCTCTCTCTGAGAGTACACAGCAACCACTCGCCGAGTTACACAGCCGATCAAGGGCCCAGTAAGTCCCTTATCTACAGTATACTGTATATCTTTTATATCGATATCGCTGTATCTTTCACTTTCGGTCTATTGTACGACTGTATATTAAATGTAGTAAATAGTATAACAAAATAACATACTGTGTCAAACAGGCTGTTCACGGCACGTCGTAATAACAGTATAAACGGAGTGACGACTCTGAGTTATGTGCTGTTTCTATGGTGATGCACATTGCCAGTGAATGATACTAATGGATATGATTACAAACAGTTTTCTTAACCGTATTCTGACAAGTTAAACGATGGACTACTGTATTGAAATGAGAGATGCAGATGTTTACAATTCCTGATATGTCACTCCCATAGCTCTCTGTGACTATGAAAGGCGCTCGTGGAGGTGCGACCTCCAAAATACAGAGCGTCCGGCTGATTATTAGGAGATGGATTAAAAGTCTGAAATTCAACGAGTGTACTATATTTGTTTTTTAAAATATTTTTCTTATAGAGTAGATTTTCAGCCATTGACCCAAATTTACGCTTTTTCGTAAGACTGCAAGCAGTTCACTGTTACTCCTCCGTTAAATACTTGAAGTCTGTATCCCGAGCTGACGTTTGCATCGCATCGCACCGGCGTAATTTGTTACAGGACCCTCTGTGTGTCACTGCTTATACTAAACCCAACTCCATTAATCCTCACTCAGCTGACGATATCAAGCCATGTCCCCGGTGCGGCGCCTACATCATCAAGATGAACGATGGAAGCTGTAATCACATGACCTGTGCCGTGTGTGGGTGCGAGTTCTGCTGGCTGTGCATGAAGGAAATCTCTGACCTGCACTACCTCAGGTATCGCCTCACCTCTGAGGATTAGATTAGGCTCTGTAGTTCTCGAATAATATCCATCAATACATTCAATTTAGCCTTTTTGTCCACATTCTGCCAGCCCAATCTCAATTTATTTATTTATTTTTTTCTTCCTTTTTCAGCCCATCAGGTTGTACATTTTGGGGGAAAAAGCCATGGAGTCGAAAGAAAAAGATTCTCTGGCAGCTTGGCACACTGATCGGTGCACCGGTCGGCATCACGCTGATTGCTGGCATCGCTGTGCCTGCCATGGTCATTGGCATCCCGGTTTATGTAGGAAGGAAGGTAAGATACTCGTCCGATATGCGGTTAAGCTAATGCCGCGGCTAACTTCCTTCATTGAGGAGTTCTGGGAATTTAGACAGTAATACCAGGGAGTTTATGAGGAAGTGCGTTTGAATAATAAATGACTTCTTCTCAGTGATGTGGCCGTGCACTTCCTTGTTTGTTCACAGTGTGGTTTATATCGCCTGATTGCTTTTTTTTTTTTTTTAAGGCGTATCACATTATACTGGCAATGCTATTACTGTGTAATACTAGCTGTTGGGACATTAGCCAACATCAGTGAAACATTCCTGCTAAGCAATCAACTGTTTCCCTGATGAAATGTGACTTATAGTGCAAACGAATGATAACAAGTGAAGACGTACAGAATATTTATATTGGATCAGGCAAAGAAAACAACTAAGGAGAATTTCGATAACTGGAACTAGGTTATGAACGTGTCAGATTTGCGGAAGAAATGTGGTCGGAAAAGCTGATGAATGGGTGAAGTAAAAACCGTAGCTATATTTAATTCGGCCAGTAAGAGCATTTCCATAGACACACAGTATGATGAGGACACACAGGATTTGGGACTAAGCAGATGTGTGGCCACTTATTAGTGAGGCTAATAATAAAAAGACGTTTAAAGGTCTGATGAGTTTAGATCGACCCTATTCCACGGTGATGGCTGCTGCCACGCCCACCGTGCATAGTGGCCACTGTACAAGCCTCTGGAGGTTTCAGTGTTATGATCCGGGTTGCTTCAGTTGGTCAGGTCTAGGCTCGGCAACATTACGTGGCAATAAAATGAAGTCAAGAATGTACTGAATGACCGGGTTATCAAATCTCTTGAGTTTTTGTTTGATTTAAATTGTGAATGAAGTGATTTCTGAATCATTTTCACACATGAGCTGGCCACAACATTGTGTGCTGTAGTCAAAGCTAAATTGCGCAATTTTTTTTCCCCCTTCCGCCAGACGGTGTATAAGAAGTTTACAACCATTATGCTTATATATATTGCAAAAAATGAAACTCTCAAAATGATCTTCCAATAGAATGACCGTTTCAAATACACATTCCAGAATTATAAATAGAATTAATGAGCGTGTGTTTGTTTCAAAAGACTTACTGGAAACAAGCTTTTACTTTCTATTTATTGTAATCCTCATTGTTTCCTCTGAAACAAAAGAAAAATCCCTAGAGTTTTCCCCTAAAAAGTGACCAGCACAGTGAGCCAAAAATCAAGAAGTCGCACTTCCCTTGAATTTTCCACAAGTACGAAACCTACCACACCCACAGCAGCGTAATCGCATTACTGAACAAATAGGAATTCACCATTTCAAATGATGAAAACGCAGATCGTTGAAAAGGAACTATGACGAAGAGGTCACGTCCTTACGCTTAAGACTTTCCTGGGTCAACGTGAATATGTCATTTTGAAAGCACCGTGTATTGTTATATCCTGTGGGAAACACATCGTCATGCTATTTTTACTTTTCCTGGCACAGATATATGCTCATTATGAGGGGAAGAAAAACTCCCAGCACAGGAGAAACCTGGCCATTACTGGAGGCGTAGCCTTGTCCATCATCACGGCCCCGGTTATTGCAGCGGTCAGTGTTGGTAAGTTTTCAGTGGAAAAGGAATGGGATGAAAAACTGAGTGCGATTATACTGATAATATTATATTGAATATTGCTTATACTGATTTATTGACATTTACATTCTCTGACATTATCTCTGACACTTTACTGTAGTAAACATTTTCAACTAGGAAATGTAATATTATGCAACCAAACACAGACACATGGAGTGATACGAACTGTAAAACATCCCAGTGTGGATGGAGTAAATATCACTCCACTTTTCTAACACCCTTTAAAATGTTGTATAATATAATCATTTTCATACTTCCAAAAAAAATTTTTTCTTTTCTTTTGCTTATTCCTAAGAACTATTTTTACACTCAACAGTAAAGACATGTCCAGTGATAAATCCCTTGTCATGTTCTTAGGTATTGGCGTACCGATCATGTTGGCATACGTGTATGGTGTGGTGCCGATATCGCTGTGTCGCGGTGGGGGCTGTGGAGTTAGCAGAGGAAAGGGGCGAGGTGTCAGGATTGACTTTGATGAAGACGATGGGCCCATTACAGGTAAAAAGCCTTTGTCGTCATATGAGGGGCGTTCACGTCAAACTGGGACTTGTGATGAAATTTCTTGGAATTGAAGGCGTAAAGCCGGCTTAAAGGATGTTTGTACTGCAAGCAATATACGGTGATGAGACTCTTAAAATAAAAAACCGTCCCATGTCTGTGAATAATAACAATCCCAGCCGAGGTGGATCAGATCCCACTGCTGTCATTCCCGTTCAACTGATCTGTGACAATCGGCGGATAAATTGTCACCGATTTGCATAAGAGACGCATCTGTCTGTGAGAACTATGCGCAAAATCATTCAGGAACAGCACTTGCACATTACAGGAGTTTGCCTGGAAGCTATTACCACATCGCCTGTACAGTCCTGAACTCACTCCAAGCCATTTCCACATGTTTGAGCCATTAAAGGAGTTCCTGGGAGGCCAGCGTTTTTAGATGTGAAGCAGGCAGTTCCATCATGGCTCTGGGATACTGAGGAAACGTTCTATCTTGATGGTATCCAAGCACGTGAGAAACCCAGGGATAAGTGTATTAGTGTAGCCGGGGATTAGATAGGGACACAAAGGTTGCTTTTAACTCCCATAACCTTTCTGTCATTCTGCGAAATCAAAAGTCCCGGTTTGACTTGAACACCCCTTGTACAGTTTTTCTTATGCTATTTACCACTAATACTCAAGCTCTTAGATGTGTAACACATCTCCTCTCTTTCTTGTTTTTGCTCATGTAGTTGCAGATGCATGGCGAGCCCTGAAGTCTCCCAGCCTGGGTGAGAGCAGCCTCGAGGGAGCAGCCAGTGGCCTTAGTACCACCTCACCTAGCGAAGGGTTGTCTGTGGCCCCCGGGGGCCTTGCTGACATGCCCAACTTCAACACGCTCGCCGGAGGAGCTCTCGGAGCCCGGACTGGAAAATACAGCAGGTGTGACAAAGTCCCCATTGTTACCTGTACATTCCATTCAGAGTTTGACACGAGGGACCGTCATAGCTGTGAATTACGTTTATATTAACTTAACTGTGTCGATGTTTCAGGCTGGAGGTTCAAGGCACTGAGATTGGAAAGGAGGGTGCGCATCGAGAGACGGGGAGCTTGGGAGCAGCCAGTGATTGCGCAAGCACTCGAGGCATGGCAGGATCCATTACTTCCTCGTACACGATACCGGATAGGTATGTGCGCTTCACCGTTGCTCATCAGTCTGCCGTGGCATAGTCTGGATTTAATGTGCTGCAAGGGCGAGATCTTGATGAGGCTCGAATTGTGTAGTGATAAGAGTTAAGCATGTTCAATACAGAACATGTTCGAGTTATGAGTTTTTTTTCTAAATTATATATCATAGTTACATTTGTTTAGTGTGTGTATATACAGAATTATCAGGTTTAATGATGGCATTTTTCTTTCTGAATGTAATACAATTATTATTATTATGATTATTATTATTATTATTATTTAATGCACAGGCTAAAATCTGATATATAATATGGCCAGCTTGCCAATGAAACTGTCAATGGTAAACTATTATTGTAACACAAGGTTTTATCGATGGCATAATTTCACACTTTCATAATGTTTCACTGCGTTCATGCCGTGCTTCCTTAAAATACCAAACAGTGGGGTAAACAGAAGTGCTCTTTAAAAAAAAAAAGAAGAGAAAAAAAGGCTTCACTAAACACGTGTCCTTTTGTTTAATTTGTACTTTGTTCAGACATTGTGTGTTTAGTCTGTTTACTCTTATCTTCTCCTTTAAAAAAACATTTGCAGGAAGAGGAATGATAGATTAAATCATCCACCTCATTTCAGTAAATTAGAGGGGTCATGCTGAATGCAAATTTTTTTTTTTGACGTCAGCCTATGTTATCATTTACTTGAAGGACTTAAATATAAAAAAATATATCATTTTTAATAATATAAAATAATATCATATTTATATATATATATATATAAATAATTTAATAATAAATATTACTGATATAAATGAACCATTCTTGACTTTCCATTAACTGCAGATCTGTCAAAAAAATAGTCTGTGTAATTCATACCGTCCTGTATTTGTGATGCGTTGCAGAGAAGGCACAAACCTGGAGATTCAAGTGGACATTGAAACCAAACCCAGCCATCTGTGCTTAACCAGCGAGGAGGATCTGGCTCCTCGTGCTTGCGCCATGGCCGTCGCCTCGGCGGAGGAGCCTCAGGACTGCAGCTCTCGCCGAGGGAGGGTTTTATCCCGCTCGTCTCTGGGGCTGTCATCAGGAGGCTCGATCAGAGAGGGGCTCGGTGACGTAACTCTGGCTCAGCCCGAGAGCATCCGGAGCGACCTGGAGACGTCCGATACGCAGTCGGACGACATCGCCGAGCTCACGTCAGAGGACTGCGACTCTCCTCACCCTGCTCCTCCTCAGCCCACCTGCCGAGCCCAGAACTCCACCGATGGCCTGCACTGCCCTGATGGCGTCATCCTTTCTGTGTGAAAAGTACCAGAGAGATTTGACTTTTTTTTCCGTATTATTTACCTTTTTTTTTTTTTTTTAAGCTTGCGTGCTCTCTGGGGAATTTGGTGGCATGGGTCTGCCTGTCCATTTTGCCTAAATTATTGACAGGGCTCTACCTCTACAATTCATACTGTTAATCATTCATGTACCGACTGGTGCAAAAAAAATGCCTTGGCTATTGAAGCAAAAAAAAAAAAAAAAAACCCACAAAAACATTGTGAAGAGAATTCCTGTCAGGAAGGACAAAACAAAACAAACAAAAAAACAAAAAAAAACAGAACAGAACATAGTATCAAGCACACATGTACAATTTGTGAGGGACTCTGGAAAGGGTTTAATTATGGACTGTAATGTGTTCTTTTTTTATGTATGTTGGGAGTGTGTGTATATCAAATTTTCTTTTATTTATAACAAAAGCAACCTGGAAATTGTATCATTTGCCATATGCATGTGTGTGTATGTATGTATGTATGTATGTATGTATGTATGTATGCATGACCCGCATTTGTATATGAGGATACAAGTATAGTATGTAGTAGTTGCACTGACCAAGTTTGCACAGTGATAAGATGTAAATGGACCTGCACATGAGTTTCACCCGCACAGAGAATGAAGTTCGGTGATGGAGGAGACGCGCTCTTGCAGTATGTTAGGAACAAATAGCGGGGGAGCATCGGGACGTTTTCAACCCGAAGCTGATTATTTCCCTATTTCCCTAAGGGAATCCTGAAGTGTTGTATTCCTATTACACCACAGCATTCTGCCAACAAGTTTTTCATTAGTTATAGAACTTTATAATTTATATACTGTATCATTTCTATCCATCTGTGGCTACATTTAATGTTATGGAACATCTCGGAACCAAGTTAAAGACGTTCGTGTTCGTGCGAGTTGTTACTGTGATACGATGCTGCATTACTCGGAGCTCTTTTTGACCGATCAGATTTAAGAATCGAGCAGCGCTGTGGTTTTAAGAAGACTAATCACTTCACAAGCAGATGCTTCCACCTTAATCATGGTCTGCCTGCCTTAGAGACACTGCTCTCTCCATCATGTCCCTCTGTAGCTTTCCCGCTGACAACACTATGTGCTTGTGTGTGTGTGTGTGTGTGTGTGTGTGTGTGTGTGTGTGTGTGTGTGTGTGTGTGTGTGTGCGCGCGCGTGTGTTATTTCTAAGTTTGTATAAATTAAGCAGCATCAACCGTCAAACAGACCACCTGATGCACTTTTTTTTTTTGGTAATAAAGCCTTGTATTATTATTATTATTATTATTATTATTATTATTATCATGAACTCCCTGCAATGTGTTTGGACTCTAGTGTCTCCAGATAATAAATGAAAATCATCAGCTTCTTGCACTTTATCCCAGTATTTGTCAAAGCTAGTTTTACCTGTATACTTAGTATGCATCTGATTCATCTTCTTTTAATTGTAACTCCCCAAAAATGACAAAACCAATTGATTGTATACTATTTGTTTGTTATATTATTGTGGAATGTAATGGAATATTATACTTTTTTTTTCATATGCTGCAATTTGGCTTCTTATGTGTTTTCAACTATAAAATCTTAATCATAAACTAATGAATGTTATGTCATTTTTTTTTTTTTTTAAACGATAGCCCTGAGAGTATGATCCAGTCAAGATCCAGTGTTATATTTGGGTAATAAGCTGAGCTAATGTGAATTTGACAGTAATGACAACCTAATTATTATTGGAAAAAGAAAACACACTAGATAAAGAAGACTTTCTTGCACAGTTCGTATCTCAACACGGTGATCATGAAAATAAACATTTGTATTGCAACGGTCACTTTCGTATTTTCTGTTTGCGATCTAATGACGTCTGGCATTTCCTGCAGATTTCTGAGTGCACTATAGCAGTAGGTTCCAGCCTAAAATGCAGTTAAGTTGGTTATTTGAGCTGTACTACATTAGATGTGATCGAGATCTTTATCGACTGGTGATCAGGAACCTAAAGCTAAGGTATCTACCTAAAGCTATCTCCAAAGTCCTACGATAATATTGTTTAATAAATACATATTACACTTCACCTGGTATTATCGTGTGTATGGTGCGGGTTGAAATCATAAAATCCGAATCTGTACCCCAGCTGCGGGCTCAGGTTGTCTGACAGTCGAGGGCTGGGGTGGGGTGGGGTGAGGTGGGGTGGCAGAATAATAAAAAGGTCACCTCCTACACACAGAGGAAAAGAAGAGGGCACCTGGAGTGCACTAAATCGGGTTTTGTCTTACTAATGTTTTTACTATAGAGACGCCCAAGAGGGCAGGTTGTCATGAAGGCAGAAATACCTAGAGGGTTATTCATCTCATTTTCTCTATCGAAAGGGCATCTACTAGGGCATTTCATCAGGTTGCCTTGCATGTAAGAGAAACCCTACAGAGCACTGCACCATGTCCTCTTTACTATAAGGGCACTATAAATGACACTGTATCTACTTATATCTTCAGTACACACACTTAAGCCACTTATTTTTCATTTTAACCCAGGAAGGGGAACCCTGAACCATCCAGTGCCCTAAACATTACAGTGCACTGCCAACTTTATAAAGGAGCATCATACCATACATATTGAGCAACTTTCAATATATATAATAACCAATGTGTTTGGTTCAGGTTAAAGTTATCTGTTGAAATTTGTGCTTAAAAAAACGAAATGTCTAGTTGTGGCATAGCATCTTAGAGGATTAGTGCTGTCGCCTCACACTTCCAAGGTTGGGAACTCGAATCTGACCGCAACTCTTGGTGTTCTCTTGTGCTCGGTGGGTTTCCTCTGGGATGTCCTGTCCCCCCCCCCCACAGTCCAAAGTCATGTCGCAGGCTGATTCGTATTTTTAGCTTGCCTTATATTGTATCATTAGGTGTGTAAGTGAATGTACACATGTGCCCTTCTAGACTGAGTTCCCTGAGTCAGGCTTCACATCAACCCTACACAGGAATATGCAGTGAGAAATGAAAATACAAACATGAAAAATGAATAAATTGCACTATTTAGTGCACATGCATACCTTTTACATTCATATGACACTAGTTATGTTTGTATTGTTTGACCTGAGACTATGTGGCGCATTCAAGTGAAACCGGGACTTTCTCATGAATGAGGCGTAAAATTGATTGATATTTACAGAAGACTTACAGTAGCTCTTAGACTCTTAGCTGTCAAAACATTTCAATGGAAAAGAAGATCCTGGTTGAGGTGGCTCAGAGCAAACCGCAGTCGTTCCTGTGAACATGTAGCCTGGTTTGATCACCAAAGGCGTTATGTTTTTGCACAAATTAATTGCACAATTAATTGACTAATTAAATACGTCCTGGTTTGACTTGAACACCCATTGTACATTATAAAAATTGATTCAATAAAAATGTATCCAAAAGATTGATGGTCATAAATAATTATTAGAATAATTCTTAGTGCGATTACTCCAGTAAATGCGTATTCAGTAGTTAATTTCTATTTTATTTTAAAACTTATTTTTACTTTCTACTGACTATTTTACATCCATCCATCCATCCATCCATCCAGGAACCTCTGTAGTCTAACTAGGGACTGTGGAGGCCAGTGGTGACCACTGTATTTATTCCCATTTATACACCCGTGGTAGGACCTCCGGTCATCACTCACACACGCATACACACACAACGGGCAAAATCCTAATCTGCATGTCTTTGGACTGTGTGAGGAAACTGGAGTACCCAGAGGAAACCCACCAAGCACAACATACAGGGACATCATACAAATCTGGAATCAAACCTGAACCTTGGAGGTGTGAGACCACAGTTCTATACACACTACAGTATATAAAAAATTCTCAACTTCACATCACTAATTATTACCACAGCGCCATCTTCCGTCCTTCCGTCACCACTGCTCCGATGATGTCATGGTAGCGCTTTCCGGCAATGTCGCAAACTGTGACTCTGCGGAACTGGTTTACGGAAAGTCGTCAACGATCTCTGGAGGGTCTGGAAAAGGTTAAAGTGAACCCGGAGTGTACGGTGACTTTTTTTGGTCTTTTAAAAATTAAGAATTATATGGAGTTTATGTTTATATTAGAAGGAAAATATTTCAGAGCGTAATTTCATTGTGTAAACATGTTTACTGCTGGGAAAGTCGATCGGACGCTGTATTAGCTAGCATTGCTGTGTGGCTAGTTAGCTAAGAGCTAAGCGTCTGAAAGCACAACTAGAGTCGGGAATGTGTTCTGTAGCTCTTGCACACTTAAAAGGAATAACCGTATGTTTATTGAATGTAGAAGTTGTACCGTTGTGTATAGTAGGCCAAATTATTAGATAATGGCGCTGGTTACAGGCTGGTGCCATGACAACGTAAGTTAAGCTTTAGACATTAGCAGGTTTGTGTAAGCAGGTGGTGAGAGAGCTGGCCTGAGTAAATGACTAAATCTCTAGATAGAGGGTGAAGCGAGGGCTATTTTTCACATGGGGATAGTCAGGTGGCATTGTGTATCACATGGGGATAGTCAGGTGGCATTGTGTACACAAAATAAATATTTGTGCCATTGATCAGATATTCATTCTACAGATCAGAGTGCAATATGTATATACACACTGATCAGCAATGACATTATGACCACCCACCCAATATTGAGTAAGTCCCCCCTTTGCCACCAAAACAGCAGTGCACTGTGTGTTCTGACATCTTTCTGCTGGAACCAGCATTAACCTTTTCCTGAATTTGATTTATAGTAGTTCTTCTATTGGACGAGCACTACATGGGCCAGCCTTCGCTCCCGATGTGCATCAGCAACTCTTGGCCACCCATGACCCTGTTGCGAGTTAACTGGTTTTACTTCCTTGGATATCTTTAGGAATGTTCTGACCCCTGCAGCCTGGGAACATCTCACAAGAGCTGCAGTTTTGGAGTTGTCTAGCCCTTACAATTTGGCCCTTTACAAGGAAGATACATTTTCAATATCTTGTTACAGTGGTGGCTGGAAGTGGGTGGGATAAAATTAAACAGCAAGTGAACCTTTTTTCCTAAAATGCTTCCTGTTGGAAGCATTGAATTTAAGTGACTGTGACAAGGGGCAAATTGTGATGGCTAGAGGACTGGGTCAAAGCACCTCCTAAACTGCAGCTCTTGTGGGATGTCTCCAGACTGCAGTTTTCAGGACCTAACAAAAGTGATCCAAGGAAGGAAAACCGGTGACGTGGTCTTGTGTGGCCATGGCTTACTGATGTACATGGGGAACGAAGGCTGGCCCGAGTAGGCCGATCCAATAGAAGCACTTGTGTAGATTAAATTGCTGAAAAGGTTAATGCCGGTTGTGATAGAAAGGTATTGCTGTTATGGTGTTAAAACGGCGGGCCTGCTCGATGTTAGGCAGGTGGTTATGGCTGATCGGTGTAATACGCAGTGTACATGTCAATTAACCTGGATGTGTCTGAGCTCATCATACATGTTTTTATTTTCTAGAACCATGCCGTTTGTTGACCTTCAGTCCAGGCTGGGAATCAATTTGGACCAGTGGATCCTGGCCCAGAGCGGAGAGCAGCCTTACAAGCGAGCTGCACGTTGTCACGCTTTTGAGAAAGAGTGGATCGAGTGTGGCCATGGCATAGGTCACACCCGTGCTAAGAAAGAATGCAAGCTTGAGTTTGAAGATTTCTATGAGTGCATGCATCGACAAAAGACGGTTAGTCCATATAATATAAGCAAGTTATTTCACGGTCTGCTAATACTGCGTAGCACAGGTGTGTTTGCAGGGAACAACAATTTCAGCGTATTTGTTTACACTGATGAGGGAGACAAATTATTAGTTACTGGAAATGTAAACATTCATCTGAGATATAATTTTTTTTTTTTTTACTGTAATGATCCAGTCTCTGAAAGCTGGATAGAAGTATGCTGGTATTTTCTTTTTACACTTAAGTGTATAACATTAAATCATCTTATATAATCTCACATAAAATTTTATTAATGAAATTGCAGGGAAATGTGTTCATCCTAAAGTGAACAGAATTAAAGCTTAATTATTCACTCCAGAGTTCAGTAAAATCCCCAATATTTGACTTTCTTGCACTGTTCGTGCCTCAACATGCTGAACTTTCTTCTTATATTCTTAACATTCCTGTATCCTCACCCAGAACAAGCGCTTGTATGAGATTCGGAAGCAGAAGGAGAAGCTGATTAAAGAAGGCTCATACACACCTCCTGCACATCACACTGGCAATGAAGAACCTCGGCCCTGAACCCTGAGCTCTCAGCTCCCCGTGCAGCTCGCTGTTAGACACTCGGTGTGCTGACTCTCTTGTGTATTATAATTATTCTAACAATATTGTTTATCTGTTCCACTCGAAATTTAATAAATACTATTCATCATTTTGTGTCTGGTTATAGATTTTTTCTTTTTACACTGACTTAAGGACAGCGTAATTGTCAACACTGGTAAATGCTTCTTAATCACACGAACATCTAATTAATAAAGTTAATTTGCTGCTCTGTTTACAGTAATCGAATAATAAGTACACAACCAGGTGTCCTTTTACCACCCACTGTGGATGTCTCGATCAGTTTGATTTCACGTATACCACAGTATTTTGCCTGCAATGTATAGTAATTAATCAGTTTCATATTTTTTTACCGTCTGATGCATAGAAACAGGTTAAACCTTATCACTTATAATTATCTATAAAGAGTAATTCACTCATCAGCCTCATTCTCTTAAATCTATCTTGCATTAGACTAAAAAGTGCAGCTTTTCATTTGCAAAGCACAAAATCCTCTGGCCTGAAGATTTCTGTGTGGAGGACATTTTTCTCTGACCCTCAGGTCTGATAAACATTCATTTAGCAAAAATGTGATGTTTTTATTAGCAGATTTTTAAATCCACTTATTAGTCTTGGATTTTCTAGAGTATCTACCAACTCTCTGTGTTTGAGCTGTTACTATAGAAGTCAAGAACTTCAGTCCAATCAGATACAACAATGTTGAAGAGCTGTGATTAATGTCATTTAACCTTGATATTGGATTACAATTTTCAGCTCCACTTTAGTTTATTTATTTTTTATTTTTGTATTTTTTTGCAGCTAGACTTATTAAAAGATTGACAGTTGGTACATATGTAACATAGTTCTAGTCCACTAGATGGCAGTAGAAAACCATCAATTTCTCACAATGACTTGTACATTGTGTGTACACCATTACACATGTATGAAATTGGTTCATTATTGAAATAAACAGTACAGTCCAATACCGTGCAAAAACAGAATATGGAACAAAAAAACCTTTTAAAAAGACTTCAGAGTCTGGAGTCTTCAGATATAATTTGAAGAAGATATTCCAGCACAGTTGTTAGAGCCGGAGGATCTTTACGTGGGTATGGGAGTATCTGATATGGAGGAACCAAATATTCCCACTGGTATAGAACATCTGACACCTTTGACTTTGAAAGGACATTGTACTTGTTAACAAAGAGAAAGCAGCCCCCACTATTGTGCAAGAGTTTTAGGCAGGTCTGAAAAAAATGAAATTAAGTGTTATTTTTTATCAATTAACAAAATGGAAAGTAAATGAACAGAAGAGAAATCTAAATTAAAATCAAATGAGTATTTGGTGTGGCCAAAGCAGCATTAATTTCTCTAGGCACAGTACACTTGCACACGAGTAGGTTTTTCCAAACATCTTGGAGAACTAACCCCAGATCTTCTGTACTGTAGGCTGCCTCAAATCCTTGTCTCTTCAGTTAATCCCAGACATACATGATGATGTTAAAATGTGGGGCCAAACATTCACTTTCAGGACTCCCTCTTTTTCTTTAGTTCCTAATGACATTGGCTGTGTTTGGGGTTGCTGTCTAAATCTGGGGCCAATCACATGCTTTGATGGTTTTGCATGATGGATAAATCATCATCTCATCGTCTATACCGCTTTACTGTGTTTAAAGTGTACAAGTGTAAGGACTGCTAATAATAGCTGCTGGTTTAATGCCAGAGGGTAGTCACATCAAATATTGATTTGGTTTAGATTTTACTTAGATTTTTTTTTTTTATTGTTAAAAAAATAAACAATTAAAATATATATTTTAAAAAGCATTCCTACTTACATATAGTGTGTGTGTGTGTGTGTGTGTGTGTATAATTCAGCTCAAATTATAATCTCAGAAACTAAAAGGAAACCCTTTGGTATTATATGTTATTTGTAAATGAAAACATATTTACAGTAAATATACATATTGTATATGAGCATGTAAAGTCAAACAGTTATAAAGACCAGTCACATCAAATACTGTGTGGCTTATTAAAGAATGATAAAATAGCATATGGTAATATATTATAGTGGACAGAATTGAAATAATATTAGGCTACACAATTCTAAATCAACATCCGTAAAACCTTACAGGTTTCTCAGAAATGTAGATTGTATTTGAGCACATGGAGGAGAGATTTCTATCTACATTTATATATATAAAATTGTTTTCCAGCAGGACTGCCCACAGTACCAAAACTACCCCTAACTGGTTTGCCCACCAGTCTTGAAATATTTCTCTTTTATCTGTGATGAAAAAAAGTTTCACTTTTTGAATTCAATTATGTATTTCTCCCCCCATGATATTCTAATATTTTAAGAATGTGTATATACAACCTAGCACAATAAACTACAAAACTAAATTCACTTGCTTAGCATCACTCATAAGGAGATAAAATATGATGTTTCTCATGCAGGCTCTCATTTGTCATATTGGAAGTTTAGTTTGATTAGAAGCGACAGTGTTTGGTTGAGTTAATCCTGTGGTGCTGAGCTAAATTCCTGCGCTTTTAGTCACACTTCAGTTGCTCTGACTACAACTTCCTCACACAGAAATCCATACAGGGATGTGTGTCTGACCTCGAGTCACACTGCTCTAACTCCAACCTGCTACTCCTACTTAGTAAATCATATGTAGCTCATATTCATCATTATAACTTTGTGAGGTGTTTTGAATGAATTATAAGAGCTATAAGAGAAAAGAGCCAGAAAACAGATCAATTATTTTGCACCAAGGCACAAAATACAGTAGATACATAATTATTAACTGTGCAGTTCAGAATCCTCATCACTCCAAGTCTAAAAGCCTGTACATGATACAGAATCAATGCTTGTGTCTGCGTGGAAGAACATATTGATGAATGACATGTATTTAAATGCTTTTAGGGTAAAGGTTTGAAAAAGTGGACATCTTCAGGATAATCGTTATATATGGATGCACTGATATGAATGGTATTGTTTTCAGATGCTGGAGCAAGAACAGAAATGGATGTGATATATTTGAAGATCTGTTTCACTGATATATTTTATGTTGTGAAATGATAAATGTTGACTTTTGAACCTAGCACGTTTGAAGCTATAAGTTTGTGTACACCTGACCATCACACTCACATATGTCCTTTTTGACCACCCTTTTCTGATTTATTCCCTTTTACTGTTATAGAAACTCCCACTCATCTGAAAAGGCTTTACACTAGATTTTGGAGCATAGCTGTAGGGATTTGTGTTCATTTAGCCACAAGAGCATTAGTGAGATCAGACGCTGATGTTGGGTTGTATTCCAGTCCCCCCTCCGCCCGACCACCATGGGCTCTAGAAACTTTAGCAGCACTGCCTCTCGTCTCTGGAATTTTCTTCCTAAAAACATCTGTAATATACATTACAAGTCTCCAACCACATACAAATCACGTCTAAAGACCTTTTTATTCAGGAGTGCTTATCCCACATGATGTAAGGCAGCACTCAAATCTCCATGTGATTTTAAATGTCCAGGATCTGGGTTCGATTCCCACCTTTGGTGCTGTGTGCATGGCGTTTGCATCTTCTCCCCATGCTCATATGAGTATGAGTAAATCATGTATAGACAGACCTTTAAACACGTTGTGTATATGTAGTCCTAGGCTAAGATCGCATGCACCACTGTCTAACTCATGCATCATTATGCTTCCTGATTCCTAGTGATTCCTGATTCCGTCATCATCTCATTAAGGTGTGTGAATGAGTTTGGGGAATGTGATATTGATGGTTGTGGTTTTAAATGTTTAAGGTGATGTTTTAGACACTGTCTATAGTTTTATTTAATATTGTTTTTATGTTATTTACTACTCAATGTTATTAATTTATCTCTTGTTTATTCTCTTGTTTGGGACTACAAAGGTGCCTATATCAATCAAATGCATAATTTTTTTAATTAACTTTCATCATTATCATTTTTACCAGGGGGACTATCCCAGGAGACTTAGGCCATGAGGAATATGCACGCAGAGGTGGGAATCTGGCTGGGAATCGAACCCGGACACTGGAGGTGCAGGGCAACAGTGCTAACCACCAAGCCATTGTGCTGCCCATTACTATTATTATTGTTATTATTCAGCATTCCATATCATCCAAAATGTATTCAGCGGGGTTGAGGTCAGAGCGCAAGATTTGAGATCTTCTACTGCAACCTTTACAGACCTTGCTTTGTGCACAGGATGACATGTTTATGCTTTAGCATAAAATGTCACCCTGTACAACCTTTGTGGGAACGATTTTGGGGGGGAAAAAATATACTGTATGAGTGTGATGCTCATTTTCAATTCAATTCAATTCAATTCAATTCTATTTCTATAGCGCTTTCAACAACGGTCATTGTCTCAAAGCAGCTTCACAAATTCAAAAGAAGAATGGTTTATGGAAGTGTGTATGAGTGAGAAAAACGTGTCTAGATCATAATGAGATTGTCCCTGAAGGGTGACGGCGACAGCGGCAAGGAAAAACTCCCTGAGATGGCAGTAGGAAGAAGCCTTGAGAGGAACCGGACTCCAACCCATCCTCGTAACAGGAATCATATGCAGATAGAAGTTCAATACGACAGAATTTATCATGGAGACCAATTCAACACAGGGATGAGTCAGGAGGTGTAGAGGATCACTGAGAGCTCAGGACCAGCATGAAGCAGAATCCAGCTGGAGCTGGTCCTTCTCTGGATATAGACAAACCTTTTACCACTTTGTGTATATGTACAACTAGTCCATGTCTAAGTCATGCATCATTTAATACTATACTGTTTAAATATACTGATTTGAGTGATTTCTGATTGAGCTCATTAAGGGGTGTGGATGGAGATTGGGGAACGTGATGGTGGAGGAGGAGATGGAGGGGGGTGAAGAGGAGGAGCAGGAGTAGGAGAGAGAGAGAGAGAGAGAGAGAGAGAGACTGTGAGGAAGAGGAGGAGGAGGGGAGAGAAGGAGTGAGAGCGGGAGAGAAGGAGGGATATGAAAGGAGGGGAAGAGACAGCCATTACCGGAGCGGTCGGCCAGTCTAGTCCTGCTCTTCCGTTACCCGGCTCGCTGTGATCACCGCTTCCACAACCGCCCACAGCGGATCGCGTTAAAAAAAAAAAAAAGAAAAAAAGCCGGCGGGATCTGCTCGCATCCCCGCGCGCGTGGCTCAGTCCGGGGCTCGGGGGCTCCGACCATCTCCGGTAAGGCGCTTTAGAAACGTAAACTGTCTGCTTCTGTGATGGCTTCTCATCTCCATTCACAGCGCTCGATTCAACTGAAACTGCAACTGAATTCCTGCGATCTTAAAAGCAGTTGATCTTATTAAGGGCTGCTATTTCATTAGGGAGGATTTAAAAATTTTTTTTTTTTTTTTTTGTGGCGCACCAGCACTGTGATCTCAGCCATCATCATCATCATGAGGTATACTGTGTGTGTGTGTGTGTGTGTGTGTGTGCTGGATGGACAAAAGGCTTCCCATCATGAGCCAAGCCCAGATTTTACGTTACATTGTACGTTAAACGGTTTTTTTTTTTTTTTTAATTTCAAAATAAGCTTTGACTTTGATCCATTGTTGCTTCATAAAGATCCTCTTTATTGATTCCCAGGAGCCTGGGAGATTTCCCACTTACTGTATATCAGCCAGCTATTCAGTCCAGTCTAGGGTTTTGATCACATTCCTGAACACACCCTAGAAATCTGAAAGTCAAATGGTACAGAACATAACTGAGTTTAATATGAAGCGAATGGAAGGAGTTCCTGGTTTCCGTGTTGAGCTGTGAGGAGCTGGACGCTTTCTAACGCCTTATAACCTCTCATCGTCTGTACCGCTTTATTTGTAGACTTTAGGTACACCCTGGACAGGGTGGAAATCCATACACACACTCACACGCTCATTCACGCACTACGGGCGATTTGGGAGCACCAATTAGCATTGGTGTGAGGAAACCCACCAAGCACCAGGAGAACAAGACCACGCGAACTCCATGCACACAGACACCGAGGAGGGAATCGAATCCGGACCCTAGGGATTCAAGGCGACGGTGCTAACCACTCAGCCACAGTGCCGCCTGGCCTTATAACCTATACAGCACATTTACTAGAAATATACAGACAAATCCCAATTCGAATGGATTTTTAACAGTACACATATCAGATCTCTGAGGATCTCCTGATCCAGACATCCTCGCTGTATCCGTGCTATCAAACCGAACACTTACAAGTATGTCATATCATCAATGCTACACCTTTTGTATCTCTAATATGTGTCTTTCACCTGTAAATGGGAACGTAGTATATCTTTAAATATAGCTCTCCATAACTTATAATGCTAATGCATGCGTTATGCTTCTGGAGACACATGAATCCAGTGACCTGCATGGTTTTATGCTGATGCTGACATTGCACAAGCTGCCCTCTTCCGCATACCTGAACTCAAAGATGTTCGCTGTTCTTTATTACTGATCAGAGAGCACGTATGCCATCCCTCCTACCCGGAGGGGTCAGTTAGTTTGGTTCTTTTGGCTCCGACAGATGGCCGTGGCATCATCTGATGATAGGTGTGAACTCTTTTCTGTTGTATGTAGGATGCATTTTAAACATGATTTAAGGACCACCTGCCTGGCCCCCTCCAAAAAGTCATCATTTCAGAAATGTCAAAACTAGGAAGATTTGAAATTCGTGAAACCTTATTAAAAACCCTTCAACACTTTGCTATGTTTAATAGAGAAACCCTAACTCTAATCCCAGATCATGCATTTCCATATACTCACAATGTGATGAGAACTCACAGGATTGGTACTAAACAGCTGTGTGGTCATAAGTAAACCACTTATGAGACTAATCAGAAAAAGATTGGACTTTGGAGCAATTTAAAAGGTCGTCTGATGTGATGAGTCCAAATTGACCCTATTCCAGAGCGATAGGGTAAGAAGGGAAGCGCATGAAGAGATGCACCATCATGCATAGTTCCCAGTATACAAGCCTCATGGAGGCAGTGTTATGATCTGGGTTTGCTTCAGTTGGTCGGGTCTTGGCTCAGCAACGTTATGTGGCAAATACATGAAGCCACATCAATGTGAGGGTGTCACAGCAGTGGTGTTTTTCTTCCCTGATGGCACGGCCATATTTCAGGACTCAAATTGTGAAAGTGTGGCTCTGAATCATTTTCACACATGAACTGGCCACCACATTCTGTTCTGTAATCAAAGCTAAAGGTGATTGAATGAAATCTTAGAGTGTTTGAGTATTTTCTGACCAGGTAGTGATAAGTAAGTTATATCACCTGTACCTTACCAGGTAAAAGACAAATACTTAATGCACAAATGATGCACCATTGATGGTACCATGTCAGCATCAAAGAACAGTACAGTTTGCGCCATTATTTCTGACAGTACCGTATGCAGTAATGTTCTCTGATCGTCCTCAAGATCCATCTTGTGTTCATTGGCTTCACTTTTCATCATGGCATGAAACACATCAGCGGAATGTCAGAACTGATCCGATCCATGGCCCAGTGATCCATGTGATACTCAGCACATCAAACATCTCTTCATTCTTTGCTGAAATATCATTTTCTTGATTGTACATACTTGATTGTTGGTCTGTGGCATTTATACAGTAGTATGTTGGATTTTTGAACACTATGCAAACTTTTCTACGTATACTGGTTGGTCCATGTTGTAGGAGTGAACATAGAAGAGATGGCTAATATTGTTCTATGTACTGCATAGTTTATGATCTTGAGTCATTTATTAATGACATTTTCTGACCACAGGGCTGCATTCGAACAGATGTTTTGGGGTTGGTGGGCTGTTCCTAAACCCGGCAGTGACACAGAGGGAACACTGCAGTATCTGAGACAGATCTCCTGCTGCATGTTATTTCCACGTCAGGCTGATCTCTCGCTTTTTTTTTTTTTTTAAAGAATACTCCTCAAGTTAAATATTTCCACTTTGCTGGCGGTGGTATGGTGGTTATTTAGGATTGATGGATGAGATAGATGGGGGTTGACACATTGTGGATAGCCCCAGATCATTAATTTGATGTTCTTCTAAGAACCCTTTTCATATTCTAATCCTGAATGACGTGCACTGTTAATCTAGCACCGTTATTCTTTTTAAATAGGCCTCTGCATTGTAGTCGGACATAAACTCCCATTCATTTAGTCAACAATAAATGGAGAACGCTGATGAGTGCAGTACACTGAAGAATGTGTGTCCGTTGGTCAGTTCATGCCATTCCCTCTGTAGCGAAAGCTACATAGCTTTAAGAGGCCTTCTTGCTTAAGCAGGGTGCTAGTGTAGGTTTTAGATCTTGGTGCATATTTTCTCTTCCTTGCCATGGAGTGAAGCGTGATGCTGAGGCATGCATTTTCTCTTGAGTGTATTCGAAATGCCGTGCCAACTCTGTGTCAGCACACATGACTCCTGCAGCTGCTGTGATCTGTCAGAGTGAATGGCAAGATTGAATGGATTCAGCCGAATCCATTCGGTTTTTACACATTTACAAAAAAAATGCAGTTTTTTTTTCTCCCCCCTTTACATTGTGCCTCACAAGCATAATGAGACCATGTGGTTGCGAACCACGGCTATTTATAAGAGCTGGCTGCCACAGAAGGAAAACATGGCAGCAAAGGCCGGAATGTTAATCGCACTTTGGCCTCTTTAAGGATCTCTTTAAACTCTTTCCTACTTTTTGCAGAAAAAACAAAAACAAAAAAAAAACGCAACAGACACAGGAAATACCTGCCCATCTATTGGACATAGATACTGCTCATTGATCTCGAAAAAGGAAATCCATTCTGTTCCATTTAGGCAGTACTTAACACACAGCTAAGTCTATGAATACACTTGCAGTACAGATGTGGTCAATCCAGGACACAAAGTTAACTCGTGAAAGTTTCAGAAGGGTTTTTGTCATACTGTTTGTCGTTTGATGTTTTTATAAAAGATGACGAGGGAACATGTGCAGCTACCTTTCGCTTAGGTCAGCAGTATTGATCTTTTAGTTTTTGTGCAGGGTGGAGACAGACAGGTGTCTAATCTTGCTCCCACAGGCACCATTCCTTCAAAGATCGCTCCTCTGGGCTTTCAGCAGAATGTCCTGTATTGATCTGGACTTAAGCTTATATTAATAGTTTAGTAATGAGGATGATCGATTTCTCTCCCTCTGTCTCTCTCTCTGTCTCTCTCTCTCTCTTTTTCTCTTCATCATCATTCTTGAGTCACCTGATCTGACCTGATCTGTGCATTATCGTCTCTGTTATTCTCAATATGTGAAGAAATGTGCAGCTAAATAAATAACTGTACAAATAACTTTGTCGTGCTTTTCAAACATGTCCTCTTCATTTATGTGTACTTCTCGCTAACCAAGCCACTCCCCATGCTTTCTTCCCTCCAGCCCCACGGCAACATGTCTTCTTCTGACGAGGAGAGTCTGAGCGAGCGCTCGTGTGTGAGCGAGCGTTCGTTTCGGAGCGAGCGTTCGGGGGGATCCCTGTCCCCGTGCCCGCACAGCACCACCGGGCCGAAAGGAGACACTCTGCCATGGAATTTGTCCAAACACGAGCGGCGCAAGCGGAAGAGCCAGGACTCGGTGCTGGACCCTGCGGAGAGAGCTGTGGTGCGAGTGGCAGGTAGGAGATCCATCTGTCTCCGCATCTGTTATTAAGCACACAATCATGGGGATGTCTGGGAGACTGCGTTAAGGTTGTTCGCAGGACTTGAATTCAAACGAGTTACAGAAAGAGCTCGTAAGCACTTAGTAATTCAGATCATTATTGTATGCTTAGGAGGAATTCGAAAAAAAGGTATAAAACTTAAGGAGGTTTTTTCCCCCCTATAAAAGCATTTCCAAGTGTTTTATCCATCGTACACCAGAGCAGTCTGGGAAGGATTACACTTCTTCATTTATTTACGTAAATAAATGCTATATTACTCTTTATCTGCAAAACTAATTAGTTATCAATTACATTATACTGACGCAGCTATAATCAGTTCACCAGAAAATGAATAAAGAACGTTGTACCAAACAGCTGTAACTGATTTTTAAAGAGCACTGACAATGAATCTTCTTTTAGATACCTTCACCATATCACAGATGATGTAACAACACACATCTGTTTATGTGGATTAAATTACATGGAGACAAGATCCAGTTTAAGTTCTTACTAAATAAGTGTGAGCTGTATCTAACTATGTTATAAGTTAAAAACTTATTAGATTAAGGACATGAATAAATACAGTGTATAAACATGTCATTTGTCTTGCAAATGGGATTTTGGTCAGAGCCGTGCATGTTACTTAAGTGTTGTGGCTTGATAGAGAAGAGCAGTATAGTTGTCTATCCAACATCTGGGACAGTAGAGTTTTTTGGCTTGTGAAGGGTGTCACATAACGCAACTGCGTCAAAGAATTGGGCGCTTCAGTAGTGACTCAGAGGGGAAGCTAATCTAATATCCGACTCTGTCCCCCCTCTGTCTTAGTTATATTGCTATTCCAGTCTATTCCATTACTGCTGATTAAGTCGTGTTGTGTTGAAAGCAGACTAGCCAAGAATGAGACAAAGAAATGGACTGTGAGCAACCACAAGAAGGCGGAGAATAGGAAGGAGAGCAAGTTTGTGTAGCACTGAGAAAAGAAAAAAGTGAGAAATGGATTCAGTCACTAGTAGACTTTCTACCGAGTGATAACTTTCTATGAGCTCATGATGATGGAAATCCCCCAAATCCAGAGAGTATCGAAGCTTCAGGCATGCTGTCATTATTTTTCCTTACACATGGAACTGCAATGGTAAGACTAGAAATGGGATTCATATGTTATTAATAAGTTGTCACAGAGTGGGAAAATTGATGACTTGGCAAAATAGGGAGCAAACTAATTGTCATCTTATTCATAACAGTCACACAGACACATATTTCTACAGTCACGTTCAAAAGTTAGTACCCCCCCCCCCCCCCTCTTTTAAATTCTATGTGTTTTGGCATAAAAATATCCTGGAATAAACATCATCTGATACAACTTCAGACGAACAGCAATGTATAACCTTTTTTACCGTACCATTATTTGTTTATTATAAAGAAAATGAAGCCAAAAAAAAACATGTGGGTAATACTAAGTACCCCCCATGATTCAATAGCCTGAACTGTAGATCCATCTTTAGTAGCAATAACTTGAAGTTATCGTTTCCTGTATAACTTATATCAGTCTCTCACATCGCTCTGGAAGTATTTTGGCCCATTATTTTTTGAAAACATTGCTTCAGTTCATTGAGGTTTTTGGGAATTTGCTTATGCACAGCTCGCTTAAGGTCCCAGAAGGGCATTTTAGATGGTCTGTGGTCTGAACTTTGACTCGGCCATTCCAAAAACTTGATTCTTTTTTTTTTTCATCCATTCTGATGTAGATTTATTATTGCGCTTTGGATCGTTGTCCTGTTGCATGACCTAATTTCGACAATTCGAAACTTCAGACGAACCATGAGCTAAAAGCAAAAAAGAAATAAAGAAATTATATATATATATATATATATATAAAATTGATTGTTTTTTCTCACATAACTCAGAGGAGCTCTCCCTGTCCTCCCCTGTTTCCATGGGGACACATAAACTCTCCCAGTCCTTTGGTTTCCAAGGCTATGGAGTAAAAGAAGGCACAGTGAGAAGTAAAAAAGGCAAGAAAGGCCCAAAACAAACAGGGAAATACAGAGAGAGTGAGCATTAGAATTTTAATTTGAACTTGAAAAAGACAGAGCAGATGTGTGTGTGTGTGTGTATGTGTGTGTGGGGTGGGAGACACTGGAGTGCAATCAAGTGAAAAAAAAATGGGGAAAAAGGCGAGGAGAAAGCACATGAGGTAGCAGGGCCTCAGATAAAAGCTTGGGTACAAAGTAGGGGGCGTTGAAAAGAAGCGTAATGATGGCAAAGAAGCAAAGCGGGAGAAACAGCTAGATGTGATGAGAAAAGTGATTGCTGTGAAATAATTAGGTTGGCAAATTAGGTAGTTTCCATTCTGCCCACCGCAGCCATGTCCTCCAAATACTGGATGGAGTGGCATTTAGATTACTTGTTTGTCTTAGTGTAGTGCTTTTGTTTAATGATTGAAGCTGAAGATGTCCTTCAGCACGGCTTGGATCATTTAGATAAGCCAACTCCCTCTTAAAATAGGGATGGGTTCCCCAAGTGTTGTTTGGATTGTAACCAGTTTCAGCTTTTGTATTATATTTTTCTCACATGCAAAACCTCATCAGACTGCAGGTTCCCAGACCACGTCCGGGTAGACTTTGTTAGAAAGAAAGCGTTTGTGGTGATGGATGGAACCTTGTTTATAGCAGTGCACGCATTCATAGGAGTGCAGTCGGTAGGGCTTTCTGAATGGATGAGTAATGTTTACAGGAAAGTGTCAGGTTGGTGTACCAAATGAGCTTTTTCCTACATTTATAGTCTCAATGAATAGAGAACTGAGTTTTTCATCGGAGTGGATATTTCATTAACAGCTGTTGAAATTTTGTTGAGGGGAAAAAAAAGACATCTAATGGGTCTCCGTTCTGTCTTTAAAATGAATAATACATGTGGATCCCGTAGTGTTTGGGCAGTTTCCTGCTAATGTGCCGACTGTGGACTGTGGCTGCCAGGAAGTGCACGATGATGTTGATGATTATGCTGATTATGATTTACAGCCGTGATAGGGTTTCACTATAAGTAAGGATCACAGTGTTTGTACTGTATGTGTTGTCAGGACAGTACTTCTTGATGAACTGGCAACTTTGAATAGCTCCGAACTGTTGTTGCCTTCTGACACCCGGTCAGTGGATATTAGGGTTAGGGGCAGACTGCTTTGTTGTTAATATCAGACATCCTTTGAGCAGAAAATATTGCATTTTCTATCCATTACATTATTTCCCTGTGCTATTGTTTCGATATCGCTGTAGTGACATCATGACCAAAGAATGGAGCCATGGCCAACATTAAGGAAATCTTGACAAGCACAAGTAGTAAAAGAGCAGAGGGTGCTGGGTTTATGCTGGGTTTTGAGTCACTATTCATGTTTAATCATTGTATGTTCTATTTTGTCTGACCTTGTTGTGTGTAATGTGTGTCTGGCTGATGGATGCATAGAAACTGTGGGCCATGAGTAATATCCTCTGGCAGAGCATGTCAACACTGCTGGAGAGTGTTTCAAATCTGCTTTAGTACTTATGGCTGACTTCAATCTGCGTACAAATGTTGGAATCAAAATGATTAGCTTTCCTGTATCTGCTGTTAGATCCTTTCCTTTCTGCACAGTGCACCGCACAAGATGTTTAAAGGTGTGCTTCTGTATCCGGCGTTAAGAGGCAAGCTGCAGATGCTTTTAAGTCCTTTAAGTTGCAAGGTACTGTGCGGCCGGCCTCATTAGGACAGACTTGTTTTTGAAATGCTTGATCAAATTGAGGTCTGGAGAATTTGGAGGTCAAGTCAACACCTTGATCTCTTTATGCTCATCAAAGCATTCCCGAATCATTTTTGTAGTGTTGCAATGTGCATTATCCGTCGGAAAGAGCCCACTACCAGTAGGGAATACTATCGCCATAGTCTGTAACAAAGTTTACAAAAAAACATACATATCAATGGCAGAACCCAAGGTTTCCCAGCAGAACATTGCTCAGAGCATCACACGTCCTAGTCTTCCCATAGTGATGATCAAGTCATCTAATCATCACAATTTGGTCTTTGTCAACGTCTCTCCAAAGTTTCTCCAAATTTTGTTTCTATAGTGTAATTGTACATACATGACAGAGATCCTGGAGTGTTAGGATAAAATGCTGGAGTATTTCGTTAAGTACAAATGCTTCCATCCCTGCTAGTAACGGGTCACTGTCCTCAATGCTGTTAACTTACGCGCTTAAAGTGTGTTTTAGGTCATTGCATTCTCTCTCAACAATAGAGAAGGAATTAGAATAAGTACAGATACAGAATGTCTAGAAATATCTGTACTCATTTTGTAGTTGCACTAGAGATGATCAGGATTCGCCCGCACATTTACATTCTGCCACGTCAGCAAATTAGCAAATACTGTAGTAACCTACTCTTTCCGGCATTAGAATTGGAAGAGGCGTGTATTGCGACAGTGGCTGTTTCAATATTTCTCACCACAGCTAGAGTTGCTTTTTCTAGTTTGTGTTACTGTTTTTTTCACAAAACTGTATTTTCAAGGCATTCTAAAAAAAAAAAAAAGATCTAAGACTTGTGTAGCTGTGCGATGAGAAAAGAAAATTCCTGGAGGGAAGTAACTTCCATTGCATTACGCCTGGTAAATTATGACTTTTTAGTCTAATCTACAGTATGATGCGCTTTAACAGGCAGAATGCCCACTGTTTTATTGATGCTGCAGTATCATGTGATGAATAACTTTTCATCACATTACATTAATATACAGTAGCTTACATATATACTTGCATTTTCTAGAACATTTGCCAACTTTTATACAGACTAATTAAAATACTGACATATTTATACTAGAACATGTTTACTTACTTACCTTTCTTTGGCCACTAGATGGCACAATGTGTGGCTTATTGGAACAAAAGCTTTGGCTGTGAAAGCAGATAAGCGTTGCTGATTTTTAAAATGATTATTATATATTTTTTTATGATCTGGATGAATTTAAATCAGTGGTCGCAAACAACCACCAGTTTTTATCTTATTGCATTGGTGTAGGCTAAGGTATACTAAACTCACAGGGGTGTTCAAGTCAAACCAGGACTTTTGATTGTGCAGAATAACAGAACTCAGTTACGAGAGTAAAAATCCCCTTTATTTCTCTATATAATCACCTACTACTCTAATGCACGTATCCCAGCATTTCACTAGTTTTCTCAGTACATAGGAGCCGTGATAGGACTGCCTGCTTCATGTCTGAATCGTCAGCCTTGCAGGAACTCCTTTAAAGCCCCAAACATGTAGAAATACACTACATGTAGCAAGGTCAGGTCTGTACGGGGGAATTAATAAATCATCTTAAGGAGGCATAGTGGCAGAGTGGTAGAGTGGTTCACACATTTGCTTTGCGCCTTCAAGGTTAGGGTTTCGGCTCTCACCTGCTCCGAGTGCATGTTCTGCTTTTTGGGCTTCCGCTGTGTCCTCTGGGTTCCATCACAGTTCAACACATGTTGAAGGATGATTGATGTTTCTGAATTACATGTCATGTACTGTATGTGTGTGGGTTGGCACACATAGAGGCTAGCGCTGTCGACTCGCACCTCCAGGGTTCGGGTTCGATTACTGCCTCGGGGTCTGTGTGCATGGAGTTTGCATGTTCTCCCCATGCTTGGTGGTTTTCCTCTCTATACTCTGGTTTCCTCCCACAGTCCAAGACATGTGCTAATTGGTGCTCCTAAATTACCTGTAGTGTGTGAATGAGTGTGTGTGCTCTGCGCCCTTGATTGGCACTCCATCTAGGGTGATCACAGCCTCATGAACTAAATCTCCAGGGATAGGCTCCAGGCTCCTCAGGACGATGAGTGTGTGTTTATTGTAATAAATTCACATGTGCATTGGCAGATCTATTACACACATAATTCTTATATAATGTTCTTATATATATATATATATTCCGTGCTTCATTTGAGAGAGAGAGAGAGACAGACAGACAGACAGAAGGAGGGAGGAAGAGAATGAGAGAGAGAGGGAGGGAAAAGGGAAGTGAGGAATGGAAGTGGGAAGCACCCTGGTTGGTTATGCGCGTGAGGTAGGGTGCGGTTTAGGACACGGCTCTGTCAGACCAGGACACGTCATCGGAAGTGGAGCGCGTTCACGTGTTCGGCTGCGCTGCTCCTGCTTCACCAGCGGGGGGCGACACAGGCCGAGCTTTAGTCTCGCTCACCCGGGATTCGCGCTGCTCTAAAGGGAATGGAGGAAGCAGGAACTGCGGGAAGAATAGAGCGCGATCTCGAGATCTCGAGCGCTGTTTGCACTGGAAGAAAAGAAAAGGGGAGGATGGCTGGTCGCAAGCGGGAATAAATAAAAGCGGCCATTACACTGAGCACACACACACACACACACACACGCGCGCGCGCGCCGGTCAGGAGCGGGATGTGATTACACTGTGGAGCAGAAAACGGACAGCCTACTGCGAGCGAGCACCTCCCCAATCATACACACACACACACACACACATATACAAATCCAATTCGCCGGCTCGGACGCTGGAGAAAGCCTCGGATCAGCAGCCGTGCGCCATCAGAATATGGATTTCAATAAAGGCGTCTTTATTATAAGGATTATCCGTGATCGAATTTAAAATATGTAATTTCAGTATTTTTTCCCCTAATCTATATGCATATATATATATATATATTTCTATACGAGTATAATTTCCAGGAATCGCACAAATAACGCTTTAGGTTAAAAGAAACACATCCGATCGCTAAACACCGGGCGGATGAGAGTTGGACCGCAGGCTGGACAGATTTGAAGCCGCGCCGGACTGAGCGCTCTCTCTCTCCCCGGAGCTCCGGCTCTCTGCGCCGGCTTAGCGCTACTGCTATAGCGGGGCTCCAGGACACCATGGCCGGTTTCGTCCCGGGCTTACTGCCCGCTAATCATTCTCAGGAGAAAGAGTTCGCCAAAGCGTACGAGGATGTCCTGGAGAGATATAAAGGTAAAAGTGTTTTATGTACACACACGCAATACCTGTGTAAATATGCACAGGGACAGAGCCGGAGCATGTGATTATGCGGTGTCAGAAACCGGATTGTTTTTGGATTTTAAGGTGGAACTCCATAAACACGCAGCATCTCTAAAAATATCACTGTGGATGAATTATTTTGCATTATTGATGAACTTTCAATATTTCAGTAATTAAAGCCTTAATTTACATCCAGGTTACAGAAAAATAAAACGTATATTATTTTATTTATTTTATAATAATAATAATAATAATGGTGAAGGGGTTCGATTCCCGCCTCTGGTCTGTGTGTGTGTGTGTGTGTGTGTATGGAGTTTGCATGTTCTCCCCATGCTGGGTCGGTTTCCTCCCATGCATAGGATGGGTTAATTGGCGTTCCCAAATTGCGTAGAGGTTAGCGCTGTGGCCTCGCACCACCATGGGCTGGGTTCGAGTACCACCTCAGGTTTGTCTATGCGTATAGTTCGCATATTCTCACTCTGTGCTTGGTTTGGTTTCCACTCTTGTCGGAAAGGTTAATCGGCGTTCCCAAATTGTGTGGTGGTTAGCCTTGCACCTCCAGGGTTCGGGTTCGATTCCCGTATGTGTGTGCATAAAGTTTAAATGGTCCCCCTGTGCATGGTGGGTTCTCTCTCATGCAGGATAAGTTAATTGGCGTTCCCAAATTGTGTATTGGTTAGCACTGTGACCTCGCACCACCACGGTGCAGGGTCGGCTCCCGCCTCATAAAAAGTTTGCATGTTCTCCCTGTACTTGGTGGGTTTCCTCCCATGCTGGCTAGGTTAATTTACGTTCCCAGATTGCCCATGGTGTGTGAATGAGCATGTGTAAGTCTGCGATGGATTCGCACCACGTCCAGGGTGTACGCCGCCTCGTGCCCTAAGTCTCCTAGGATAGGCTCAAGTCCCACTGCCCATGGTATACAGGATAAAACGATGAGTGAGTGAGTGATCCTGTGTGTCCTGTTTTGGTTCTTTGTGATTGCCGTCAATGGCTGAGCTCTTGAGTCCGTGTGTTTGTTAAATAATAGTAAGGGCTTTAAAAATGAATAGCTATACAGAAATGAATAGCTTCGGAGGAACTAAAGGAGGGAGGGAGGGAGGGAGGGAGGGAGAGGGAGCAGAGCATCTGTAATGCAGCCCTGATGAAAAGGGACTCTTTTAATTATTGATTGATCTCAATGAAATCCGAGTCGAGTCGTATGAGGGGGCAGCTGGTCATCTGGGACAAGTGAAATGTCAGTATATAGGTATATTCGTCCATTTTAAATGTCCTGTGTGAACATGTTTCAGGAATACGGTCATAATTATACCGTTTTGAATACCAAGTCTGGACTGTTCTGCACTGAATCTCTGTGGTTGTAAATCTATCTCAGGGTTATCTATACGGCTTACATTTCATCTCTATCAAATCATCAAGCACTTAGTGCACTTAGAGGCCATGTATGAACAACAGTAATATCTCTTCTTATACTTTATTAACCTCTAGGGACAACAGATGCAAATTAGCCAGTGTTGCCACATTCCGAAAAAGCAATTGTAGTCTAGCTGCCAGGGGTGTTTTTATTCTGATGGATGAATGGATTTCAGGCCCTGCGATACAAGGCTCCTAAAGCTAATCTTCGTATGGTGCTTTGTGTTACACAGTCACACTCGTACAGTAACATGTTGACTTTTTCAAATCCCCGAGCGTAACCTTAGAATTATGCAATCGACCTTCTCATGACTAAAGGCTTAACGCCGAAGGAGTCACTTTAATCCACGCCGCCCGAGCGGTGTCGTTTACCTGGCGCTCTCCTGTTTACACTACTTTTGTCCAGTGTTTGGAGCGAGTTTTCACGTCTAAACCGTTGATCCACTTCGCCATCAGCGTGGGGGAAGGGTATCTACTCAGAGTTGATGAGTATAAAATGTTTCTTATAAGATGAAAAAAAAGTATGTACTTGACTGAGGTTCAAAATAGAAGGAAACATGTGATACAAGTTTAAATAATTCAAGGACTCGAGTTGTTTTCCCAACATGCAGGGAGCTGACGTGAGTTTAGAACAATGGCAGGATATCTAAAAGAGTCTGGGTGCCGCAAACGAAGGAAAAGAGACGGTCATGAGATTCAGAAAGAGGGACACGCTCTCACAGAGGAAACATTGATACTGTACATAAACCAACATGGCCTTCAGGTAGTGACTGAGAAAGTTCTTGATTTTCTTATGTTCTGAGATCCCGAGGTCCGGCTGGTGAAGAGTGACTCAGGGTTTAACAACAACAACAACAACAAGTACATCATGTATCATCAGATATAAAACTTGCTTTGATTACGGACAAAAAAATAAAAACAACAACACAGAGTTTTACATAACCAAAAGTATGTTTAAGCTTAAACTACTTAAAATATAACTACAGTTTCATGCATCTAACCACATACAGTGTATACACCATACTGTTCATCACACAGACTTGTCCATTAGTTTAGGACACGCCATAATAATAATAATAATAATAATAATAAACTTTTATTTATTTGTTATCCAACCTTCCAGATTTAATGTCTCCAATTTTGAAGATGTTCAACATGGTTTTGTTAGTGCCTGCTTGAAACCATGTTGGGTTTGTGTTAATGGGAATGACCAGGGACCACTGATTTGATATTATCACGATACCCAAGTGCTGATTGATTTGTTTAGTGATTACGGATATTTATAAAAAGAAAATAATCAATATTATTCTTTAAAAATTTTTTTTTTATTCTTTACAATTTCAAAACGAACTTCCTCCTTTCACCCACCACTCTGTGCTGCCTGCCCGTGTGTTGAATAGTTTAGAGCGCACCACCCATAGGATTATAGAGGACTGGCAAAATGTCACCACCTCAAATGCAAATATACACTATATTGCCAAAAGTATTCGCTCACCTGCCTTCACATGCATATGAACTTGAGTAACGTCCAATTCTTAATCCGTAGGGTTTAAGATGATAATGTAATATGATGTTGGGCCACCCATGGCAGCTACAACAGCTTCAACCTTTCCTGGAAAGGCTTTCCATCAGGTTTAGGAGTGTGCTTATGGGAATGATTGACCAATCTTCCAGAAGTGCATTTGTCAGGACAGGGCAGGCCTGGCTCGCGGTCTTTGCTCTAATTCATCCCAAGGATGTTCTATCAGGTTGAGGTGCAGGCCAGTTAAGTTCGTCCACACCGAACTCTCTCATCCGTGTCTTTATGGACTTTGCTTTGTGCACTGGTGCGCAGTCGTGTTGTGATTGGTGTGAGGTTGTTTTTCTGGAGTTGGGCTCGGCCCCTTACTTCCGGTGAAAGGAACTCTTAATGCTTCGGCATACCAAGAATCGGAATGTTGATGTCAAATCGAAGGTGCAAATCTTTGGAATCTGCAGTGAAATTCCTGAAGGGTAAATGTAGTGTGGGTTGAAACCTGCCTGAGTTGTGCTGTATCCGTGAACACTACAACTGTGTCTCACATGCTGGTTAATGGTAAAACTTTTTCCACAGGCTGTTGAGATGTTCCTTTGCCCTAAAAGCACCACACACACACACACACACACACACACACACACACACACAAACAAACAAATGAGAACAAAAGTTAGGAAAACATTGTAGTGTGAACGTCCTGATGCACATTGCTTTCCATGCAGAGAAGGCTTGTTTGGTTTCAGTTTCTAAAGTCTGTTAGCAAGCATCTTGCCGTACTTACTGTACGACTATGTCTGCTTTTGGTATAGTTTTGACAACTGATATGGAAAGCCCCGAGCGTTTTTCGGTGTTCTCGAATTCGCCCCTGGTTTCGAGCGGAAACTTGAGCTGGAAGCGCTGAAGGAGACCAGCCGTCATTCCTGCATTATTTTGTTTCGACGTGGCCTATTTCCATTCATTCCACTTGCCTCCCATGACAGAATTCAGCACTGTTGGCCTTGACCTTTTCTCCGTTTCCCGGTCTGTCCTGCCACAGCGTCACAGCGCTTCTGTCCTCACTTCCTGTTCGACCAGCAGGTTCCAGCCGGAAAAGAAAACGCTCGCAGAGAAGAGCGGACCGTACGTCTATCGTTTACATTCGCTCGCTTATCCAAAAAAAAATACTAATCCAAATAAATACAAATCGGTATAATTCGTTCCAGTATCATGTAGCGACTCGCGGCAGCTCTTTTGTGAGATCAGACATGCTAGCTTTGTCTCACCGTGTGAATCAAGGAGCTTTGGATGCTCGGGACTGGTTCCCAAGTTGTCCTTCTTTGGACCACTTTTGGTAGGCTATATGCCGGCAACACCCTAGAAAGACCAGCTGTTTTACAGATGCTTCGACTTGGTTGTCTAGTTATCACAGTTTCATCTTTGTTGAAAGCAGGAAAAATGGGAAAGTGGGTAACACTGACAAACAACGACATAATCAATGTCAAAGCTGATTGGTGTACTGTGTATATATATAATTAGAGAATTAGGCACTTTTTTATACATACGTAAGGGAATTCTCTGATATATTTCTCTGATATATATATATATATATATATATATATATATATAGGCACTTTTTTATACATAAGGGAATGAATAAATATATATATATATATATATATATATATATATATATATATATATATTCATTCCCTTATGTATAAAAAAAAAAGTGCCTAATTCTCTGATTCTGAAGGACACGCAGCTGTACTGTATAGACTTGCATAACAAATCTCCTGCTGTGTCTTAAAGAACAACTGTAAGTACTGCTCTGGCTAAACGTTTGCTGTAAGGTTAAACATTTTCAACCTAACCACTTTTACCCATCCATGATTACCAAGAAGTGTGAATTTTCACACGTACAGTATCCATGTACTGAAAATGGGATTTCAGCTGCATTTCTCCAGGAGGCACAGTGGGCACAGGTACATGCTCCCTGGTTAGAGCATAAGCTGGTACGCCAGTGGGTTTGTAGCAGTAAATGTAAGTGTGTGCGTGGTGCCCGCAGATGGCATCTCATGCCATGTGCAATACTGAAGAGTGAAAGGAAAGAAAGAACAGCTTTGTTTTTATGTCTGTCTTTATGCATTTTTTTTTGTTGTTTGTTTGTTTTTATGAAATTCAGCAAGCCTTTTATAATTTGTAAGCTTTGATGTCAATGGATTGACTGTTTTTTTTTTGTCGGTACAAGGAAAACTCTTGTCGATGGAACATCATACAGATGCATGGCTTAATACGTCAATACGTTTGGATTCTGCAGTACAACACCTTGGTGTGTATCTTGATGAGAATCGATAGTAAGGCTCCAGATTGGAGAGAGGGTGACCTCAGTGCTCCCCTCTCGCACTGCGGTAGCAAGCCTCTTGCAGATATTATATAAACACGCACATACCTTAGCTCCACTCTAAGTGGAGTTTGCTGTCTCTGCACTGTCCCGGACAGCTACTTCAGGAGGTAAAGTATGGAAAACGAGATGAGCTCTACTGTATGCGGCCGTAATTGAAGGAGTGTGGAGACATTAGGGGTCGAATGGAGGAGGGTCGGAGAGGACAGACGAGGACCGACAGAAGCATGTGAAGTGTTGATGAATAAATCATGTAGTGCGTGTTAAAGGCGCTGGACGTTGAAGCTCACAGCGGCATAGATTTTAAATGCACCAGAAACCTCAACCGATCTATACACGCCCACCACTATCCCAGCGGTCCCACTTCACTTTCCATACCATTGAAACTGATCCTCGGCAGGCTTGAAATATTCCCACTCAGAGTATTAATGAAGGAGAAGGTGCGTTTGGACTATCTACTGTATCATGGCGTCACGTGGCTGAAACACCAAGGTTGTGTTATGACATTTCCTCATCCTCTGTGCAGTCAGGCTGTGGGAAGCACCTGTGTGTGTCAGGATGGAAATCCGCACAAGCCGGTTCATCCTCTACTGCCGTGGATGAAAGACAGCCTTTGTGTCCGATTGTGTTGGAATCGGTCTTGTTTGTAAAAGCTGGGGACAAATCCATCCAGATGTCGTTCTGACCTCACATCCAGTTGTCTCCATTCTTGGGGAAGTGACTGATTTAGAGATCGCCGTTTATAGAGAGCGGAAGTAAGGTGTTAGTGATACCAGAACTCCGTTATCGCCTCTGGATGTGTCGATAAACATGAGAAGTACTCTGGAATAGGGTGTGAGGAATAAGGTGAGTAATTGATTTCGAGTATATTGTGTAACTTATGAAAATGGATTTTTTTTTGGCAGGACAGAATGTTGATCAATTATTTAAACATTCACCGCCAACTAGTTAAGATGAATCAGTGCATAATGCACTTATTTAATATAGTGTCTGATTTGATTTAGCATAGTCAGCTTAGTGGATAGCACGGTCACCTCTCACCTTTAGGGATTTGCATCCGTTTTAAATTCGGTCTGTGTGCATGGAGTTTGCAGGTTCTCCCCGTGCTTGCCAGGTTTCCTCCCACAGTCCAAAGATCTACAGTGTAGGCTGATTTAGTGTTTCCAAATTACCCTTCGCACAGGATTGGGTGTGTGAGTGTGTGTAATTATGCCCTGCGGCTGGTTGGCACCCCTCGTCCAGGATGTACCCTGCCTTGTGCCAGGAGTTTCCTGGGATAGACTCCAGGGCTTCCATCGACCCTACACAGGATAAGCGGTATAGATGAGTGATGAATGGATGCTTTAGCACAAAACTAAGAGTCGTGTCTCTTTAGCGTTTTGGCTCAACCGCGAATCGGAGAGACAAAACGTTAATGAAGGTCAAGATGAGAAGTTATTCAAGGCTGCGTCAGAACAAGAGAACAACTTTTGAATTCCCATTCGTCATTTTTTCTCTCTTTTGAATCGCATATATGTGTTGTATAGTTTTGCAACTCACTGTATGAAAGATCATGCACTAGTCATGTTATTGGATAGAGAGAAATTACGGAAACAGTTAATAATAAGAACATAGTTTAAACAATTTCAGTTTGAAGAATAAAGTATTTCTATATATAAAAAACGCTGTGAATCACAAGTAGACGGTTGATTCGCTTAATTTTTTTTTTTTCAAGTATGGCAATTTTCAATTCAGTTTGATTCTGTAGCGGAATTGTTTATTGCTTGATTTGTCCTGTTTTGAAGCATTAACCCACTAAAAGTATCTAATAAACACTAAAAAGTGGTGTAATTTGTTTTCTTGATTGCTTAAATGACGTGACATACAAAGCGTTTAATCGTTTTCTCCACCCAATCTTCCTCCAGTCCAGTAGATGGAGGTATTACACACATGGCCCATAAACTCAAAAGAAGAAGAAAAAAACACAGTTTGTATTTTTACATTTTTCTTAAAATTTTCTAAAAACTTTTTAATATATGCAAGTTTACCCGAATAATAATAATTAAAAAAAAGCGAATCGATCCTCAATTGAAATTCAGTTTCACCTCCGAGTGGCGCGGTGGTAAAGCGCTCGCCCTATCATCCGGAGATCGCGAGTTCGATTCCCAGGTGATGCTGTGACCTCTCGCAGCCGGAGGTCTAGAGAGAGCTGATTGGCCGAGCTCTCTCAGAGGGGAGGGATGAGAGGTATTTAGTGCTCCCACATTAATCACGGCTCTACTGCTGCCAATCAGGGGCGTTTGTGAGCTCACGCTCACGATAGAGCGGATAGCGCTGTCCTCCGAGTGTGTTACGCCGCCCCCAACGGGGCGTGAGCGAGCAGTTCGAAAAGATGCGGTCGGTTGGCGTCACGTGGTTCGGAGGAAACGCGTGATGGTCTTCGGGCCTCCCGGCTGAGTGGTAGTAGTAGCCTTAATGTGGGAGCCCCCTAGTGACGGGGAGGAATTTGAAAAAAAAGAAAGAAAGAAATTCAATTTCAAAAGTTTAAATAAATTAAATCGTACAGCTCTAGTTATCCTGTGCTGTCTTTCGGTCGGTGGGCTTTAGAGTTTTATCCCAAATTCTCACGCTGCCAGAGTTTCTCTTTAACTGCCAGCGAGAGTTTCATATGAACTGCTTAGAGACTGCACATTTCGTCGCAACACCAAAGAGTTCCATTATCGGGTGTAATTTTAGTCTGTGACAGAAAAATCAGGGCAAAAAATTGAAAATAAAATTCCAGCTAAATTGAGTCCTTGAAGGCTCGGTTAAAAAAACAAAACAAAACAAAAAAGATTTGTGAATAATGAGCCCGTATTCCCTGTTCTTTTAATGAGCCAAAGTGTCTTGATGGAGTATTTCCAAAGAGACAGCATGCGCTTCTCGGTTGAAAGAAGGAGTGAAGTAGATCTGTGATTGAGGTGCTATCTGATCTCGCTTACTTACTGAACACAACAGGACCTACAGTACAGTTTCACAGTCAGACCCCTCACCTAGCACTGTTTTGGGCTTCAGTTGACCTTTACTTGTCCCGGGCTTTTGTGAAGGACAGCACTGTTGGCTATTAACAGCTTTGTTTTTGGTATATACTCAGGAAGTGCCGGAGATCTTGTGTAAACCAGCCTGAAGAGTATGCCTCGTTATCACCGTGTTAGATCTTCCTCACCTCGCAGAGTCTCCTGCCCCACTCAGCACAACGTTGTGCTGCTGTTCGTGCTTTCTGGCTGTAATGCTCCAGTGAAGAGCTGTGCTGAGTGCTTCATATACCTTCTGGTTTTTTTTTTTTTTAACTAGACAAACGTTTCCAGGCTGCAGTATCTGCTGCCGATCTTTCGGCACTCTAGCTCAGCTCTTTGAATTAATGACCGGGTGCCAAGACTTCAAGTCATCACCTTCAGTAATGTTCACACTCGGTTGTTTAATGCTACAATCACCCGTTATTTCTTGCTTGAGAATCCGAAGGTGAGAAAGATCATTCTTATTTGTATTAAACATTATTATATATGTGTTGTGTCTGGAAGTCTATACATGATCCTGCTACTCCTCTCCCTCTCCCTTCCCACACGTTCCCACTCATTCTTTGGATTTTAGTAGGTCAGTGGTTTCCAGGCGTGGAAATCTGGAACATCGTTAACGAGGCTTAAACCTAATTGCGGTGCCTGAACTTGTCAGATCTTCAGGAGACCTGTCTGCGCAAAGTCAATTACACAATTTGGTTTTGCTTTTTCATTATCAGGGTAACGATGCCCTGCAGGACTGCAGTGTCTTGCTGAAGCTGGAGCTTCACACGTCTCGGACGTCATGGTCATATTTTTGTTGTCTTTCCCCACGACTCGAGTGCGCTTTCCAGTTCAGTTCTTCAAGCTGTGTGAAAGGAATAACAATCATGTGGTCTTTATGCATGCTCAGCGTCCAGCTGGTCACTTTTCCGTTCCTTTTGTCAGATATTCTCCGGCCGAGGACGGAAGAAAATAAACCCAGAGAGAAGAGGCCCCGGGCTGGGGACTTGGACAACTGTGCACTTTGCATCAATAGTTCTGGCGTATGAATTTTTTTTTTTTTTTTTGTTATTCGGATCAGTGCGAATATAAAGCATTTCTACTTCTTTGTTACTACCTTCTTATTTAAATGGTGTCTATTCAAATAATGTTTCAAGGTGGGGTCGAATTCTTTTCAACCAGCATTTTGAAAGTTGCATTTTAAGTGCTCGAAGGATTTGGTGGTTTTGATTTTACAGCACCTGCACTGTGCAGTGCAACAGAAGGTGAAATTTGTCATCTTATAATGTTAACTGTTATGCAATTAGTTGTAGACATTCAGATGGCTATATATGAGTAAAAAAAAACATCCGCTTTTTGTTCTTTTTATGTTTTTGTATTGGTGAAGTCTTAAACAAGCCAATTCGAGTTTTCTCCCTAACATGAGCTCATATAAGCAAAACCCTCCCCTGGGTTGTTGCTCAGCTCTGCTGTTCTCTGGCAGGGGCGTGGCTCGGCAGGGGCGTGGCTCAACAGGAGCTCATTTGCATAGACACTGAAACAGCGTGTTTGAAGGAGGAGGTAGAGGCTATTAAAGCTGGAGTATTAACACACACACACACACACACACACACACACACACACACACACACACACACACTCCTTGGGGGACGTCTGAGAGACCTGTATTAACTTGAACGAAAGAAATATTAAAATTTGATACCTTTAAGCAAAAAAATAACTCACAAGGATGAACCACATGATATTACGTTGAAAAGTTTCCACTACATGGGATCCGTTTATCGATCCTCTATCCTTCATATTTGTTCATGCAGTAATTAATATAAATTTTCTCAACATGCTGAATCCCAAATCCCTTTTACAGAGTATATCAGTTATAATGCGCAGGTTCAATGTAACTTTTTAGATTTTAGAGTTAACCTGGGACTTTTGATTGTGTAGAATAACAGAACACTGTTATGCGAGTAAAAACTCCCTGTATTTCTCTATATAATCCCACACTACACGAATGCACTTATTCCAGCATTTCACTAGTGCTTGGATACCACCAAGATAGAAAGATCTCCCAGTACACCCAGAGCCATGGTCAGCCATGTTTACTTCACGTCTGAAGCACTGGCCTCCCAGGAACTCCTTTAATGGCCCGAACCTGTGGAAATGGCCTGGAGCGAGATGAGAACTGTAGGTACTGTAGGACGTGGCACTAACTCTCATGCGGGATCCTGTAACATGCCAGCGGTGTTGGTGAAGGATTGTGTGTACAGTTCCCATAGACATGCATTTCTTACACAAACTGATGACAGATCGACATCCATCGATTTTTAAGGATCAGGAGTTCCTTGAAAGCTCGCTGAATGTTCATGGGAGCGATTGCAGTGGGCTCTGAGCCACCTCGGCCGGATCATCATTCACAGACGTACAGATTTCTTTAAACCCTTTGCACCATTCACATGTTTTACTGTGGCTAGCGGTTTTTACAGTAATTTTATCACAATCCAAGTTTAACTTGAACGCCCATCGTGTAAACTTTGATGTTGATAAGTGTCCTGGAACTTTCCTAGATTAAGCCAATCAGGGGTCATTGGGTTGAACAGTTTAGGAAATGTGCGACATCCTTTAGGCAACTGGCAAGTACAAGTAGAACGTCTGTGTTAAAAGCTACTGCTTATGTTTACTGATTAATAGTTTAATACTAAAAAAGTATTTAAATAGTGCAGACGTTTTCTTTTCTAAATGGGCGTGGCGTTATTTTTACATCCTGTTTGTTTGTTTTTTTCTTTGGGAGTGGTGATCTTTTTTGAACATGCCATTCGAGGTCATAATGGTGTCTAGGTTTATTTGTTTCAGGCTTTGCCGTCTTTAATATCCCAGGTTCAGGTGTGGACCCTAAGGCATGAGAACGTTTGCGATAGACCGTGTGACACGCTGTGTGAGGAGGGCAGTCTGCCTTAAGCATGTCGTTCACTCTTCAGATGGGTGGAAGGCCATAAAACGGACTCGAGTGCAGGGGGTGAGGCTGGCCTTTTGGCTCTTGGTTGTTAGGGTTAAGCTCGTCATGAGGTTTGTATTCAAGTCTATTAACGATGTATTTTAGGAAATAGATTTGCAGGCTGTGATCTGCGCACGCATTGATCTGATCTGTTCAAATTGAGGTTTGCGTGCCTCTTGAGTTATTTATACAAGTGTCTAATTCTGTCTCAGTGGCTACAGATGTGGATCCAACCCACAATCGTAAGTTCACATGAACATGAGTAAGTCTGAAAAATCTGTTTTACTGGTTTTGGTCATACTAGCCTTTTCTGCTTTTGTCCACTTCCCATGTCCACTGCTTTTGGCGTGTGATTAGCTAGAACACATTATTATTATTGCATACCACATTATTCATGTATATTATATTAAGCATTCAAACATATAATTGTAGTACATAATACATAAAACCACTCTGAATTGTGAAGTTTTTTGTTTTTGTTTGTTTGTTTTTTTTTATTCCGGGCTCATTAGAGGATTTTTTTTTTTTTTCAAACAACATAATCATTTTACATAAAGCAAAATAAGTGTAATGTTCTTGTGTATTATATTACCAATACTACTACTATTACGTCTATTAATAACATAAAGTACTGTTTGTACCTCTAATCTGGCTTGCCTGAGGCAGTTTAATGTGCTGTGGCGGTAAACAGGAACTTGTTTCAGCGCCATTTGGCTAGAAATGTTATGAAAAAATGACCATTTTTTAATTTCTATATAACTGATTCATTTATAAATGATAGAAGGTAAAGTGCACTAAAAGTGAAGAGCCGCTTGTGTGCGTCTACATGAGAGACCAGAGAAAGCGAGAGCGTGTCGGAATTACATTCCTGAAATAGCAGGGAGATTTCTGGGCGGAGTCAGGAAAGAGGAAGTAACCCAACATGCAGCGAGACTTGATTCAAAAAGCAGGAAATGTGAAAACAGAAAGATGGCCTCGCTCAATACACACAGACACACAATGCTGCTTTGAGGTTGTCATGTTTCCCCAGCTGACAATAAAGTCAGTGAAACAAGAAGCTCACAGGCCGGCCAGCTCCGTCCCAGAGCTGATTTTTCCATCACATACCCAGCTGATGAAAACTGCACTGGCTGTCTGTGGCATTCCCTGTGCAGGATAGAGCTGTTTAATGGAGCCTGGCCAAGTGCGCCGTTCCTCCTCATCATTCTCCCCCACTTTCAGCTCTGACCTTTTCATTGCTGATGCTGTAGAGCCGCGAGCATCGCTCCACTTCTCCCACACTGTGACGCAGCAGACGTGTCCAAGTTTATGGACCAAAAGTATTTTATTTAGTCAGTAAATGCCATTAGGTACTTTTTAAAACTGCACTAGAAATAATACAGAGTGAGATTGTTCATAAAGGACGCTTTTGTTATGTAACTTTGTTTCATAGGGGCGTTAATGAAGTGGACTGTTGGGGATAAAACATGGATACAGTTATGGGTATTTTCATAGATTATAGTATGTATAGTTTTAAGCTCAAGCCTTTACTTAATTTATGATAAAGTAGCGGCACAAATAAGAAGCATTATGTTGTAAGGATGGAAGGCACGATAGACCAAGCGAAACAGTATTATCGCAAAACCTAGCTGTCAATTCGATTTGTATTGCAATATTTGTTATAGTCACGATTTTATACATATGCTTTAATAGGTTTTTTTTTTTATGTTGTTACATTTCTAAACAAACTTAGCAAATAATTTGTTAATGCCACAAAAGATGCCGTTCTGTCTTCCAGAATTTAGCATGTGCCATCTGCAGGATTTTAGAGGAACTACAACATATTACCACCTCAAATGCAAGCATATATAAATAAAAAATGTATTTAAAAAAAATCAGTTTGAGTCAGTGTGCGGCGAGACGGAAATTTCCATATGAACGTATTATTATGCGTAACTGAATAGATTTTTTTTCCTTTACCCATCTTTGTCATCTTCTGGTATTGGGTATTTTGACTTTGCGCTGACTTTATCCAGGTCAGTTTATGTGAATTTGCAAACCTTGGAGTTGGTGAGTAGAGTAGAGTTGGAATAAACCGTTATCGCTCTTGCTTTTGCCTTCAAGGCCCACTATACCTGTCATAATGGCAAGGATAGCACTATTAGGCATTTTCCACACTTGCACAAAAATTGTGTGCTTTTTTTTTTTTCCCCCCACTTCACATCATCACAGTTTTATTGCTATGAGATATTTGGCCAGAGTAACATCTGGCATCTCAGTATAGTGCCCAAGATGTTTACTCCAGCTGTATAAACCGCAATATAATTAGCGTTACAGTCCAATGAAGCAGCCTAATGCTGTCCCAGTTTCATGTGCTGTAGGAGGGTGTTTTTTCCCTGATCCTCGCGAGCCTTGTTTAATCGTGCTAATAGCCGTCACACAGAATCTTGGGTCACTCGGGACGTCGGTTTATTTCACTGTAAATACTTGTCGATATGCAGAAGCATGTTGGCACAGCCTGTTTTGGTTGCTTCACAGGATCGTGTCTGAACACGTCGGTGGCGGCGTGCGCCCCATCGTGCCGCCTAAACTCTGTAGTGTTTCAGCGCGGCTCAGAGAGATTAGAACGGATTGGCTGCGGCCACGTGGTGCTTTGATTTGCTTTGGGGGAAGAGGTGTATCCTCCTCCCCATGGGCTGTAAATCAAGGGAAGGTAAAACTTGTATATGGATTAGATATCCATATATGTATGTACAGTATACGAGATTAGATTATGCTTTAGGGTCGGGTTTTGTTACTCAGACACTAATGATTATGGGTTTTTTTTTTTTGAGTGCGTGTACAGGCATGTGTTCACATGGGTGCGAATGCGTTTGCCCTGCCAAATTTGAAGTGATGGTATTTGCCATGGTAAATCGTGCATGAGCCCGACACCTGACACACCTGTGATGTTCATGTCGACGACACACCTGGATCTTTTGTCATCACAGAGTGGATCTAGTGTCTGGGAGATTACAGGGGGAAGTGCAGTTGTGCTTGTGAGCCGTTTGTTATGCTAGAACAGCATTCTCTCTCTCTCTGCTTTCACACTAAGCATTTTTGATCTACAGGAAAATGACTCGCTCGTTGTGGCTTACACAGCATGCAGACTGTAACCATAACAACACGCTCACTACTGCAGCCTTCTGTTTCTGCTGGCTAATTATCTATGCTAGCTAATCTTCCTAGATTTATTAGATCGAGTTCTCGGTATTAAGGCTAACTCCAGCGAGGAGGAGGTTTCGTGTGTCGGGATTAAAATATCTTCAGTTTTACATATTGTTAATCTTAATCAAGCACTAACAAGACACATTTTTCTATCATCCTGCTGTCTAGCATGTTGTCGTTTTTTTTTTTTTTCTTTTTCTTTTTTTTTTTTCTCGTGCGCTTGGCCCCCCGAGCTGCGTCTTGATTGGTCAGGTGATAAAATCGCTTGAAATTACTTGGCAGTTTTCTGGAAATTGGCGCACTGAGAGGTGTTTGTTTGGGCCTCAGGATAGGGCAGGGCAAGAGGGTAAAATGTCTTGGAATGAGTCATTTTGGCTCATGGAATTATGAAATAATGCCCTATATGATACTTACAGAGACATAGGAACATTTTTTACACCAGTATTGACAGTATATACAATGTTGTGAATTTGTCATGATTTATTTATTTATTTATTTATTTTATTTTTTGCACAGCTGTCACACTTAAATAATTTTAATATTTTGTAATTTTATAAAATAATTAAATATTTTAATATTGCACAAAGAAAATCCAAGCCCACTTGCCACACCCAAGCCTGATTACTGCCAGACCTGTTGAATAAAAAAAAAAAATCCCTTCATTAGAACCTGACAAAGTGAAGCACGCTAAAAGATCTAAGAAAGCAACGTGATCTAAAGATATGCAAGAACTCTATATATAAACAGAATTTATTAATATACATACAATAACAAACAATAAAAAAAACCTCCTGTTGTCTTGCGTAGCTGGCTAGTCGGTTAACCGCTAGTAAACTAGTTTGAGTTTGTCCCGCTAATAAAGAAAGCTAATTTGCTAGCTGAAGGTACCAAGTTACTAACTTAAGAAGCTACTGTGGTGAAAAGTTCCTGTCAAGCATATGATCGTGCGCTGATAATTTATCGATCGACATTAGACTAGATATCAAAATATGAGCGTACTGAAATAAAAATTGAAATAAAAAAAGGAACAATTTGGTGCGGTGTTTGCTAGTAATTCAGCGTTAAGCATCATCAGTGTGTCCTTTCAGGCAGCATTCCGCTATTAGAGTCAGCATGGCTCTTAAGGAGGGAAATATACTTGCTTTAAACTACTTGTGCACGTGTGATGGCAACCTTGGGTATCCTGCATAGCTCAGGAACGTCATGGCATGTCTAAAGTGGTGGAAAGTTTTGAGGAGGCTGTATCTTTATCACCGCACAGAGACGAATGTGCACGTCAAGACAGTTGGCGGGAGATAAAGTACCATGTCGTATATCTGAGCCTGGAATCGTACTGGAATCCTCTGATAACACATGTAGTGTATAGGCAAGTATGTGAACGTATATGCTCATGATGGTCCCGGATGACCGTTTGGATGCATAGTTTAAAAGAAAGCTTATTTCAGGCTAGGGCTGCACGATAAATCAAAAAAATCTCGATCCATACATAAATGTGATCTCATTTCTTTCTTCCATTGCAGGGATTAAAAAAACGCTAACAATGTCAATTTTAGAATCCATATATGCTCAGTGGTGCACGCGCAACCTCTCGCAGGCGAGACTTTCTCTGAATACAGTGTGTTCACTGGGGGTGGGGCTAAGAAAAACGCATCTCGGTTTTTTTAGTCCAGCGCACGGGCTACTAATCCACGTGGCCGGTTTAATATTCAGTGAGCATGATTTGTTCGTTTTATTTTATTTATTTATTTATTTTTACCACGTGACCCCACAGGTTCTGTGCCAACTGGAGCAAAAAGCACAGGTTCTATTTAGTTATTTTTGTTTATTATAGTTAATGTTCTCTTATGTTCAACAGCTTACAGCTTTATTCACTTTATTTTCTTTATTTTAGAACTCTAAAACTATTTTGCCACTTCAGCACTTTATTGCATGAATCTGTTTTATTTTTATTTTTTTTTACTTGAGTGCGATAAATTTTTGTTGAAAAAATGAGAATCATGTGAGTGAATCGTGATCGTGATTCGCATTTTAGCAAGAATCATGCAGCCCGTCTAGTGTGACGTTCAACAAGGGTGGGTGAACCGAGTGTTGAGGTGCTAGCCATGCACTTTTATATCACTCACCAATTGCAGCTCTCCAGTCAGTGTTTCCTTAGCTCACTTTTTTTTTTTCACTGAAAAGGTGATTAACTGAGCTGCCATTAAGTCGTGCCATCATGCTTTAGGATTGGTTCCTAATTCAGAGCTCTGGGCACCTAAGCAACCATAGACAAACACGAAATCATGTAGGATTTGCCACAAAAAAGTGTAATATCATTTGTAACACAATTTTGTCATGCGATACAAGAATAGACGCCTGGCACTGCTCATTAGTCACAATCTCATCCGATCATTCAGTTCATTGTTTCTAACAGGAATTAAGCGTGGTGTGTGCGCATCTGATCTGCTTTGTATCTGTACAAGCTATTTGTCATTTAAACCTCGCAATTCTGCCCACATCACATTGGAGACCATCAGACCCCCTTTCTGAGAGGGGGGGTCTTGGCTTTCTCTCTATTTACTCAGATTTTGTCTCACCCCTGTCATTACCTCTCCTCTGGCTTAATAGTGTGACTACGCCGACCTTCAAATTCCACCTCCGTTCCTTTCATGCTGAACACTGAGGAATGAAAGCACAGGTTTCCTGCCTTGAAGAGCGTGTGTGAATGGGACTCCAGGGCATCCGAGCATATAATTTGAATCAACCATTACCTTATAGGACCTTTTAAACAATTGAATAAATACAGCTTTTCTTCAAAGTGCTAATTGAATACAGCTCATTCTGATATTGTGTAAAAATGGCACTTGTTTTTCGATTGGACTGAATTTGTGTCTGACTTACTAAGATTGATTGTCGCGGGCCAGTCGGAGAATGTTTGAACCCCCTCCTTCACCTTTGACCCTTTCTATAGCACTGTTGGCAAGCTGCACGCTGCCGGGTCCCAGGGGGCTTCAGTGACTCTCGGGATTTTTGTGTGTGTGCACTTGCGCGTGGATACGTGGTGATTCTATCGAGTTCAATATTCCAAAGTACAATATTGATCACTTATCTTTAGAGATACCTTAATTTCCAGTTTACTTCTGTCCTCAGTTTTCTGCACCAGTTTTTTAACTGTACAATCAGTCCTTGTTCCGATATTTCTGAATAAATAAAAAGCTCGTCACGGCGTTTTCAGATTTCAGCTTCTTTCTCGTAATTGCAGTGGGAGCCCACACATTGAGTGGAGAGTCTTGGCTAAACCCTCTTGTTTGCTGTGGTTTTGTTCAGTAACTCTCTTTAAGCCAAGCTCAAATAAACCTTACCTGATAAGGTACTATACAGTCAAATGAATACAAAAAAACGTAATCACTGTTTACATGCAATTTTACTTTATATCATGTCAGACCAAAGCAAGAACCGTAGCAGCCTAATCGTTCCCATGTTATACATTTGTAAAGATAAACTATCAACTAAACACGCCTGGAGCTGCAAACCAGCAGTCTGAGTCATGGGTGAAACAGCCACAGCACAAGCTGTCATCAATATATTGATGATTGAAGAGATGCATTTTCAGGTCCTTTTTCCAGTCTTTATCTGTCCAGCTTCCATTGTTGTCTCAATACTGAAAAATCATCATGTATAACATTTCCAGTATAACATAGCAGTAATTGAAAATGAGTCAGGGTCAGGGGAAGAAAAAAAAAAAAATCTTCAGATGACTTTTTCATTCCATACCTAACGGTCACTGGATGTTTTGGACATGACACTAGGTTTAGCTGCAGTTTGTGCTGTGGCTGTTGCACCCATGACTCAGACAGCTGGTTTGCAGCTCCAGCCGTGTTTAGTACATCTTGTTACAAGACTTTGCTCCAGTGAAGTGCAGGCCATGAAGCGCTCCAGCCTCACTCCACATCCTAGCACTCCTACATCGCCTATTATCCCACACATGTGCACATCAATAGAGAGAGTGGGGGGAGCAACAAACGCGGAGAAGGAAAAAAAGACCCGGAGGAGAGGGGGAGGAGATGCAGAAAGCGGTGGTGTAGTGAATGAATCAAAGTCGTCTTGCTCTTGGTGCTGCACCAGATTTCATTGAGGAACAGGGGTGGAATCAGGGGTTGTCATTGTCACACAGTTTAATACAGGAGCAGATGTAGTGACGGGGGCAACATGGGATTGGTGTAAAAGGGAAAGCCTTGCAATTGCAGAACTGGGTGAGATGTGAGATCTGTTCAGTTTAAACACTTTTCACATTAGGCACAATTGATTTATACCATGCCCAGGAATGATTGCTTCCCCGGCTCTCACTCTCCTGCTGGCCGGCATTCACATTGTTTTTGCACTCTGTTCTCGGGTACGTTTGCGTATTTACACTCTGGGATCCAGCAGGCGGCAATATGCACCTGGTTTGCCAGCTGCCATTAAACACAAGGAAAGAAGAGAACAAGGAAGTTAACCTTTCGCGCTATGCCTAACATTATTGATATTCCGGAAAAATTGTCGAGAGCCACCCTCTCGCATGCCTTCCTTCTTTATCAGCTATGGCTGTGTAGGTCAGAGGATGAGATTTCGGAGGAGCGTAAACGGCGGCTTCTCGGGTACAACTGTTTTCATATCTGATTTGATTTGTGCGGTTCCTGAGCAACGATCGTGTTCACATTGATCAAAATGAACCAGACTTTGGGGTTAAGTGATCTCAGGAAATGAGGCTCCGATGTGAAAACGCTAAATCTGTAGTGCGTCAAAAACAATGAACTGAAGGATCAGCTGAGATTGAGACTGATCAGCAAGGTTAGGCTTTTATATTTGCATCACGTTAACATATTTAAGTGTTTCAAAGTGCAACAGATGGCACTGGGTTCATTGTAGCATCAGGCGATGCAGTAAAATGAAAAAAGAAACTTTTTCAGGATAATCCCTCCTTCTGCATTATGATTTGGTTATAAGAATTCGGTTTAGTATGTGATTTAATTAGACAGGCTTTGTTAGGTGGTTTTGCTGAGTGAAACTTGCTCATCAGTATGTAAAAGTGGACGACTAACGGGACGACCACACCTCTGCTAAAGCACATATCAGTATGATTCCATTTTATACTCCATGTTTCAGTCATATGTACTGTGTGTGTGTGTGTGTGTGTGTGTGTGTGTGTGTGTGTGTGTGTGTGTATATATATATATATATAAAATATTGTATAGTTCTGGCCAAAACATGGCATTGGTGCTAAAGTCTCTCACCTAAGTGAAAAGGTGAATTTTCAGATAGTATCATATAACACCATTTGTCATCCATGCTTCGTTTATTTGTAAATATGCATACACATTTATATTTTTTGCAGATAAAAAGAACCACATTTGCTAAATACAATTTCATGCCCTTTTATGTAGTGTCCGTACCTTTTTTGAATTCAGACCTTTCAATGATCTTAATCGTCATTCAGATGAAACTTGGCCAGTTTAGATTTCACATGAAAACACATAAACCGGAAAAAGTGTATTATTCTAAAATGCTAAATTAAGATATTTCACCATGAATTTGACATTGTTACGGACACTACATATTTTTTTTTTTGCTTTTACCCAAATCCTTAAATTTAAGCAACAATTTTTATAGGTCATATGCTTCTAGAAGCTTAGACCAATTTTAGTATTAATACTCATAAAGAAATATGAGTAATTACCATTTTAGGGTGAGACAGTATACCGCTGAAAAATGTCAATTTTTGGGAAACATATTGAATAATCTCTCAAATGGCTGAAGCAAGATTTGTCACTTCGATGTTGCATAAACTTCAGAAGTAGCTTCTTCGACGAACACATTTTTTTTGTATTATATGTATAACATAAAAATAATAAAATCAGCACTAATACTGTGTTTTGGCTGCCTTTAAATCATGTATAATTTACCCTTATATTTTTTTCTATCTTAATTTTTTTATCTGTAAATTTTGTAAATGGTTACAATTTATTTAGTTTCATTTTTATTGAAAATAATTTTCTTAGAACTTGTGCAGTTTATTTCGTCGTAGTGAAATCTTTGTTTTTATGTCTCAACCAGTCGTATAAGCATTTCCCTGCATATCATACTGTCTATGGTTGTGTATGTTGCAAATAAAATATCAAACCCTTGCTGGACTAATGGCACTGCAGTCCAAATTTTCTGTCAGACTGAAGTGTTTATTTGAGCTCAGGTTCCTCTCTAGGCTTAAAGAAAAAGGTAAGGTCTCTAAACCGTAGAGAAGCGTTCATCAGTGGCCCCTGAGAGGCCTGTGTGTCTTCAGAACAATGTTTATAGAATGAAGCCCATGGTATAAATAATTACTTTAAACCTGCTCCTGTTTGCCCCGAGGTGAAGGGGAGAGACAGAGGTAGGGTCGACGGAGGAGGTTAAGAGGAACACGAGAGAGAGAGAGAGTGAGACAGGGTGAGAGACAGGTGTTTCTTTTTTTAAATAATAAGATGAAATAAAGATTGTGGAGCAGGAACTTGACGGTGGGGCGGAGCTTAGGGTGGATAGCAATTTAATACAGTTATTTTTTTCCTCTCAGCTGCTTTCGCAGTTGTCCTGTGTGCACTTGGATTCAAGGGTGTGTCTGTTCAAGTGCACACTTGGAACAGGACTCAATGAAAGCACAGACATGCTCACAGGAGGGCGCATAAACACTGACTATAGGGTTCTGAGCTGGCGGTTTGAATGACAGCTGCTCCTGAGGCTGAATATGATACAGTGTGATTGAGTGCAATGGAATTTCAGGCCAGGATTGTAGTTAAAATTATGCTGATGTGCAATGAGATGCAAGACACAGAGTGAGGTCAGGAGGATGCCTTCGACACTTTTAGGAGTTAAAAAGGGGTAGCGGGATTTTAATGTAAATGCCTTACACCTCTAGAGTCCGGGGTTCGATTCCCGCCTCAGATCTTTGTTGATTGCGTTTGCATGTTCTCCTCAGGTTTGGTGGATGTTCTTTGGGTGCTCAGGCCTCCTTCCACAGTCCAAAGACATACAGTCCATCCCAAAAATCCTGCAGTGTGTGAATAATGTCCCTGGGATAGAATCCAGGCCCCCATGCGACACTGTACAGGATTATCGGTATAGACTATGAGTGAGTGAGTGAATGTATATAGAGTCTGCTCATAATTTGTACACAAGGAGAACCGTGACTATGTAACTATGCATCTATGTAACTATGAACAGTAACCGTGAGTTCAGTGAGAAAATTCCTGGGCGTGTTAACACGCTCATACACATTGGTTTCTTATATTTTCAGTAGCTAATTGAAATGAATCTACATCCATCTTTATGCATAAACTATGCTGTTGAATCCAAGTACTTACTGGTGATTGTGGCTACTGGAGGTAATTAGTATGGGTCTCTAGTGTGCGGCGCACATTTGATTTGACAAATTGAGGAACCGAAACAGTTCTAAGAACAGTTTATAATCACAGACTTATATGTGTATATACAGTGAACGGGAATCACCAGGGGCAACCCTATACAATATTGCGATACCTAGGTGCTGATTGATCTGAACAGCCATTCCATAAGAATCTTGATTTTTATACATTCTTGCAACTTCCCCATTCCAGTCAGTGAGACGATGGATGTCATTGACTGAGCATGTCTGCATGTACTGTGTGCCTGTTGCATTCAAAATGACCCTTAAAACATAATATTTAGGACATGCAACAGTCATGGCAAATGCCTTTCTTTATTATTGCACGAAGGACATAAGCCTAACCACTTTATACTGTGAGGAAAAACAAAATGAAATCCATTGCTGAATTGCCTTTTTTTCAAAAGGTTCAAAAAGAACATGTAAAGACACGAATATGCCATTTATATTTCATACTGATGTTACATTGCATATTAATGTGACTTCAGCTTTGTCCCGTTACTTATCACACACAGCTGCGGAACCCAGTGAGTGACAGAAAAGCATGACAAAGCAGGTGTGTGTGTACATGACTCTTGTGCATTCTGTTAAACAGCTGCCTCTCCACCTGGAATGTGCCACTGTCCTGACACTATGCGAGACTGGAGACATATCCCTGTCTCCTTGTAGGGCTTCTCCTGCCTGAGGGTTTTATTACATGTCTAGGGCTGCACTGCGCTTTTGGTGTGTCCCGACCTCCTGGGCGTTGGTTCGCTCTCCCGCTGTGTGTGGAAATGGGTCAGCTTTCCCTCAGGGACTCGCTGGCATTTCTGACATTTGTCTGAAACCTTCGCTTTGAACAGGTGCCTTTTTTTTTTTTCTCTCAAGGCTGTTTGTCATTTTTGTTTATTTATGTTGCTCAAAAACGGTCTTCTAGTATTAGATGTATTGTATCACTCAAGGTGGTTGAGAAGATTTCTACATTTCGGCTGTTCCTCCGTATTGTTCTACTACTGCTCTTTTAAAGAGCAAAGTTTCATCATTTCCTTATATATACCCCACTGCAAGCCTTCCACCATGCTTTATTTTTTTTTTACTGGTGCAAGGAAGGACAAATCACTAGCGTGGGCACCCAGGGACAGATTTTCTATTCAGACACTGACATTTTATCTGCTGTTGTCTGGCTGATGACCAGAAATAGAAAAACTAACTCATGAATTTCTATGAATAGTCAAGACTTTTTGGGAACTGCTATTCGAATACCTGTGATTACAGAAGCTACAAACCTGCTGCAAACATCGTCATACACAGTGTTGTATCTATTAGAGCATGCTGTGTAATAGTTCATTGCAATTAAAGGTTGGATTTAGCCATTTTAGCGCTCCATGAGAGGTTTGGTATTGAGGGCGCAATACTCAACTGCTGCTCTATTTTTCAGTCTGTGTCTACGTTTCAGATTTTTTGATGAGTTGAATTTGTACTAAATTGCGACGAGTCGTATCGCGTTCTGACAAACCTAGTACTCTAACAGTTGGTAGGTAAATCATGGCAGGTCTTGGGCTGTTCCTGGGCTGTTCCTGGGCTGTTCCTGGGCTGTTCCTGGGCTGTTCCTGGGCTGTTCTGCATGTAGCATTGTAGCATTTAGGTGATTTAAGGTGTTGTGACATCACTAATTCGGCAACCAAGAACCACCAAGAATTTCAACTTGTATTGTAATGCTGAATGGTGAGATCTGTTAACTACCACTCATTAGCGTATTCATGTAGGTTTCCAGGCAACTGGAACACGGGACTGAACAGCTTTTACTTGAGCTACCTGATGGATTTATGATTAGACCACCCCGTGATGCTGAACACTGTGCTTGTGCATGTGTGTGTTTGAGAGTGAGGGGTTATTCCTTTGTCTATTTGCTCACATCGATACAGGTGAGCAAAAATACACCACAACACACTCAGACACATAAATATTGGCACCCCATTTATGTAGAATCTAATTGCAGCGTACAATGACATTTGCCCTCTCACCTGCTCTCTGCAGGAGGTCATGATCTGGATCGAGAACATCATGACTTTTTTGCTTTCACACACCAACGCTTTCAGTCGGTTATTGCGGTGGCATTGGGGCTCGAACTGGGGACCTCAGTCGGACATTTTAACCACTGAGCTACCCCTTGCTCCCTTATGATTTTCCAGAAGTCTTCTAATCCTTAGTAGTTTGATGTGGAAGAATTGGAACAGGAATTTCTCAAAATGCTACTGAACAGAAGACCACCCTGTTGGCCCCTCTGTCTGCTCTACCTGTAGATATCAGTCTCACTCATCTTAGTGGAGCCCTGCACCTAAGCATGTGCCCCTCTGTCTGTCTCTATCTGTCTCTTAGACTCTCTCCGGCTGTCTTTCTATCTGATTGTTTTCTGTCTCTGTCTGCCTGTCTCTTCTTTTAAAAAAAAAATTTTATCACTGACTTGTAAATTTTTTTGCTTGTCTGTCTCCTTTTCTGTTTGTCTCTTTGTTTTCTGGGTTTGGGGTTGTTAGATGGCACATTTTTATGTTTAGTTTACTAGGGATTTACATTTCTAAGTAACAAAAAAACTTTCATTAATTCTCTATGATTATTTATTGTGTATTGTGACTATATCTTCATGATATGATATGTCATGATATTTCTGCCAGATCCCTCAACTCTTTTTCTATATGGTCGATGTGTATTTTCCCCCATAACAGCTGGTAATTTATAGTCCACATCTGGAGGCTACCATTAGCTGCAAATAAAGACATATTTCTCTTGCCTGTCTCTGGATTTTGTGCCTTCGGACAACAGCTCATAAGTGCTACTGGATACAAGATGACCAGCCCCCCTGTTAAGCTTGCTTCATGTTCTCATAACATGGCCTTGCCAGTGTGACCGTAATAGGGATTTATATGGCACTATAACATGTAACGGTGTTTGGGGCCCTGTGCCAAATATGAACACATTATCCTGAAGATATCCTGATAAGCTGTTCTAAACAGATGCAGATGGTTTTTTTTATCTTCCCAGACATCTGGTTTTTACTTTCATGTAGGTGATGTATGCAGCGGTCATATCTGAAGTGCACAAAAAAAAAAAAAAACCTCCATTTATGTGTTATGTGATATGCATTGGTCCTGGATACATCCTGGACTGGATGCTGATCCATCACGGGGCACCAGCACTACCCACACTCTCATACTCAATCAAACACTACTGGCAAATTCGAAATAAGATTTATGCCTACTGCTTATTCTGCATGTCTTTGGACTGTGGGAGGAGACCGGAGTACCCGGAGGAAACCCGCCAGGCACGGGGAGAACACGCAAACTCTACACACACACATGCCGATCTGAAGCCGGGATTCAAACCCCCAGTGCTAAACATTGTGCCACTTTACTGGGTTCAATCATTTATTTTTAGTAACTGTCTGGTCAGGTTTATGGTTATCTTGGCAGGAAATGGAGCTAACCAAATTTCCAAATGTTCCCTTGGGTATAAACACAAATAATGACTATGTGCAGAGGAAAAAAAATCATGCATATCGTTATATTCCAAAAAATAAATAGGGAAAAATGCTTCCTGCTTAGGCCACACTCACTAGTAGGAATATTTGGAGCACTAATGAGATACAGATTGCATTGCGTTACACTGTTACACTCTTATAAAGCCAACGTTATTAATATAACAAAGTTTCCAAACTCATGTATGATAAAAAAATAAAAAAAATAATTAATTCAGCATTGGATGATCAAAATCACATCTGACACAACTACTCTCCAGTGTAACTCTGACTTCTTGCTTGCTTAATTTGGGTCTATGTGGTTGAATTTCCTAACCTCAGTTTTTATTTTTAGTCTCGCTTTTTTTCCCCCCCGCTGTCACGACTAATCAGTATCTTCTGTTCTGACCCTTCATTGTGGTGCTACTTGTGACCTACATTGTGGTGTGTTTGCATCCTGTCTTTCTCTCCTCTCTTTTGAATCGCTGGGAAGAAATCAGCATTGATGTCCTGTCCTTTCATAACCTCCTCAACATGAAGTCTGTTCAGCAGCCAGTGATTTTTACTTTTTTACTCTCTTCTTCTTTCTGCTTCTTTTAGTTTCCCTGCATGACTTTGTTCGGAGCAGACTGTCTCTAGCTCTCTAGATAAATGCCTTATTGTTCAGTAGTGTGTGTGTTTGTGTGCTTCTATTTATGCATCTGTCTTTCACCTCACCACCCAGACCCACTTGTGTTCGGTAGAGCTGGATCATCTGACAGCCTAATCTTGAGATCCTGATAAATGATGTTGCATTTTTTTTTTAATATAGTGTAAGTATAGTTATATCTTTTTCTAGCTTGTAAGATCAAACTCTAACTGGAAGCATCTGATTTGCTTTTGCTTTTTTCCCCTCCGAACGTGTGTCTTTGTTGCACTTACAGGTATTAAAGGTTTTCTCAGATCCTGATTTGACTTTGATTTTGCATTTCATTTAGAGCATTAGATTATCTCAATGCATTTCACTCCGTCTAGCATCTCCTTCTTCTTGGCTTATTGCCAGTCTGTTCATAAATCACCTGAGCGTGTGCGTGTACTGTATGTGTGTGTGGTCCCGGTGGAAAGAAGCCAGCTTGTGTTTGTGATGGTATTCTCTGATTACATGCGGATTTGTGGCTCAGCTGATGCACTGTTGCATGAGTGTTTCTCTGCAGTGCTGCAGGCAGCATCAGTAGCAAAGGCTGCTGGGAGAGAGGGGGGTGGTGCGGAGGTGAAAATATCCCCGCATCAGCACAGACGCACACTGCATGGACAGTCACTGTAATCATTTTGGGTACCACACCTAAAGCTAAACGGTCCTTCCGGTGTGTCGTAATGTTGTATATTTACTTTTGTGGAATATACAGTAGAAGGGGGAGGGGGTCTTTAATAGCTAAAAAATATACAGAATATATTGCTGATTAATACAAAATGTTATGCACATGTAAGTTATTCTGTAAAGCTGAGAGGGTCAGGTGTTGAGAGCCTTCGAGTGAGAGCAAGGTAACCTGTACAGGCAGGATTTGTGTTTTTTCTGAGTCAAAGGTGACCTATTATGCAAACGTCATTTTTATAATTTTTAAACATTCACATGGCTCTCCAGTGTTTGTGTTTAAAAACATGAAAAAACCGAGGCTAGATTTTCCCTCCATTGTGACCTCATATAAGAAGCCCCTGTCTCGTGGCTCAGCTCTTCTGTTCTCTAGTAGGGCGTGGCTCAGCGGTAGCTTATTTACATAGAGACCGAAATGGTTTGTTCGGAGGGGAATTGAAACAGACATAGTTTAAGGAATGATAAAAAGCATTATCTATGGGACACTTTTGTGGGAGCCTTAACACACACTTTTAAAGCATTCTGAGACTTGTGTTAACTTGGTTAAGAAATAGTAAAATATGGGACCTCTTTCGAATGGAATGGTTTGTTGTGGGTGTTTTTTTTTTTTCCCCATATGTCTGATATGATGCATTATCATTATTAGGACATTATTGTGTGATAGTGTGTTCATGTCCTAAAAAAAACACTGTAGCAAAATTTTTATCATGCAAATGTGATTCAAGCTATTTTTCTTTACTTGTTACTGGGCTGAGAGTTTTGTTCAGATGACTACATTTTGCTGTTCGGACTTTTTCCTCCAGTCGTTCCTGTATTGTTTTTGTGCTTTTATGGTAACGATACGCGATGAAGTACAAATGATCTAATAAAGCTAATATATTTTAGTAAGACAAATTTAGTATACACACGTGGACAAAATTGTTGGTACCCTTCGGTCAATGAAAGAAAAAGTCACAATGGTCACAGAAATAACTTTAATCTGACAAAAGTAATAATAAATAAGAATTATATTAATGTTAACCAATGAAAGTCAGACATTGCTTTTCAACCATGCTTCAACGGAATTATTAAAAAAAAATGAACTCATGGAACAGGCCTGGACAAAAATGATGGTACCCCTAGAAAATACTGAAAATAATGTGTCCAAAGGGACATGTTAATTCAAGATGTGTCCACTAATTAGCATCACAGGTGTCTACAATCTTGTAATCAGTCAGTGGGCCTATATATAGGGCTCCAGGTAGTCACTGTGTTGTTTGGTGACATGGTATGTACCACACTCAACATGGACCAGAGGAAGCGAAGGAAAGAGTTGTCTCAGGAGATTCGAAAGAAAATTATAGACAAGCATGTTAAAGGTAAAGGCTATAAGACCATTTCCAAGCAGCTAGATGTTCCTGTGACTACAGTTGCACATATTATTCAGAAATTTAAGATCCATGGGACTGTAGCCAACCTCCCTGGATGTGGCCAAATGTATGAAAAATCAAAGAGACGGATAATCCGAATGGTAACAAAAGAGCCCAGAAAGACTTCTAAAGAGATCCAGGGTGAACTTCATGCTCAAGGAACATCAGTGTCAGATCACACCATCCGTCGTTGTTTGAGCCAAAGTGGACTACATGGGAGACAACCAAGGAGGACACCATTGTTGAAAACAAATCATAAAAAAGCCAGACTGGAATATGCCAAACTACATGTTGACAAGCCACAAAGCTTCTGGGAGAATGTCCTATGGACAGATGAGACAAAAATGGAACTTTTTGCCAAGGCAAATTTTGCTAATTATACTTGAAGCATATCAAGAAAAGAACACTGTCCCTACTGTGAAACATGGAGGAGGCTCTGTTATGTTCTGGGGCTGCTTTGCTGCATCTGGCACAGGGTGTCTTGAATCTGTGCAGGGTACAATGAAATCTCAAGACTATCAAGGGATTCTAGAGAGAAATGTGCTGGCCAGTGTCAGAAAGCTGGGTCTCAGTCGCAGGTCATGGGTCTTGCAACAGGACAATGACCCAAAACACAGCTAAAAACACCCAAGAATGGCTAAGAGGAAAACATTGGACTATTCTAAAGTGGCCTTCTATGAGCCCTGACCTCAATCCTATTGAGCATCTTTGGAAGGAGCTGAAACATGCTGTCTGGAAAAGGCACCCTTCAAACCGGAAACAACTGGAGCAGCTTGCTCATGAGGAGTGGGCCAAAATACCTGCAGAGAGGTGCAGAAGTCTCATTGACAGTTACAGGAATTGTTTGATTGCAGTGATTGCCTCAAAAGGTTGTGCAACAAACTATTAAGTTAGGGGTACCATCATTTTTGTCCAGGCCTGTTCCATGAGTTCATTTTTTTTTATAATTCCGTTGAAGCATGGTTGAAAAGCAATGTCTGATTTTCATTGGTTAACATTAATATAATTCTTATTTATTATTACTTTTGTCAGATTAAAGTTATTTCTGTGACCATTGTGAGTTTTTCTTTCATTGACCGAAGGGTACCAACAATTTTGTCCACGTGTGTACATACACACGTGCACACTCCATAGTGAGCAATTGACATGACAGAGGAAATGTAATTTTACTCAAATTGATTTTCAATTATTTGTCATGGACCTTACAGCACATTGAAATGATTTTTTTTCGCTTTTCTCAGTTAGGAAACTAGGTTCAAAGCGCAGGGTCAGCAAGGATACACCCCCCCCCCCCCCTCCACCATCTCCCAGATAGGGTTAAGAGCCTTACTCAAGGCTTCAGGGGCAGCTTGGCGGTCCTGGGGCTCGAACCTCCGACCTTCCGATCAGCAACCCAGAGACTTAACCATTTGACCACACTGCACCACTGCCCTCTGAATATTAACATTTATTTTTTACTGTTCTCACTGTTATGACACTTTATTATTAGCATGACCACCCACCTGTATTGAGTAGTTCCCCTTTCTGCAACCAAAACAGCGATGCACTGTGTGTTGACACCTTTCAATGGAAACCAGCATTAACCTTTTCAGCAACTTGAGCTGAAACTGGACTACACGGACCAGCCTTCACTCTCCACGTGCATCAGTGAGCCTTGGTCACTGTTTTTTTCTTACTTGGATCACTTTTGTTATGACCTGAATACTGCAGCTTGGGAACATCCCATGAGGGCTGCAGTTTTGGAGGTTCTTTAACCCAGTAAGCCATCACAAATTAGCCCTCGTCAATGTCATTAAAATCTTTGCACTTGCCCATTTTTTCTGCTGTCAACACATAGGAAGGAAATGTTCACTTGCTGGCTTTTATATATATATATCCAACTTACTTCCAGGTGTCACTGTAAAGAGATATTGTAACATATAGGTGGGTGGTCATAATGTTGTGTCTGGTCAGTTCATAGTACAGTTATTCACATATGCTCTGGTATTGTGTGTTTCTCCCAGAGTAAATCATGTCCCCGTATGGATTTAGTGCACTTACCCATGAAATGACAGATTTTTCTTCTTCTTCTCTTCCATGTCACCTTCACTTCTGCTGCTATTCTGGAATATTCTGGCACTGTTTCACAGGTACGGTAATTAATACACTTTCACTCATTTTGCATCTCTGTTATTTTTCCACTTGCACTGAAAATCTTACTGGATTTGTTTTTTGTTGAATCAAGGTGAAAAAGCCGTAGTGTTATCGCTGTTCAAGCTGGGGTTAAAGTATGAGCTAGCTTTGCTTTAAGATTACCCTGTGTACCCTGTTTATCAAGCTTGTTTTGTTTGTATCGCTGATGTTCGCTATCTAATTGTCAAGTCACATGACTGTCCTGTTGCGGTCGCTATTAGCAGGGTCAGACTGCTTCATTTAAAGGAAAAAAAAATGTGTTGACTAAAAAACTTTTGCGCTTTCTGAAATTAGCTTTCATGTTGTCCTTTAACATGATTAACTACATGGCTATGAGGTAGGGACAGGGATTTACTGCATTACTGCTCCTTGCTGTGATGTACCTGCAACGTACACTATTATCAGTATAAATGTAACCCAAATCTCAATATTGAAGCACAGACTCGATGACATTGATGTACTGTAGTTAATCTCCTATTTGGGCCAAAAATGGCAGCATTTAACACAAGGCAAAACTTTTAGCAGATAATTTAGTGAATTAGAAACTTGAAAACTAGATTTTTAGAGTTAAATTTCTTAAAAATAACTTACAATTATATTGGAGATAAATGCTAGCTGTATGTACTGATAGTTCCTGCTTTAAAGAAGCTGTCAGACATGGTGTGCCTGAGGTAATGATGCTGGTGATGTTAGAAATCCCTACTGAAAGTAACACACACACACACACACACACACACAAAGACTGAACAACTGACATGTCTGATGAAATCAATTTTACATATTTTTACATAATGTTCTGTTGTTATTTGATGTTGAGGTGAGAAGATGTTAGCATATTAGCATTTACCGGATTCTGCTACTAACAATAAAAAGATAATGAGTGAGGCATGTCAACATTTGGCTGCTTGCTTGTTATTACGTTTTTTTTTTCTTCAACACTCAACTGCGGCTCGTAACGGAGAAGTATTTCAGTTGTATATAATTTTGAACAGATAAATTTTTTTTTGTCGCCTTAAGGGAAATATTTTTACTTTTTTTTTACTTTCTCATGCATACCAGATGATCATTTATTATTATTATTATTTATTTATTTATTTATTTTTATTTTTCCCCGATTTTCTCCCTAATTTAGTCGTGTCCAATTCCTCCCCGTCACTAGGGGGCTCCCACATTAAGGCTACTACTACCACTCAGCCGGGAGGGCCGAAGACTATCACGTGTTTCCTCCGAACCACGTGACGCCAGCCGACCGCATCTTTTCGAACTGCTCGCGCGCGCACCGTTGGGGGCGGCGTAACACACTCGGAGGACAGCGCTATCCGCTCCCTCCGTTGCGCGAGCTCGCAGACGCCCCTGAATGGCTGTAGAGCCGTGATTAATGTAGGAGCACTAAGTACCTCTCATCCCTCCCCTCTGAGAGAGCTCGGCCAATCAGCTCTCTCTAGACCTCCGGCTGTGAGAGGTTACAGCACCACCCGGGATTCGAACTAGCGATCTCCGGACGATAGGGCGAGCTTTAACCACTGCGCCACTCGGAGGCGATTATTATTTATTTTTTAAACCCTTTTTGGTTTAACGGTGATAAAGTGGTGAGTGTCGCACCTCCAGGGTCCAGGGTTCGATTCCTGCCTCAGGTCTGTGTGAGTTGAGTTTGCAGTTTCCTCCGGGTGTCCGGTTTCTTCTCACAGTCAGATTAGGCTAATTGGCATTCCCTTGTACCCAAAGTCTCCTGAAAAAGGCTGCAGGACCCCTGGTACAGGATAAGCGGGAAAATCTTTTTTTCTGTTCATTGTACAAATCTAAAATCTCAACAAAAAAACCCCAACAACTTCATGTCAAAATAAAATAATGCAGTAATACTAAATGAAATAATTGAATTTTTTTTAAATAAATAACTATAAATCCTTTAAGCAACATAACATTTTTTAACATTTAATTTCTCTTGTGATACTAAAGGAACGTTTATGGTGTGACAAAATCATGTATTTTTTTTTTTCTTGGCTCATTTGGATGTTCAGTCCCTTTCTAGCTATATTTAAATCTGATTCTTGGAATTGTCAGTAGGAGCTGGCGGCTTTTGTCTGCTTTTCTTTTGTGCTCTGAGTGTAAGAGTGCAGTCAGGCAGTCCTAAGGACTGAAAAAGATGTTCTACACTACACTACCACTGCCGAGTGCTGAACCGTTAGTCTTAGCAACAGATTGTAACAATATAAGAGCCTCATGACTGAATTAAACTGGTAATATGGTTTAGTATCCTGTTAGGAAGATCAATATCTAGCTGTCTCTAGCACCTCCGGCTTTGTCCCAGAGGACACGCTGGCCAGCATGACTGCACCACAGGCTCACTCTTCTTCCTGGCTTATTTGTGTGCTCTTCTCAAAAGCAGCACTCCTTTCAATCCTCTTGGTGATCACTGCTAATTCCAGCTTGTTACCCAAGCCCTGTGAGCAGTTTGTGTTCTCTTGGGAAACGTGTTTTTGTGTGACGCGTGTTCATGAGAGAACCAAATCTGTGGGTGTTGGAAGCTTTGAGGAAATATTTTGGTTGAGATGTTAGTGTTTATGTTGCCTTAAAGTTTGTCTTGTGGATTAAGCGTCCATATCATAGTATGAGGTATTAAACTTAACTTAATTATCACCTAATCCATGTAAAATGTGACAGCATGGCTTTTCTTCACTGGCGTTCGAGTCGAACCAGGACTTTGGATTGTGCAGAATAACTGAACTATGAGAGCAAAAACTTACAACTACAGTAATGCACGTATCCCAGTGTTTCACTATAACAAAAACCAGTACCCCGGAGCCATGATCAGATTGCCAGCTTCAAGTCTGAACTCCTGGCCTCCCAGGAACTCCTTTAATTTCCCAAACATGAGGAAATGGTTTGGAGTCAGCATGGCGACACGTGAATCGTCACACAAAATAATTGCGATTCTTAACCGAAACGTTTTTCTTTTCCCCGTCGTCTCTACTAGCCTTGGTACGAACTAACAACACCTACTATAGAAGGAGCATCATGAGAATGAAGTTAGTTGCATAATATGCAAAAGCTGAGCAAATGTGTGCAAATGATACGGTCGTCAATATAAACACTTAAGCATGTAGCAGCATAACGAGTGCACAGATAAATAATACAATTCTAGTCAGATGATTTCATGCCATAAAGTGCAAATGATAGCTGGGGGTTGTGAAGTAGGCATGGCTGTCTTGATATAACACCGAGTTAAAATGATTAGACTAGATGCTGCAGTGTAAGGGTGCGAATCTCCAGAGATCTCATGATATGATTAGATTTTGATTAAAGGCACAAAAATCAATACTAAATGTACATTATACATTAAGTTGATTTTTTTCATGATGTTCTTCTTATGGTATGACCACTCACTGATTATTATACACGGTATTATAATATTCGTCCATTATGAAAATTGATGCCTTAGAGCTAGAAGAAGGAATGTTACTCATTTATATAATATTTACATATTGAAAAGGAAAAAAAAAACCCTACATTTGAATTTTCTATTTTTAGTCATCTAGCAGATGATTATTGAAATAATGTTCGAGCCATTGATGTTGTAATCGGAAAAGGTGTAGAATTTATGGCGTACATTATTTTATACTTTTAATGCTTCTGCCACTAGGTGGATCTGTTGAATTCTCAAACCTGATTGGCCAGGTTTATTCATTTTTAGTACCAGCAGCTTTAATAGTGATCCTGGCAGGTTTATATTAATGTGCTGGCTGTTTTGCAATTCTGTAATAACAACTTATAAGTGATAAGGATTTGTGTGCAAAGAAAAACCTGTAAATGTTAACGTAGTGAAGGAGTCTGTAGAGCGATGTTTATTACACGTTTATAGAAGGAGTCTGCTGTGTCAGCACTTTGTAACAGATTTTTTTTTCCTGCTACAGGAAAATATTTAGCATAGGGACTTTCTGGCTTTGCTGTTTCTGGCTTTTGCTAAACTGTTAGTGAGGAAACTGTTATTATGCATGTTATAACAGGGACTTGCTCTCTTTGCAGATGTTCCACAACACTAAATGTAACCATGAACAGACAGAAGATGTTATGTGTCATTCTTTAATTATTGAAATTGTAATTATACATGCATCACATCACCCTGTTGATGATTTATGTTCCTGTAACTGTCTCGCCATGTTTTACAGTCACATAAATCCATAAATGTAGTTGGTGAATAAAAAGCCATTTGGGCTTCAGCATAAATGAGACGGAGATGAGATTGTGGATCCCGGGTAAAGGAATATTGCTCTATCTGATCTAGACATTAATGTGCATAGATAAACAGTAAGATCACAGCTACCCCCGTAAATGTGTAAAGTGTAAATCCAGTAGTTGCAGTGCTTATTAAATACCACGCAACCATGAAATACACATAAACAAGAACAAAAGGTTAGACAGACACGGAAAAAGGGTGTTGGTGTTATGCAAGGTCAGGTTCTTTGAACACTTTCTTCATTATTTCCTCTCACACCTTCAAGACATATGTATGTTATCAGTCATCGAAGTTCTAAATTGTGCATACACGCACCCCGCACACGCCCTCAGGCGCATGCTCGTATACGTCTGACTCATGGCGGGAGTAAAGCACATGCTCCGGCTCGAGCAGTGACATCACCTGCTTTTTTTGTGGTCAAAGTGCAGTTCCGGCTCAGAGCATGCTGTTCCCTCAGAGCTAGCAGGCTGCTGACTAGTACACACACACACACACACACAAATCCGTGAGCTTTCATTAGCTTTTAACCGCCGGCACGAAAGGGAACCAAAAAAGAAAATTGACATGCAGGACGCCTGGATTTCCATAATGACCCCGGATCTTTGACCTCTTGGATTCCGTAGTGATTACTTCCTTTTTTTTCATGTTTGCTGAGAGACGTTTAGAAAAAAATTTCTTTACTACTTTCACATTTAAGCTTTTTCTTTTTTACCTTCTATTAGTTTGTAGTTCCTTTTTAATTCGTGCGGTTACTGTATATGGATAAGTTGATATGAGTGCCTCAGCATCATACAGACAGTATCTTCAGGACCTTGAAATCAAAAGAGGTTAGTTCTCTTCTTTTTCAAAAGACTATTTTATGTATTTATTTATTTTTTAGAAAGGTTTTTAAAAAGTCCCTAAGGCTCATTAATTAAGGATGAGTAAAACAATAATTTTGGATGCATCTCAGTTTCATCTTCACATACTGTAATTGCCACCGTACATTGTGTACCTGCATCAGGGCTCGCTTTGTACCTGTGATTTTTGGATTTGGAGGTTTCTTGTTAGATATCATCGTGACCAAATTTAAGCAAATGGACAAACAAGACAAAGAATGTTTTTGATCTAACAATGAGTTTTTCTTTGTACACCATGCTTCGACACCTCTGCTTTTATGTTGTGTTCACTGCTTAGGAACGGCTGCACTGTTCACAATCATGTTGACTTTGGTTAATATTCAAAAGACCTAGACAGGTAGATAATATTCAATGGCCAAATGATTAACTTTGGATAAGTCTATGTTTTCGGCGAAGAGTAAAGATGCACAAAACCTCTTTGTAACTGAGGATGCTCCTAAGGCTCCAAGGCGTTGGTCATAAATATGAATGGGCTATAGCAGATGTACCCATATCTATTACTCTACTTACTTACTTTATTTCCTGGTCAGTAGTGAAAATTAGACAAACCCAGTTCCATTTTGGGTGAAAAATATACTTCCAGTTTATGTAAAAAAAAATTTGAACCTTTGAGAAACCCTTAATATAGTGTAAATTTGGTCAAAGTGAGTTTGAAACTTCAGACGTGTTGACTGTAAACGGTTAATTTACTTCTCAATCTTGCCTTGGCTATCTTCCTGTAAAGGTTATGCTGGGTGAAGAGCCGGTTAAATGTGGTGTCCTGCATTAAGATGAACTGAATTATATTTGGTTTCCTTCTTTTTCACTTTTGGGGATGGACTGATTTTTAAACTGTAATTAATTTGAGGTTAGACACGTGCAAGAGTGCAGTAGAGTACAGCGTAGAGTACAGTTTGAGTTAAACCTGACATGAATAAAGATCCATACAACATCAGTTTACTATCAGATCTCAATCATGAAGAATTGTGAGGTGTTTAAAGATTCTCACGGTTGTATTTATTTGTAATCTAATGCTTCAGATGAACTTGCCCGAGGGAAGTATTTGGGAAAAGTTCGACTGGCCGTCACCGAATTACATGATTGGAACAGAAAACAATATTGTTCAATGAAGTGATCTCGGTAAATCGTGGCTTGGGGTCGCTTTCGAGAGCTCTGCATTGCTGTAACCCACTGGATGGGTGTGGATGCTCCTTTGAGGCAGCTGTCACCTGTTGTCTGTGTAGACCTATAGGCCATGGTCAGCTGTGTTTCTGTACATTCCTGCCTGCGGGTTCTCACATTTCTGAAGTTGAAGTCCTGGTTCTAACTGTGTTTAGAAAATCTTTTCTTCTGGGCATATTTTTAGAGAGTGATGTCATGTTAATGCATCGTTATGATTGTTAGTTAATTGAGCTACAAAGCAAATGTTTGACATAATAGTTCATGGGTTTCTATATTTGTTTAATTTGAGGTCTTAGAATTGTATAATCCTGCCTGAAGGCAAGCCAGAGTGATTGAAGGAAAGTGTGTGTGTGTGTGTGTGTGTGTGTGTGTGTGTGTGTGTGTGTGTGTGTGTGTGTGTGTGTGTGTGTGTGTGTGCATGCTCAGGGTGTACCGCTGCTATGACTGAGGTGAATGACTATGATTTGTTTAAGGGGTGTAGCTTCTCCATTATCTTTCTGCCCTGCGAGGCTATGTGCTTGTCTCTCCGGCGTGCAGTCTTCTGTTTCAAAATGAGCCTAATTGAATTTATTTAGCTATCTGCCTACCTTCTACTTCTATCGCCTTAAATGAAATGGTGTGCCGATAGCTTTGGTGTTGTAATTCAATCCCGGATCATGGGACAACCATTTGGACAGCGGATGGCACCAGGCGTGTGTGTGCTGACCATATGGATAAGAAAGGAGGAGGGGGTATTTTTAATACCACGCACACACCGAGCCTATTGTCCAGGATAAAGCGCCTTTCTCAAAAGAAGTCACACTGAACGATTTTAAAAGTTTAATGAGATTCAGAGTGGCGAATTGGGTTTGAGTGGTTTCTGCTCATGGTGATGACCAAAAGTATGAGGACACTTGATCATAATGCTCTCAAACTCGTACTGAATTTTTAAATCCATCGACTTTTCCTAAAAGCTTTGCCTTTTTTAGGAAGGATTTCCACTAGATTTGTGGGATGTGTGTCCATACAGTCACAAAAGCTTTACTGAGGTCAGGCACAGATGTTGCACCGAGGAGGTCTGGGGTGTACTTGGCTTTCAGTGTTCAGTGGGGGTTGAGGTTAGGGCTCTTTGCTTTGTATACACAGTGGCGTTGCCATGAAATTCTGTACTTGTCACTTTGCAGCAACAGAAATGGAGGGGGAAAAAAAATCAGTTGAGTTATGAGTTGCGATTTGTTTTGTGTTCGTGTCAAACGCACTCTTTACATAGGCTTACACCGGTCCCAAAACACCGCGAGCACAAATTTGTCTTGAAAATCTCGTGAGTTTAGAAGCCGTCCGCGCGCTCACATGCACTCAACCCGCGCGCTTATGATCAGGTCGAGTTTTGAGGCATTGAAGAGGCATTTGAGGAGTTAACGCGTCTCCAGTTTCTTTATAATCCTACAGGTAGTGCACTAAGAACTATGTATACATTTTCATCCTGTGAGGCAGGAGTGAATTATCCGCAAAGTTTGTTCAGAAATAATAATCAGCCGAGATAACAGGAAAAAAATTGCTTTTTTGCTTAATTAAATTGAAGGTAAATGTTAAACTCTTGTACTTGAAGTTATTTAGCATTGTTTAAATACCGCCCATGTTTTTTTTTTTTTTTTTAAGTGAGAAGATTAATTTGTATAATTAATCATTAAATGTAATATTGAATCAAGATATTTGTAAAATTGTGATTCTTACAAAAGTGCTTTTATTTGAATCGGCACCAAGGTATCGTGATATCATTTCAAATTCAAATTTTATGTTACATACGTAGTCCTACACGTATGAGGTGAAGTGAAATGCTTGTACGACTGCCCACGACCTAAAAATGTACAAAAAGAACACTGTATTCAAATAAAGAATATGTAATAATAATAATAATAATAATAAAATTGTGTGATAACTGGTGATTACCCGTCCCTGGTATTTATGGTCACTTAGGACCGTAAGTCAGGTGTCCACATACTTTGGTCTGTAGTGTGTGTCTGTTATTACCTGTGGTCCATTGTGAAGTGCTTTTCATATTCTTTACCCCCCTATAAACCCACACCTATTACTGTGAGAGCACACGGTCGTAAAACACCAAAGCCAGTGTCTTAATTTAATAATTTACTAGCAAGGAAAACTTTCTTTCACCACCACCGGGTTCTTTTAGATGCTGCTGTTCAGTCCTCATATTGTGAATATTCAAAGGCAAACAAATACAGTTACACAAGCATTGAAGCGAACGAGCATCTGAAACCTACAATACATCAAAGAGCTTATTTGGGACAGAAATACTTTCAGTTGCTTTATTTAATCTAGTTACAGTGTAATATTACAGTACAGCACACCTGGGTTTCTTACTTCGATTTGATCTATGATTTTTGGTACACTACACTGTTGCAACAGCTACTGTATTTATATCTTTATAATATATCATTTTATAATTTATATCTTTATATAATTTTTTTGTTCTGCCGAAAGACAGCATCAAGAACCTCAGGAGCAAAGTGTCGAATTAAGCGTTTTTTAAAATATATATATATATATTTAAAGGTCCTTTGAAGTAAATGTTGTGCAATACTGCAAATGTCCGCCGTGGGCGTTTCTCTAATGCGTACGTTTCATCATTTAACCACACAAGTGGTGTGTAATGGGAAGACATGTGGTGATGCAGACTGGATGAAATTACAGCCAGGTCCACCTGCATGGTGTACGAAGACAGATGGCAGGTGCAGATGTTGGAGTTGAAGTGTGACGTACAGAACGGTGACGTGAAAAAAAACAACAAAAAAAAAACACACACACACACACACACAACCCATTCTCCTTCTTTAACATGACTTGCATTAGGACCGTAAGTCCTCTCAGGGATACACGAGCGTGCAGAAAATGTTCATGCATGTTTCACACACATTCTTAACAAACTCCCAATACTTTTCTGCCTTGGTGTCTCGTTTTTCAGGGCCAGTTGCAGTGGCTCTGAAACACAAGGCATACTTTTACAAGGGCTCAAAGCTACAGCTTTGCTCCTAAATTAGACATGGAATTTGGTGTTGCAGGGGATTTGACCCTGCTCTAATCTGCACTACTGTGGCAACTTTCTGCCGGTTAGAGTACTGTAGTCCCACTACAGTATTCATTACCGTTCCTCATACACACAATGTTCTCCAGCCCTTTTCTCACAAGGAATCCTGCTCGTTTTTGTAGTCGTTCTACCAATCCAGTGGTCAAGCCTGTCTGCGTCTGAAGCTGGATTTCATGTACAGTACATGTTCATTATCATCTAAGAGCAGATACAGTGTTGTGAAACCTAATCAAATGCCCTATGCAACCGGGACATACTGTTAAAAACATTAAACCGCACATGACCTTGGATGTCTGTCACATTCTAAGTGTATTGTCCGTTGCTTTAGGCTGTTATGAGTCTTAGCCTGGTGTGACGTTTGACTAAGTGATAAGGATAAGGCAGCAAACAGATGTAGACATGTAGAGGCGAAAGTGGGAGTCGAGAGAGTGAAAAGGACACGCTGTAGCTCGATGTGACAGCATAGCGACAACACACATGCAGCGTTGGAGATAAGAGCAGAGGCCGGCGTATCACGATGGTGCCGGCAGGGCGTGGCTGCTTTTGAAGCGGGACGCAAACGAGGCAAAATAATCCGACAGCTCTGTTGCGCTCCCTGTTGATGGAGTCGGTGTTAAACGTAGCCGGACTGAGCGCGGAGCTAATTTGGATACGGAAACCAAGCTGATGGCGTCATGATGTGGCATTCACAATAAGCACGCTCCACCCTGATCCTGTCTCTGTGTTACTACAGAGTTCACGTACAGTAATCTGGATAATCAGTTCTCACACTGAGGACATCAGCAGCATACATTTATTGTTATCTTCTAGTGCTTTGAACAAAATTACACCGGATAAGATGCGGGAGATTTCAGCCAAGATGGGATACTAGCCCGCCACGCGCGCACACTTTTACACCAGCATTAGAGGTCTATCTGACTGCATACCTGGTAGGGGTGGACAAGGGGAGGAAACCCACAGAGTATTTTGACCGCTTCAATTTCCTGACGCTATTTCCGCCCTTCTTGTTTGCACTTTGTTCGCTTTTCCTCCTGGTGCCTCTTTATGGTGCTAATGTTTTTAATAAAAAGGTCAACCTGTCGTAGGATAATCAGCCATCACGTTATATCCTGAATCTTGGTAATGTATCTCTTCTGTTCACACATGAGATCATTTAATGTGAATTACTCTAGGTCTCGTCACAGCGGATTCTCAGGTCAGTGTTCGTAGGGACCCAACTCTGGTTTACTGTACGTACAGTCAGAAAACGCTTCCTAATCAATTACTATTAACGTTGCACGTGTAAAAGGCGCTACATGCTGTATTCAAGCAGGTGGATTTTCAGAGTTTTTTGAAAAAAAATTTTATGACGCATATTTGACTTTCTACAGTCTGAACAAACACACATTTGGTTGTTGTAATTGTCAAAAAAAAAAAAAATCTGATTTAAAAAATAAGCCGAACTTGCCTGCTGATACTAGCTATGGTTTCTTTAATCAAACGGAAAACACATTCCAACATAACTGTTTACATGGGCCCCGATATGGTAAGGTGTGCTGTTACTAGAGCTGTGCGCTTTAATCAGTTATGCAACAGATAATTTGGTGGGCTCTTTAAATTACTTACAAATGTTAAACAGTATAATTTTGCTTAATTTATTAACAATAAGAATACAGTGGCTGTTGCAGGAAAATAGAAACCGCTTCCATCTCGTTTGTAGAGTCTGTTTCTTTAGAATTTATGGTCCGTTAGTGCAATACCGCCACCTATTGGACTGGAGTGTGCAGCATAGGATTGGCAGGAAAAAAAGATCATGTCTTTGTGTTGGACATAACTGTTAAACAATGAACACAAGTTCCCCATCTCAGTGTTTTTAGATATCTTAAAGTAGTTTCGAATAAGGATGGGGATCACTATGGGTGACCTGATGAGATATTATCACAATACCTAGGTACTGATTTGATTTGAATGTTTAGAAATAGCCCACTTCAATATAATTTTTTTTCCCAAATTTGTTTACAATTTTAAACACACTCAGCAAATAATTCACACATAGCATGCTGTCTGCCCATGTGTGAGTAGCTTAAACCGTGCCATCTGTGAGATTAACTTCAAATGCAAACATGTATGACTTAAAACTTAGTTTGTATAGTTCTATAAAAATAGATTTTGGAGTTACTGTGCACAGAATACTCAAGTGAATAGATTTTTGTTCCCCTTCATCTCTAGTTTTTTTATATTTAATAAACCTATAAGAAATATGGCTGCTTAAAATAAATCCGACTTATATTTATCAGGATATTTATTTTCTTTTGATATGCACAAAATGGTTCGGCCTGCTGCACCTAATCAGCTGGGAATACAGTATAACTGAAGTAGCAGTGTCTGCAACCAGGAGGACAGAGCAGGAACATCTTTACAGCTCATCCAGTGCCCTAAATTTCACCAAAAACGTCATTTGATGTATGTTACCCCACACAAGGGGGAAAACGCACAGAAAAAATTTATTTATTCCAACAAAAGGGAAACGATTTGATCACAAGGGTGTACCTTCTATATTTGTCTCGTTTTTATACGTTTCGGTTTACAATTACACGTTGCACATTCTGAACATCCTGTGTAATTTATATATATTTCTATTTGAATTCTATTTTATTCTGTAACTTTGTAAATTAGTATATATTGAGCAAAAATTTTATTGGAAATTTTATCTTAATTTTAAAGTTTATTTGTATTCACTAGTGATTGATTGATTTTTGTGTTCTTTTGATAGTGGAATCCTTTTATTCTATTTTATCTTTCCTTTTTAGGTTATGCGCAGTCGTGTGAGCATTCCACTGCCGATCATACTGTATACGGTTGCGAACATAAGAGACACATTTTTGGCCACATTTTAATTTCAATTTGAATACACGGCTAATATCATCACCACCCTCTCATTCTGATTAAAAAAAATATATTTCCGATCAGGCTGAATCGGTTCTGACTGAGGTGGTCAGACGATGCGTTTTAATTCTGATTGGGCTATTATTCCAATTATGCGTGGAATATTAGTTTCCCTGTACTGTACATGCACCTACTGTGCAGCTCTGTGATCTTTTTCTAAGCCTGGCCTTAAAGCTGCCGGCTTGACAGGGCGCTCTCTGGCTAATGACAGAGAGCCGTTATAGCGTAATTATGCGCTGTGCAGTGTGTGGTGGAGCGATGTATTGTTCTAGCTCCGGCAGTATATTTTCTGTGCGTGGGTGTAAGTAGGCGCCCGGTGCTTGGCCCCCGGTGCGTCTCCTAACATGGCGAAAGCCTGTTTGCCGCCTGCTCACACAGCCGTGATGTCAGTTGTCAGTTGCACTTTCATTACATCGGTTGGACGTGCTAACACTTACTCCTTATCTTGGAGACTCATAACCTTAAGTCTGTTTTGCTTTACAAGATCATTTAATCTTGGTGCTACCGAGTAGGTTTTAAGTCACATGGAGTTTGATGTGAAACTGTGCTGACCTAAAGGATATCTGAAATGCTGCAATTGATTTAGTTAATGGTTTACCTGTGAAATGGATTACTTATCGATTACGGTTCATTAAGGAGTATTTAGCACGTTTGTACTGTATCTGCAGGAGTTCGCTATCGGAAAATGTGACCTGGGAGTAGATGTAAACAATCAAAGTGAACATTTCATGCGCTTGTTTCGTAAGCAGACTCAAATGAAAAGTGAAAGCAGGTTTAAAGGTTCTTTTAATAGCTGATCAATTCAGGAAAAACAGAGGAAGAACGTAGAGTCACGCGACAGGGGTAACCAGCAGTCTTAACCTGATGGAAAAAGAAAAAACTCTGGGGGGGTAGAGAGCTATTAAAGGCTAAAATATATCAGAGTAAATGTAATATCATGCTAGAACATGAACACTGTCTGAGTTTCTGTCTGCGTGAAGTTTTGTGTTTGTTCTCCCGATGTCTAAGGGCTCCTTTCAGGTTCTTGGGATCCGTCCCACCACTGAAAAATGCAGGTGTGTGTAATGGCCAAGCCAAACTTCGAATGAGTATGAATGGTGCTCTTTAGTAGACTGGTGCACGCACTCACACACTCGTGCCTCAAGCGAAGGTCCCTGGATTCACAGAGGGGTGGCCTGATCAAGATAAAATGGTTACTGAAGATGAATAAGTGAACACTATAAACGGAAATTTACCATCTACATGACTTACGGGCATATCTTCATTCTGCTATGTGTAAAAGTCATGGATCTGAATTACAAATCAACGCAGACTCTACATACGGCTCGTCAGTAGTCTAGCATGTGCTTCTCCGAAAAAGAAGACGTTTTCTAAACTGAAAATGGGAATGAGATGTCGGGTGTGAAATAGCATCGATTTTTGTTTTTCGTCCTTTATATTAACCAGGCATTCCACTCACATCAGATCAATGCCTCCTGCTAACAGTTTGCTGTGGAGGGACAGCCACAGGGTTGATGTCAGTTTGCAGATGATTGAGTAGCTGCGATCTTTTTCTTTGATCGTTTCATCTCGAGGCTGATCTGCAAACTTTATGTACGAGTGTGTGTGAGAGAGAGAGAGAGTGGTGGTGGGAGAGATGGCCTGTCACTTCCTGTTTGTTCCCTGGCCTCTAGGCTGCACAGTTTGTGATCTGGCACGAGCTGTACAGTTCAAAGAAACGGCACTGAGAATGAAGCTGTGATGAAAATCAGCTAAAAACGGTGTAAAGTAAGATAGGGTTAGCAAAAGAGAAGGTGTTTTATGCCATGAAAGATTCCGTGATAGTACAACTATAGTACTGTGTGTGTGTGCGTATGTACGAGAGAAACAGATTGTATATTTGTCTTGATGGCCGGTTGCTCCTATGGTTTATGGGGCCCTTGTTCCTCGCCCCTACTTTCCCCCCCCCATGGCCCCAAGGCTTTCAGTATCTCTACTCCTTTTCTTTTCCTAATTCCTCTTTCTCTCTCATTTTTTTTTAAAATTTCTGGTTCCCACTCTCCTTCATGGTTTTTTTATTTTATTTTTACAAACACCATGATTTAATCTTGACGCTGATAGAGCATGACACTAAGACCCTTCAGGTACTTCCTTTCACCTCTCCATTGCGCTTTCACATGTCCTCCTTAGTTAGCTCTCCTACCTTCCATACTAACTCACTTCAAACAAGCCGAAGTCTTCCAGGGCCTTGCGTCCCTGATCCACACCTACCTCGGACCTGGAGTGGCTTATTAAAAGCAGATTAGCGCTCCATAACAACCTCGAGGTTGTTATGGAGCGCTGGGAGAACTGCAATTGACTGTTTAGTACACTTAAGAGCGTCTGCTATATACGATAAATTTATCACGAGTGACTTGCGTCAGTGTTTTGAAGTTTCTACTGGTTCACTAGGGTCACCCGCCAATCTGAGGGCGTTTTCACGTTTAGGATCAGTTTCTGAGACTTTTTTGAGCCCAAAGTCTGGTTCATTTTGATCAGTGAAGGTTCTGCGATTAGTAAAAGGGGATCTCGGGTGCATACTCGGGCATGGATTGATTCAGAGAATGGAAGTGGATGCCATGTCATCAGTGCTGCCGGTCTCATCAGAAATCTCCCTTGTGCACGTAGCACATTCTAATCTCTTCCTCTGACCTAACAGCCATAGCTGATAAAGTAGGAAGACACACGTGATCCTTCCTCTTGACGTTTTTTCCAAAATATCAGTAATATCAGTCATAGTGCAAAGATTGACTTCCTCGTTCTCATATTCTCTTTTTGTTTAATGGTGGCTCGCAAACCAACCAGGTCCGTACTGCCACCTGCTGTATCTGAGAGTGAAAATGCGCAAGTGTACCCGAGTACGGAGAGCAAAAAATTATAATGTTCAAATGATGGGAGCAATCGTTTCTTGGCATGGTACAAATCAGTCGTGCCTAGTGTGAAAGTGCCATTTTAGGTGTGTGTGTGTGTGTGTGTTAATCCAAATATTTGAATGAATGCTGCCAGTGACTCAGCTGTTCAGACATCTAGAGGAAGTTCATTCCACCACGTAGGAACTTGTAGTAATGAGGAATGTGCCTGGATCACATGTCCTATTGAACATTTGTCTCATCTTCTGTTTTAATTTTAACAGCTGGACTTTAAGCCCATCCCATGAGGAATGTAGTAAAGAGTATTGACACATTCCGCTTTATGTTTGCAGAGTAAGACGTTTAGATAGGCAGCTCAGTATGTGCAAATGCAGTCGGATTCTACATCATTTTAAATATGTATGGAATTTTGGATGCATGACTTTTTCCCTTTTCTTTCTTTCTTTCTTTCTTTCTTTCTTTCTTTCTTTGTTAGATATGATTGGTATGTAGTGTTTAAGTGTTCTCACACCTTTTAGTCAGTTTAAGGAGTCTCAATCAGAATGAAAATATCTCTGGTTGTTTGCTGTTTGGGTTGCACAATTCACATAATTAAGTAGTAGCCAGCAAAAACCTTAGCTGAAGGGCATATAGGCTGAAAATGTCCATGTAAGACCATTTCATTTTTTGGTCAGAAATACACCAATGAAAAAAATGTCAATAATCTCCCATGTGTGTATAAAAATAACATTCTGCACCGGTGCTTAAATGAATGATTAGGTCGTTCTGTAACTAATGTAAAACGTTGTGTAATGCACTCAGCTTGTATATTGTAGACAGAAGAAATGTTGTTTATGACGCATGAGGCTACATGAGGTCTTTGGCTCTTGCAGTAGTTTCAGTTCAGAGCCGAATCGCTTTCTCAATGAAATTAAATCGTACTATAGTAGAATTTGCCTCAAACAAGTAGGCGACCTTGATCAGATCGCGATCAGGTTTAGAATCAGGTGCACCAAGAAGGTAAAATGTACCCGTTAAGGCTCTCTTAATGTTCGACAAAATTTGCAACACCACCACAAACGCGAACCAGGAAGCTGGCACTGCTTGAAGTGTGCATGCTTGCATTGGTACCCTCGCAGCGACCATGGATTTGTGAGCTATCAAACTATTAAACAAATTACTTTGCAGCTGCTTGGTCTTAAAATGCTATTAGAGAAATGAATTCGATTGGACTCGCTGTGTGAAAAGTCCTAATGATGATCAAGGCTCAGTGCTGATTGAGAAAGGGCTTTTGGGAGCTCGAGGTCAACAAGCTGAGGTCAGGGTCTAATTGATAAGTTGCCTTGGTGACTGCGACAGCTGAAGGAAAATGGCAGAGGCAACGATCAGCGAGCTGACTTTCTGTCCTTCCTCTGTTTGTGTAGCCTCTGCTCATTCCACTCCTTCATTCTGCTTGCTTTCTCTTCTTCTCCTCGTCTTTTTCCCAGCCCCTGACCTGCTCCTAAATTTGTCTCTCTCACGACCTCTTTGCACTCCACCCACTTTTTAACTGTGATTGAGGAAATCTTTCTTCATTCATCTCTGGAGCTGAAAGAGAAGGAAAGGAGACACTCCTTCTCAGAGGAGGCGCAAGAGTAAATCTTGCTTTGTCTCTCGTTCCTGTCGTATACAGTGACTTTCTGTGCCATCACCCGTGAAAGCCTCGTCCTGTCCTCGTAGAGTTACGGCGGTAGCAGTGGCCTTCGGTAAATCACTCCCTTTAAATCATCCTGTGTCTTGAACGAAGTCCAAACTCTAAAGCTGAAGACATCACCTGTGATGTAACAGTCGTGCCGTATCTACTCTCTCTCTCTCTCTCTCTCTCTCTCTCTCTCTGTCTCTCACACACACAGACACACGCACTCACACACAAACACAACTTTCTCACTATTGTGGTCAGATAAATATTTACAACTCTCTTTGTCTTTGCAGTTGTTAAAGTTAATGAGGTGAAGTGGAGATCTGGGATTACCCTCAGATTGAGTATAGAATTAAAAAATGGGGATCTCCCTTCTTTATTTTTTCAGTTTAGTGAATCAGTTTATTAATAATTTAATGGAATTTATTTTTGTGTTTGGGTAAAACATCCTTACGCTGGCATGGTTTTGTGCCAAGAGGAATCATAAATTAAAGTTTATTGAGGTTTATTGTCTGTTTATTTCAGATTTTCATTCATTTCAGTCTTTTTTGAATATTCTGATTGCGGTTATAAGTAAAAATATAATTCTAGTGTTGTAACATTGTAACATTTTTGGGTGGCTGGAAAGGATTATCTGAATTTACATGTGTTTCACAATACGAAATTTGGCCTTAAGATTTAAATTCATATGGGTACCACGGTATTTATTTATCCTACTTTGGATAAAAAAAAAAAAACCTGAACAGAAGTTCATGTAATGATGTTATTGCTGGCAATATTCATGTTATAATAAGCTGGTCTAAAAATAGGCAGTAGTTGAGGATAGTCGTTTTATTAATTTATTGGCTGCTGGGATAGGATTTATGAGCCAGCCCAGCAGGATGGAGGTACAGTATGAAAGTGATAAGAGACACAAACATCAGGAGAGAAAGTCATGTCTAATGGAGTAAGAACGAAATAGGTAGATGCTAATGAAAGCAACCGTAGAGCTCAGGATTTACACAACTTTAATATCTTAAACGTTTAGCAATGCTATATGGTAACTAAACACTAGAATCTGAGTGATAAGCTAGCAAGCTAGTTTAGCGATGGCTAAAACAGTGATTATAATGGTGTATACTGACGAGCATGACTGCGGTTGTCATGAAATATGTAAGAATTTAGGCTGAAATATTCAAGTCCATCTGTCACAAGTGCGCGCTAGTGTGCTATCACAGCGGTTCTCTATGAGAGTACGGAACAGTGCCAAAGTTCCTCAACGCAAACATAGCATGTTGAATTACATGCATTGAACATAAATTTTGGATCGTAACAGGAAAAAGTCCTTACAGCATTTCAATGCTTGAAACGATCAGAACTTCAATTTACTATGGTTGTACAGTATATTTCAAATGAAAATGTCATTCAGAAAAAGAGCACATTATTTGAAGACTCGAATTTTGTCAACCTGATTTTGTGAGGTTGAAAAAGGAATGAAGAAAAGTTTTTTTTATTTTTATTTTTTTAAAACAATTTAATATAGTACAGTAGTTTAGTACGGTCAAAATTTTGAAATTTAATTTAGCTTGAATTACATTTTCATTTATAATATACATCCACAATAAATTGCAGTGCTGATCATTTAAAATAAATAACAATATATATAATAATATAAATTGTTATAATAATAAAGTGTTGTAAATGCTGTTAGGGTTTTCTTTAAATTGAGGTCAAATGTCTAGGCAGAAAAGTTCAACCAATTTTATTGCTTTTGTTCAGTGAATGTAATTCAACATTTTGAAAGTTTGGTACTGTTATACTTCCATACAGTAGCTCTCAACACCTTAACCAGCTCCTAGCATTAAAATACCTCCTTTACAGGCTACCATTTCAATAAACTCTATAGCAAAATAATATTTTAGTCCATTTAATTCCTACACAATTTTGATAAAACTCTCTCACATTTTCCTGAAATCCAAACTGACTAGCTTGGTGGCTAAATAACGGCTAGCACAGCGGTTCTCATCTCAGGTCTGACCTGTTTAGTGTTTAGTGTTTTCCCTGCTCTACCACAAACTTTACAATTAATAAAAAGTTGTTAATTAGTTAAATTAGGTGTGCTAAGAGCTGAGAAAGCACTAAAATGTGCAGGGTGGTGGTCCTCCAGGACCAGGGATGAGAACTGCTGTGCTAGCTGTTACTTAGCCGGTCAGTTTGGATAGCGGTTGAATGTGAGGGAGTTGTATCAAAATTTTATTATACTTTGTTTTCATAGTTTTTTTTTATTTTATTTAATTTAAAGCACTGTGCTAGGCTGTTTATTAAAACATTATTGTGCTGTCGAGTTTATTTATATAGGGACCTGTTCTGAGGTATTTTAACGCTAGCAGCTAGTTATATGAAGTGTTGATGTATTTATAGTGTTTGGAAATGGTCTGGTTGTTAGAGGCTGTGGGTTTGACCTTTAATAGCTCTTGATGTATTGCTTTTTACAGCCTGCAGTGGCATGGAATATAATAATTACTGTAAAGAAAGCTTTCTAGAGTGTGGGAGTGATTTGTTCCAGCTCTTACTAAAAAAAAAAAAAAAAAGTGTTTCTGAATCCATTTGTTTAACCTACAAACATTCATCCTGCTAACAGAGACGGGCGGCTCACGGCAGAATTAGCACAAACCCAGTTTACCCCAGCACTTTATTCTTGTGTATTTCAAGCAGGCTGTTTCCAGGATGCGGGTTATTCTGTGGCATTTTGAGCTCAGTCTGCATGTTGTATCAGTCTGAAGCTCAGCCTTCTGTAATCTCTTGATGGCACCTGAGCACATGTTCAAACAGGGCGGAGAAGGACATGCTCATTTTCTGTCTGCTGACCATGTCAGTGCTCGCACACACACATTCCTCCGTCCCTTCCTGACTGCACTGTTTCCTTTACATGAGTCTTATTGCCTATTTTACCGTAAACATAGGATGTACATAAAAGCATGTCCATAATCATTAAGTCAGACAACGGAGTCGTCGTCAGCAGATCTGAGCCCGATTCCTGTCCTGTGTCATTCTATGGCATCACACGTATTTTCCCTAGTCACTTCCTGTAAGGCGTGACCAATGGCATGTGTACAGCTGCCGGTTTCCTCAGTTATCGGAATGTAGGGACATGTGAGTCTGTGCATGCGACGCTTTCCTGAGAATGTTGAACATGATACCAGGCTGCCCCCTTTCTGATTGGTGAGGTGTTGCAGGGAATGTCCAGTGGGCGTGTTAGGAAAAGAGCTGTGGAAGCGTCTCATTCTGTATGGCTATCAGTCCCAAAGTTTCCTGTTACGGTAAACATACAGTGTCTAAGACATACTGTACAGTTTGCTTCTTTAAGTGTTTGTGCATGTTTTTTTATATGATAACCATAAATAAAAAAAAAAAAAAAAAAAACATGATTCTTAATACTAGAAAGCCTTCATTCAGGTTGTTTATCTGTGCATTTGGCTACAGATTGTTGTAAGTGCTAGAGGCAGAATGTCTAGTGAAAGGATCGTATATCAGGGAGGGTGTGAAGGTCAGTATGACCTTACAAACAAGTGTGTGCTGAATCAGTAGTGAACCAACTACAGCGAATAAATGAGAGATGACAAGCGGGTTTAAGAGTTTACTGGAGAAGAGGAGCAGAATTTAGTGTTTGAGTGATGTGTGTGTCTGTGGGTGTGGGTGTGTGGGTGTGGACGGTGCTAGATTTTTTTACTCACTGCATGAATGGACACATTTATAGTCCTGCACAAGCGCACGTTAAGGCACAAGTTGGTGTAACATCACTGCACTATCAACTTATTTCTTTAGTTCGATTTATTCCCCGATCAAAATACAGAAAAAAAAAAAAAACTCTCAATTTTATTTTAATTTTATATTCTGATTTTTTGATGGTCACTGTGTAATCCCCCCCCCCCCCCATGCCATGTTTGTAATATTTCGAGCAAAAAAGTTCAATACATTGTGCTTCATAGTTGTGTTACAGTCCTGTGTGGTTACTGTAAATGGGTATTGCACATTTAGTTATGATGATATCATGTATCCTATAGGGGTAGGACTCACAAGGAACCTCTCGATACTATCATGATACCCAACTGTCGATTCAGTTTGTATTGAGATTCTGTATTCAGATATCAGTATTCTGATTTTATATACATCTCTAACAAAACTTTTAAAAAAAAAAAGAAGGAATATCTGAGTTTTAAATATTTGCTTAATGGGTTTAATGTTTCAATCACGATGTCCCCATTTTTCACCCTGAGTATGCACAAGAAACATGGAGCTTATATAAAATGTTTCTGCCTCAGTCATGTCATAAATCTGAAGTCAGTCCAGCTAAACACTCATCATCTATACCACTTCATCCTGTATTCTGGGTCGTGGGGGCCTGGAGCCTATCCCAGGAGACTTGGGGCACAAGGCGAGGTACACCCAGGACAGGGTGCCAATCCATCGCAGGGTAGACACACATACACTCACTCATTCACACACTACGGGCAATTTGGGAATGCTAATTAGCCTAATCTGCATGTGGGAAGAAACTGGATCACCTGGAGGAAACCCACCAGGCACGTGGAGAACATGCAAGTCCAGGTCAACAAGGAAAAAAAAGCCAGACACAGATTATGGTGGGCGATGTCGTGGTCAACCCATGCATGACACATTCCACTCTTTGTCCTGGAATGTGTTCATGCTATCAGTGAAGAAAAAAGCCACTCGTGCATCAATGTGATAACCTGGTCAGTTAGTACATTCAGGTTGTCAGCTGACTTCATTTTATTGCCACGTAACATTACTGATCCTAGAAGTCATAACACAGATGCTTGTACTGTACAGTGGACGCTATGCATGATAGGTGCATCGCTTTATGCTCTTCCCTTCTCACCCAGATGTGCCATATCTTTGGAATAGGGACAATTTAAACTCATTACACCACATGATCATTCTACATTGCTCCAAAGTCCAATATTTATGCTTTATCGCAAATTGAAGCAATTAGTCTCACAGACAAGTGATTTTCTTATTAACACTTACTGTAGCTGTTTAGTGCCAAAGCTGCGAGTTGCGATTGCATCATGATTTGTTATTTTGTTATATATTTTGCTATATATTTACATTGCAGCTTCACCAAGAGTTTACTGTAAGTGAGCTCTGATCTTTAATGTCTTTTAGGTCTTTTATGTTTTTTTAAAACTTTTTTTTTAATCACATTTCTTTAGTAATGTAATGTGTTGGACATTATTATCACAATTCTAATAATTTCAATGTTTTCTTTGCTTTATGCAGACCAATAATTTGATGATTTTATAAATTTTATGACACTATGAATAAAACTTTCTACAAATGTTACGGCGATTCCCCACATGACTGCGTTCTACCAGTGTCAGTTGTGTTTAGATGGACGGTAACCATAGTTACCATACTTATGAAACTAGGACATGCATAACGTAGTAACTGTGGTTTGTAAACTTTGAGCGGCAAAAACAAAAAAAAAAAACCTGGGTAGTTCTTGTACATTTGTACTTCGTCTCCTTCACATTCAAGGTAAACGAAAAAAAAAAAAAAGAAAAAAAAGGTTTTCTCATTTAAGTCATGGCCATTTGTTTCAGATGTTTGCGTGTGTATGTGTAAATGAGTGTGTGTGTGTGTGTGGTTATCTAGCTGGGGAAACCCCTTCGTTTGTCAGAGGTGACATCAGGACACTTGGCTGTGGAGCATAAAACTGGTGAATCTGATATAATTCCAGCCAATAGCTCTACATTCTCACTCCATGCAGTTTGTTCTACTTCTCGTGCCTCTTCTTTTTCTTCTAAGTTTCTTCTTCACTATGCAAACCCAGGGTGTAGCTTCTCTCCCGCAGTGAGATCACACACCCAACCGCAGATTTGTGGCTGTTTCGTCCTTACCCAACCTTTCTCTCTTTTTGCCTTCACTTGTCACGACAGCGTGCTTTTTTTTCATCCTACTTTGTCACGATCATATCTCTCAGTCTTCATCTGGTCCACCTTTTGAAAGATGAGCTGATGTGGCATAGCTCTGGAGATGACTAGATATAGCAGAGAGGACTGTGAGTAAGTTGACACTGGAAGTCCCCTGATGAAGATTACGGTTAATTAAAGACTCCGGCTTTGTGCCTTGTTTGTAGCGTCTATTACACGTTTGTTCACACTGTACTGTACATGCACATCCTTTAAAAAAGTGAATAAAATTAAATACATTTTAAACCATTTTAAAAAACATAGGCACACTTTTCCCGATTGGATGAGGCTTTCTCTGATGGGATGAGGCTGCACATGGAACTTGTTCTGGGGTAATGATGTGTTGCAGTACAGATGCTGAAAGAACATCTTCAGGAAGCATGATCAGAATTATATCAAATGTAAATATATATATATATATATATATATATATAATATATATATATATTCCCCTCAGTAGATGGTATATATGTAGTCAGCATATATTTCTAATGCTGTCATGGCTTTATATTCACTATATCTGCTCAACTCATACAGTAGATTTATCGCACAGTGATATTATAATATAGGATGCACTATAATTGCCATTTGAAACCCTTTTAAGATTCACTCACCCAAAAAGCAGGTCTATTGGGAGTTAATCATTTGTGCATAATATGATTTCAAGGAGACGTAGTTTGTATTTCTTGCAGTTGCAGTTGATTGCAAGATTTTCTATGAAAAATAATCCTGTCACTTAAAAAGCAGTACATGTCGCTGTCTAAGTGACAAATGTTTGGTTTATCTCATTTGCGGTGTTGTCACCAGGGACCATGCGATACTATATTATCATCATACCCAGGTGCTGATTTGATTTGTATTGCGATTCTATAAGTATCATGGTTTTATAAATAGTATTATTATTTTTTTATTAGATTTTGTTACATTTCTAAACAAACGAATTTTAATCTATTTTATTGGTTGCATCATTTAATTGAATCGGTGGGATTCACACATTATTAATCAATCAGGTAAACTTAACAATGCTAAATGGCCTAAAATTGATGAATTCTGTAAAAATATAGAACGCCTGTTGCAGACAATAACCCCATTCAACTCATACAAATACTCTCATTTTGCGAGCGAATCACTCCTTCTTATTTTGGATTTATGGGAGGTTGGTGCAATGCTGCCACCTACGGCACTGGAGTGTGGACCAGACGATTGGTGCACAACCTGTAGGATTATTGAGGACCTCAAATGCAGATATGTATAAATAATAATTAATAATAAGTGGATGTATTTTGAATCAGTGTGGCGATCGATTTTTTATTTTATTTTTTTCTTCCCCACCCATTTCACCTCAGCACACACTGTCCGCATAAACGTCACAAAGACATAAACATTAAAGGTCATACTAGTTATAAATAAAAGCAATGCATCATGTTTTTAGGCAGCTTTTAGGCATTAGAAATGATCTTTTTCTGCCCTACATCTTGCACCAAAAGAGACACAGGGCCAGCATGGCTTGTAACAGGTATGTGTGTTTAAATGTTTGAATATTTATACATATTTATGTATACAATTATGGAATTGTAATTAGTGTGCGATTTAATTGATTGTGATTGAGTTTTTTATTGAATCGATGGGATTCACACTAATCAGGTAAACTTACGGATGTTAAATGGTTCAAAATGAAACAATACTTTAAAAATATAAACTGGATTGTGCGGAAAAATAACCCCAAACCCTGTTGATCTTCTACAAATACTCGTATTTTGCGAGAGTTTCACTACTTCTTTTGAGTTTATGGGAGGTTGGTGCAATACTGCCACCAACGGGATTGGAGGGTGGAATAGAAGATTGGCAGGAAAAAAAGATCATAACTTTATATGAAATGCAATAATTATACAATCAACACAAACATTTCAGTTTTTATTAAATACTTGTAAGAAGAATGGCTACTTACTTAAAAATGAGTGCTATCAAATCGAATGACCACAGCATCTCTCAGTGCAAAGATGCACTGTATGCTTGAGCTTTAAATCATTTAGACTGATTTTCTTATCAGTTAAGAGGCAGAAGAGATGTCTGTAACCCTCTTCTAATAAACCAGATAGCTCAAATGTGGCTGCATTTTCTTGATTTGATTTTATACCCACATTAATTAGATTCTTCCCTTTTTGTGACCTCATACATGACTCCCAACAACCCCGTCCCCCTCATCAGCTCGTTGCTCAGCTCTCCTGTACCGTCTTTATTCTGCGCTTCATCCTCTCTATGTATTCTCTCATATTGTGACTAAGACCCCCAGGACTTTAGTACAGTATGTCCAGTCATCGTGACTCATTGGGTATGTTCGGTTATCTTCCGTCTCCGCCGCAGTACAGTATATTAAAGCACACCTTCAACACGGCTAATACAGGCTAATGAGGAGCTCCAGGCCTAATAAAACATCCAGGTCTCCTAGCTCTGTGTCCTGTCACAAACTTGGTGTCAAACACAGAGCAGTCACAGCCCCTAATGGCAGGACGCCCCCCCCCATCGATAACGTCTCCTGCTTGTCCTTGAGTTCTGTGAGCACACGTGTGCGTCACACACCCTTCAACACCATTCGCTACTTCACGATGAGTCGGACGAACCAGTTGCTCTCGCCGCACGCTTAAGATGGGGTCGGCCACCACACGGAATATGGTAGTGAAGGGAAATGCTCTCTCATAGCAACAGAGATACACAAGGATAAACAGAGAGAGACATACTGGCATGCTCAGATGTGCGCATGCACACACACACACACACACACACACACACACACACATACTCAGTAGTGCTCATTGAGGCTCAGGAAGGTAAACTTGTAACCGTAGATTTCTGTAAGCATCGCCTTATTTTCCTATTTTAGTAATTTTCTGTCTAGCAACTGCTAAACCCCAGGCGCTTGCTTCAGTGGAAAGGAATTCCGCCAAAGTGTGTGTGAGAGGGGTGTGTGTGTGAGAGACTGAGTAAGAGACCCGTCTCAGTAGAGATGATGCCGCTCAAGAGTTAACTTCATTCAGAGCAGAATAAAGTTAAGCAGAAACTTCAGTGACGTTGACATCCTTTTTTTTTTTTCTTTTTCTGTTCCAACGTGTGAGAGACACTCGGAAAGAGAACAGGAGCGAGTGAATGAGGCCGGACATGGTGCTCTGCGCATCGTGACTGAAAATACACAGGGTTTCGCGTGGTTTCCCGGTTCTCATTAGATTAAGAGATTTACGTATCTACTGCATAAGCGAAGCGGACGTGTGAGGGTGATGGAGCTGTCGGATCCAGCCGTGTGGACGTCCGTGCTGTTCGTGGCCGTGCACTTCGCGACGGCGGCCGGCGTGTGGCTGTGTTGCAGACGCAGAGTCAGACGAACAGCTGCACCTCTTAACGGTATCCTTCTCTCTATTTATGCCTGTCTGTCTCTCTCTCGAACTTGTTAAGGACCTCTGCCAGTTTCCTCCTCAGGCCCTTCCTCTTCCTGTAGGCTTCCTGACTCGGATCAATGCTATCTGAAATGCAGCGACGACAACTCGAGTACATGCGAGGCTATAAATAGGAGAATTCGGCTGTAGTGTCTGGTTTTTTGAGAATAAGAAAAAGTCCCCTGCACAAGTCTTCCCCTGAAATAAATGTGTGATGTCTATTAATTGCTAACTCGTAATTAGTCCTCAAACCTCCGACTCGAGAAAACAGCCTTCTAAACTTGGAATTCGTACTCGGAATGCCAGGAAATTGTGCACAGCTTTGAGTTCAGCCAAATCGTCATGCCTGCTCAGAGCATCACCGCTAAACAAAGTAGCACTTATTTGATTTTAATTATGCAAATATATATATATATATATATATATATATATATATATATATATATATATATATATATATATATAGTTACATTCAGATGAGTCTCCAATGTGTGTGTGTAAAAACAAAAAAAGGGACTAAATAGCATCGCTTGATTTTTATACTTTTTCCATTTTTCTGTCGGCTGGGGGAACAAGACGAGTAGATTTTTCCCGTTAATGTGACCTCATATGAGGGAAATCCGTTCATAGGTGCAGTAAAATAGATTGTGTTAAAGGACTAAGACGTGTGTTATCTGAGAGGTATTTCAGCTGGAACATTAACACACACACACACACACACACACACACACACACACACACACTTTGGGTGAGCTCCGAAAGCTGTGTTAACTTATTGAGGATAATGTAAAATAAGGGACTAAAATGAGATATGCAGTATATACTTAAAAAAATAAAAAAACATAGCATATTAAATGTGTAGCACTGCCTAGATATAGAGCAAGTAAATATCCAATACATTACAGTAGGAACGGGAATCACCTGGGACCACCTGATACAACATCACGATACCTACAGTACACTAGGTACGATTTGATTAATATTGCAATTCTGTAAGCATCACGATTGGTGAAAAGATAATCTCGATCTGATATTATATTTTTTTGTATAATTTTATGATTGAGTTTTTATTGATTTTTATTCTATGTCCAGGGTGTACCCGGCCTCATTCCCGAAGTCACCTGGGATAGGCTCCAGGCCCTCCGCAGCCCTATATACAGGATTAAACGATATAGACAATGTGTGAGTGAGAGTTGTGTGATTTTATTGATTTAACAATTTTAAGACCTTGAATTTTTTTAAGTTGAGTCATAACTCAAAAGCTTTATGCTTCACAACTGAGTTGAATATGAGTAATTAAATGTAGCCTATTGCTTATATTAGTTTTCTCACTTAAAAACCAAGGGCAGCATTTTCCAAAACGGTATATAATTACTTCGCAGAGAAGAGCTTAACATTTAATTAAAAAATTCAGCGTGGAGCCTATCCCAGGCAGGGTACACCCTGGACAGGGTGCCAATCCATCGCAGGGCACACACACATACACTCACTCACTCATTCATACACTATGGGCAATTTTGAAATGCCAATTAGCCTAATCTTTGGACTGTGGGAGGAAACCGGAGTACCCGGAGGAAACACCAAGCACAGGGAGAACATGCGAACTCCATGCAAGACGACAGTGCTAACCACTTCCCCAGTGTCATCACCAAAATAATTCTTTTATTTCTTGGATTGTACTTATTGTACAGAACCCTAATATCCTAGTTTAGCTACAGGACTTTATGGAGGGGGTGAG